>OW026521.1:149958146-150533146 GCA_932274085.1 Protocalliphora azurea | reverse complement strand
AAACCGTCATTTTAGCACATCATGAGAAAAAAAATTTCGATATTTTTGTTTGCAAAATATATAACAATTTTGTAATTTTATTACTTTTATATATAAAATATTAAAAAGTTGAATTGTAGTAAGTATGACCCATAATAAGTTATTTTCAAAAAATGTTTACACCAAAATTTACTAAAAAGTTCTCTAGCGGAAAAAAATCTTGTGGGGAAAATTTTTTAAATATTTTTTCCATAACAAGATGAAAACTACGAAATTTCTGAGATGTATTTCGCGAAAAATTCGAAACTTTTTGAGCCAAAATATACTAGTCTTGAGATTTTCAATCACACGTAGGGAACTGAAGATGAATTTTAAAAATTTGTTAAATATTTTTCCGTATTCAGCGCATAAATACTCATCGTTTGAGAGATCTTCCTACAATAATGTCTCAAAATTTATAGTTAATTTTTTCTATGTTTTAATTCAAATGTGGGATAAAAAGAAATGTTTGGAAATTTAAAATAGGATTTCTATGCATTTCTAACAAAATGGATAAATTCGTAAGATTTGGCTAAAATTATGGATATTAAAAAAAATAATATAAGACCAGGGATTGTAGACAATGATTATTACAAATTTTTTAGACCAAAAAAATCAATAAGATCTAATGACTTTAAGAACATGTTGTATATATATATATATATATATATATATATATATATATATTCACCGCAAAAAATAAAAATTAAGAATAATAATTCATTCATTAATCGAAAAATTAAAATCTTAAAAATAATCATTATAATTTGAGCAAAAAATTTAAATCAAGAGTAATCGTTATTTATTTTAACCAAAATACAAAAATCGAAAAATAATAATTAAGTTCCGATTTTTATTTTATTGCTTATAAACGTTCCCTACAAAAGACATTTTTTGTTAAAAAAAAAATACTGCATTAATTAGTTTAACTTGATAATTCTATTGCTAAATCATAAGACCAAATCTATGCCTTTAACTTTGGCCCGATATGGATAACTAGTTTATGCGCCTTTTTACTTTTAACCCTTTTATTTTGTTTTAGCCTCGAAATTTGTGTTTTAGCTTTTTTCTTGCCTTTACTAGATTTTAAAATTGCCTGAAAAAGTC
Source organism: Protocalliphora azurea (assembly GCA_932274085.1). Taxonomy (NCBI): domain Eukaryota; kingdom Metazoa; phylum Arthropoda; class Insecta; order Diptera; family Calliphoridae; genus Protocalliphora; species Protocalliphora azurea. The sequence goes on along the minus strand of OW026521.1, from coordinate 150,532,021 downwards.
TGAAAGTTCAGCAATTGCAGAACGAAGCAAATAATGTCCTTTTTACTATTAAGGTATGCGTTCAAATAAAACATAACATGTTTTTTTTTAGCTCAAAATTAACGGAATAATTTAGAATTAGGACTGCTTGTAACATTTCTTTTACAGATTTTAATGATATATAAGTTTTTATAAAAATAATTGTTAACTAGAAGAATTTTAATTCACTCTCTACAGGAATCTAAAATTAATAATCACAATTGAGCACTGCTAAATCCGCTTTTGATTTGGATAAAATTCCTTTACAATTTCCAATATTCTGATTAGTTTAAATAACTAATATTTGTGGGGCTAAAATAACATTCCCAATTCTGGGTGCTTCTCTTATAACGACAAAACTCTAAAACTGACCAGAAAATGTTAAAAATACTGTTGTATGTCACAACGTCTTTTTATGACACTCTTTGTGATAATTATTCCAGTTTATTCAGGCTAAAGAAGTAAAACAGTCACGTATTTTGCAGCATTTTGAATAAACTTGTCTTACGGCAAAGAGTTTTGAAAATTTATGTTGTTTTTAGTTCGGTAATATTGAGCACCATTTCTCTAGTATTCGGTATGCAAAATTTGTACCTTGGAACTTGAGAAAAGTTTTTTATTATAGAGGAGCTTTGAGAGATCTTCTCAGCTTTATAATTTAATTTTTTTAGCTTTAGTTGACAAAAGCTTAAATATAGCTTATATTTGGTCTTGAATCAATGAATATAACGTACCATTACGCGTCTAAACATATTTGACATAGCTCTCAGAGCTTCTCTATGACTTTTTCTTTTTCTGAACCAAGTTTCATCTCATTCTTTAGGTATTTGAAAAGCTTTTTTTATTCAACTGAAATGTAATACTTTTGTGAAAATTTATTCAATTAACATTTTCTAGTAAGTTCAAAGAAGAAAAATAAAAAAAATCTAATTTTATTTTGTAAACTTTTCGTTGGCTACAAATGACTGTATTTCAAGAATTCGATCTGCTGTTAAATCTGATATGACTCCAAAAGATATTGTAATCAAGAAAGATATTATTAGATGTTATATTTTATTCACTTAACACACTTTATTGTTGTCTATTAATTTGAACTTAGGCTGCAGGTTAAGTGAATTAGGTCTGTCTCAACGACATTATTTCTAAATAGATAATAAAACAAGTGTACATGATTTTTAAAATATTGTTACTTTATTTTGTTTTATTTTATTTTGTTTTTTTCAATAAGAAGTTATAAATCAGAATTAAAAAGCGGTTGAACTAAAACTATTCAACAGCAGTCGCTTATCGTGCTCTAGTCTCAAAATCCATGATCATTCATTAACGGATTTCGCTGAATATAGCAAGATTTTCGAAATTAAATGTGTTGAAAAAGAAATATATTTATTAGAATATGGGCTTAAAAATCCATTTTAACACACAGACAGATAGACAAATATCCTCCAAAGTAATTTTTAATCATAACAATTACAAATATTTTTCATTTTTAGATTCTGGATGTATATTTTAAGACTTTCGTATAAAATGACAAAAAGACACACAAAATTGTTTTCAAATATATTTGCTATTATTAAATTAAATTTATGTTATTTTAATCTTACTCTTTAGCAACAGGTGGATTTTGGTTTTTAAATCTATTTTATATTTATATTTATATTTATAATTATATTTATATTTATATTTATATTATTGTTCTTTTAATCCATATAAAATATAAATTATTTTATAAAAATTCTAATAATATATGAGCCGTTTGTTTTAAAAGTAGCATAAGCCAATTTACCAAAAAATTCGAGTTAGACATTGCAGTTGTTACATTTTTACGTAACAATTTTATTCTAATTAAATTTTTCTCTTTCTTGCAAAAAATTACAAAGATTTTAGAAAATGAAAATTCATTAGTTAATAGAACTACTAAATTGTTTATTTTGAAAAAGGCCTAAGTCACACCTTAAGAGAGCTGGATTGTGGAGATAACAAATTTATTTATTTTTACCAATTGCTTATAATTATAACGTCATGTTACTTAATCTGAAACAAATTTTTTATTATTTTCTAACCAACGAAATTTTTAAATATAGAATAAAAAATAATTCGATGAAATCTTAATGATTAATCGAATAATTTTTCAAAATGTGTTTTTGTTAAAATATTAGCTTCTTTTGAAATTATAAGTCTAAAAAATTATGTTTAGTTGGAAAACCATAATATAAATGTATAAATCACGTTTTAAGAGATTTCGAATCAAAGCCTTTCACATATACTGAAGTCTCAATATTATTTGAAAAAAAAAAACAGAATAGATTTTCTAACGATTTAATCAAATTTCTTAAAGTTAGAATAAAAGAAAGTTGTATAAGTTATTATTAAATTTTTTGGAAATTTTCCGTCAATTTTTTTTTTTTAAATATTCAACAAAGAGTGAAAAAAAAGTATATCCAAATGCTTTATTTTTGAGAATTTTTCATTTATTATTTATTTCAAAAATTATTTAAATGATTTAAGTGATGTTGCAAAAACCGAAAAATTTTGAAATGTATAGCGATAGCTGGTTACCTCAATTCAATCAATCAATAAATAATATCAAAAATTAAAAAAATATAAATTAGCAATATTGCTGATCATTGATTGTATTTATTTAGAAAAATCTAAAAAAAAAAAACAGAAAAACTATATTTGCTATTAATGCTATGTATTACCACCATCAATAGTCAGTGAAGGGATCTTTTCCACATATCTGTTTTAAAGTTAAAATACTTAATTATGTTCTTTATAAATGATAATTTTAAGCAAAATTTAACTACATTATATAATTTGTCTGTAATTTCCATATGGTGTCAATTTTTGTATATTTGTTTGTTCTTATTAATCAATTGTTATTTTTATACCCTGGGTCCGTTCGTCCGGCTGTCCATGTTAAGATACGCATCGCAATTTAAAATATAATTCCATGAAATTTGGCACGTGGGACTTTTAGATACAAGGATGATTCCTATTGAAATTGCTTGTGATCGGTCCATTATTTCACCTAGCTCCCATATAAATATCCCCCCGTAATAGAGTTTAAACATTCAAAAATATTTTAAGTGCAAAGAAGTTCTGTACAAATATATATATTTGTACCAAATTTTTTGAAGATCGGTCCACAATTGACCATAGCTCCCATATTAAGAATCGTTCGAAAATCACTTTAACAAATTTTATGAGAATCGGTCCATAATTTACCATAGCTCCCATATAAACCCACTTTCAGGAATCGCCCTAAAGTGCATAAAATCACCTAGATGTTAGTATCAACGCATTATTCCGTATTTATATATTTTATTTAACATTTAGTAAAATTGACCACAAGTGTAATATAAGTCCCATTACCGAATTTTTATCCTCGTACACAGTGGTGTAGGGTATCATATCATTTTTTCTTGTTAGGTTTGTTTTATGTTAATAAAACCAAGAATTGATTTAAGAAATACTAGTTTTTGCATTTTCCAACTTGTAATTAATTATTCTAACAATATATTTTATTCTTTATTCATTCGTTTAATCGAAAAAAAATTCAAATTTTATTCGATCACACAATTAATTAAAAAAATTATGAAATTTTTTTCGGTCAACTTTAATGTCGAATAATTGATAAACTTATTTGTATATTATATAATTATATATAATGTAATTATGCTAGATTTAATTTTGACAAAGGTCTTTAAAACATACGATTTCTAAATGGAAAAATCGTAAATTGCTTAAAGATTTTTAACTCCACGTTAATGTTATTTTCATTTCAAATCAAAAAGAATTTTAGAGAAAATTTTATCAAATATATATTGAATAAAAGTTGGCAATATTTATATTTTTATAACGTAAAAATTTGTATTAATATATATCATTTCAATTCCTAGAAATTTATTTCCTGTACTTAATTTTCTTTCAAAATTATGAATTTCGTTTTAGTAATTTTAAAAGTGGCCTAAATTCACTTAAGGTCCTAGAAAACATATTTATTAAAAAAAGAATGTTAACAATGATGATTGAGCTGATAAATTTTACGACTTTAGAAACAAAAAGAAAAGCATTACATGTTCTTATTGTTAGTTGCCAATATTTTAAAATTTATTAAAACGCAAATCTATAAATATCTCGATTTAAAGATAAATGAACATAAGCAATTTTCAAGATAAACGACTTATATAAATCATAGCACAATATTATTGGCTGTAGGGATATTTGTAGAGGAGGACCTAAGCTTTCAGAAAAATCTCCTTTTAATAAATTAATATGTAAATAAGTTTCATTTATATAAAAATAAATTATACCAAATTTCACCACGATTGATTTAAAATTGACGTAAATGATTTTTGTTTTTTTTTTTGTGGTCGGATTTAACTATAAATTTTTTACTTGTTTTCTTTTTTTTTTGTTATTTTTTTTTTGTTTTTGGTTTAAAAACTTTCGTTTGTTTATATTAATAAATTAATTATTTATTCATAATACGCGTTCAACAGGCTAAAAAGTATATAATTGAGATTTAAATTTCCATGGAACTTACTTTTCAACCAATCAACATGAATTTAAAATCGCATTGAAAATAACTTATGACGTTGGATTTTTATAAAGTCCAACTCCCTTCCCTGGTATATCACACACTAATTGCATTTGTTTCGTGGTTTATAATAAGGCCAATTTATAAACAAGCAAATAATCAAACAATACAAAAAGTTATATGAAAATAATTAGAGTTATATGTATATGTTGTTACTGTATGTATATGTGTGAGTTTTTCTTTTTTCAATAATTACATTTTAATTAAAAACTATTGTCACTTGTTGACATTTTTTTCTACAAACAATGTTCAGAGTTCAATACTATGATGATGTTGTCGTAAGTGATGACGATGAGTAGATATAAATACATATACATATGTATGTATGTATGTATGTATGTATGTATGTTATTTATTGTTGAAGGAGTTTTATGAAATATTTTGAGTTACTTGTAAAGAGTCTAGTTGTTTTATGGGAGTAACCCTTTTTTGTTTGCATGTCTGTGTATAAATTTACTTTTTTCCATTTTGTTATTTATTTGTATTTTACACAAAACAATTTTCTAGTATACACAGACGTAGATAATGATAAATAAAGGAGATGGATGAGTTTCTGGAGGTTAATAAATAATATTTAAGTTCAGTAAGAGTTGTTGGAACAAAAACAAAAAGAAAATTAAAACAAATTAAAAGCATTAGATGGATTATATATATTACACTTAAAAATAAATTGAGTAATCTGTACTCAAATCAATCCGAAGCGGTGTCAATATAACAATAAGTATGGATTTTCTTGAACCAAGTACATAATACTTGATTCAAGAATGGCAAAAAATTTTTAATTTTAACTCTATGTAAGCCTATTTTGGATTGAATTAATTCCAAATTCTTCTTGGTTTTAGAAATCTTGTCTTGATTTAAGCCTAAGTCCATTTACTTGAAGTGAGCAAAAATAAAATTGATTTCAGGATGATCGGACTACAATTAATCTCAAAATGCACTTGATTTAAGAAATATAGATCTTATATCAATCCCAATTGCAATTTTTTCAGAACTTAAACCTTTTTTAAACTCGAATATATACTTGATTTGAGAATAAAAATATTAAATTATGAATTATAAGCTTGCTTCAAGCTCAAGTACATACTTAAATTGATACATAAAGCGCTTGTTTCCAGAATTTATATTATATACTTTATATATAAACAGCATTGAAATATTTTTATTTATTTACTTACTTTTTATTTACTATCTATTATGTTTTCATTAAATATTCACCATAAAAACCTCATCAAATCCTTAGTTTTATACCCCATTTAAATTTGCACAAAATCTACTTAATTTTATTCGGTATTAATTACATTTTCCATACAAATCAAAATCTAGTTTCAAATTTTGATAAAATTTAAATAGATTTTTTCAACACTGTTTTTCTTTAAGTGTGTTAGTAAAGCGCTTTGTGATAATTAAAAATGACTTTTGTGTGTAAATAAATATTTTTAAAATTAAAAATGAAATTAAATTTTAATAAATATACATAAAATTTAATTAAAAATATTGTGTGAAACATATAACTAATTTAAAAGTGTTTATTGTATATGTTTAATTAACACAAAAAGCATTTGTCAAACAAAATCTACAAAACTGTCGAAAGTGTTAATGTAAACGGGATAGATTGTTTATTTTATTTTTTTTAATTTCATTCAAATGAGTTTTTAAGTGCAAGTTTAAATTTGGTATTAGTAGTTTTTGTACTTGAGGAGTAACCTTCCACTCGATTTTTCCTTGTTGCCTATTGAAATGAAATAGTAATAATAATCCTGAAAAAAGTAATAAATAAAAAATTATAAATATAGGTTTGTGTGCAATTAATATTTGATATTTATATTGAATTTAATCTTTATATTCATCTTATAAAAAATATTTTCAACTTTGGAGTCGACCGAAATGGTATCCTTATCGATGCCAAACTATCATTTTATGAAATGAAACAAATACAAATTATTATAATTAGTCAGTTTTATCTAGTCGTTTCACAAATTTTACTAATTTTCAACTCTTTCTCTTCTTAATTTTGATTAAGAAATTTTGTCTTGATTTAAGTACAATTTCTACTTACTTACTTCTACTTACATAAAAGTATGTACATATATTTACAAATACATGACAAGAAATGCAACGTGATAAGAATCTTAAAGGCGGTAGAATTAAATTTGCTTTAAGCTTCCCCATTCTGTAAACACCAAAAAAAAAAAAAAAAAAAAAACAAGAAACTCATTTTTGAAAACATAGATAAAATAGTACAGTTGGCAGTAGCTACATACCCCAATTTATTTTTAACAATTTTAATTTCCACTTACTTTTTAAATAATCAAAATCTGCTTTTAAATTGAACTCTTTAAGAAGTTGGAACAGATGTAAGTCATCATTTGTAGGTACAGCTTCAATAGAAGTTAATTTTAGTTGTTGATTACACAGTGTCTCACTAAAGTATTTGAAACTTTTTAATTTTTTATAAAAACGGTTTTATTAAATTATTTAAAAGAATAGTTATCAGATTTAGCAATTTAATTTTTATTTGTTTATATGAATATTGACTTGTTTCCAAGAAATTCCAGAAATAATACGAAAAGTCACCGAATTTACCTTACAAAAGTATTTGAATTTTTATCACCTTTATATTTGAATATCTCAAACAAAATAAAAAAGATAAAAATATTATAATTCTTTAATAATATATCATAAAAAGCACTGTTAAATGTTGACTGATTTACGAGTACTTTCCCAATTTGGAGTTAAAGTTTGGGTGATATTTAGTATAATTGTTTATTTAATGAATGTTGTTAGAATATGCCTATTTTTCTTCTTTAAATGACAAATATGATAATTTTGTCATTATAGTAAAAAATAAAGTATCTTTAATATTAAACACATTTTAGTACCGTTGGTAACAAAACTTTATTTCAACATGTTGAGAAATATCTTCCGGATATACAACCATTGATAAATTTTGAGGCTTCATGACACAGCTCCAAAATATACCACGACATAATTGTGCTTTATTTTATTTCTCTTGTTACATGGTCATATTATTTTTTGTACTACTACGAACTTGCACGCGAGAAATGCTGCTGTTATTTTTTTGATTTTATTTTAATCAACACATATAATATAAAAAGGAAATTGAACTTCTTCAGGTATTTTTACCTTTTTATTATGAGCCGATAGTTCGAAAGTCTTATAGACGTTTTATAATATTGCACCAATTGGACTTGTATTTTTTCAACCGGTATCCAGGTCTCCAATTATATAACAGCTAATGACGACAGAAACACAATCTAAAAGTTTCGATAGAATATGGAGACTAATATTTCAGTAAAATGGTCTTAATCATGAAGATTTTTCATTTTTAACAAAGTAATATACACGACTTGGGATGTCAAAATTTAGAACTTTTACAGAAAAAAATAATTTTTGAAGACATTTATGTTTCCAATTAAAAAAGTTTTATGTTTAGAAAAATGGTCCGATTATTCCAAATTTCTTTTTTTTTTTTCAAGGTATATATAAGGAAACTTCGCTTAATTTATATAAAAAGAATTAGTAAATGCTTAACACTGATACTTTATACCAATTAATTTAAAAAAAATATATCTTTTTTGGCATTTTTTTTTTCTTTTTTTTTTGAGTATCCTCAAATGTAAAAACATAAAAAATTGAAATACTTTTGTGAAGTACCTGAAATAAAAAACATGTGTTATTTTTCTCAATTTCTAGGAAACGATTTAAAATTTTGTGCTCTTGATAAGCAATTTTTTTCTTTTTATTTAAAAATGAAAATTTACTTATTTATGTGAGACGCTGCACAGTGGGTCGGAATCAATTTTATATAAATCTGTAACGTAACATAGGCATAGCAGAGAAACGTACAATTTTAATTTTAGAAGAGTGGCTCCACAACCACTTCAGAAGCGGAGATATGGGGGGTCAAAATAGGGTACCTCTAACATAGCAAATTTTTCATAGCTTGCCAAATTTTGTTTTTTTATCCGATTTCATATATTTTTACATCTTCCCAGCAAAAACTTTTTGCTTTTCGGTAATAACAACTACTTATTAAAGTAGTTTCTTGGTAATGAGGCGTCATTATTATTTGCCTACTCTGTATTACATTAATAAGTACTCAATAGAATAATAGCACAGTAATACTGCAATCACGTGGATGAGTTGGCTAGAGCGCCTTAACAACCAGAAGGTTGTTGGTTCAACCCCATTCTGAATCTGTTAGTTTTTTATAACAAAATGTGTAAAAAGATATTTTAAACAAAATAGAGTTTTTTTTCGCTTAGCATGCTATGTGCGAGATGGTGTACTGAGTAAGACGTTAGTCAATAAAAACGAATGGTTAGTGTGTGTCCAAGTTCGAGTCTCACTGACGGCAGAATTTTTTTTTTTGTTTTTGTTTTTGTTTAGGTACATATTTTTGAGTACCCCTAGAGTCAAGAAATAACTACTTGAATTTGTGGACAAGTCGAACAAAAATAACTAGTTATTCAGGCAAAAAAATAAGTAGTTTATTTTTTTTTCCAATTATACCTGCTATGAAAAAAATGCTCGAATGTATAGCACCTCTTATACTTTTAAGTTTTTTGCATTTGAAATTTCAACTATGTCAATTTTAAAAAAATGCTTGTTCAGTTTTTTCAATATTTTTTATACAATTAAAGAAAAAAAAAATTATCTATAAAATAAGATAAAAAATTAGAAGCCGATATCTCTTCTGACTCCAAAAATAAACGATTTTGAAATTGAAAATTGCAAAAATTATGTTTTTTTTTTCTTTGCCGAAAAGGTATCTACACTCTTTACTCTTTCAAATGAAATTTTATTTAAAAAGATATAATAATTTAACACTTTTCTGAAAGATATCTTCACAGATATAACAAGCCTAAACACCCAGCCTATTTTATTTCAAATTGTTATATCAAAATTTTTAATTTAGCCTATATGTTCTAAAATCCTAAATGCTAGTTTTGCAAACCAAATGCAGTTTCGAAAACCCTTATGTGTTCCAAAGAATTTGCCAATCAATCCAAATATGCAATAAATTTGGACTTTAAGGGCAAAATTCGAAAAAATTCCATTTTTTGGGATTTTCATTGGTTTTTTGGAAATTGTGGGATTCTTTTTCAAAAATCTTAAATTTGTCTACACTTTATCAGTTCAAATGATAAAGTAAGTAGTCATTGAAAATTTCGTTATGATATCTTAACAAACCAGTATTTTATTAAGGATCAAATATTTGTAGTTTCTCCAAAAAAAAACAATTTTTTTTTTTTATAAAAATTTTAATTTAATTCCAAGAGTCATAAAAACCATCTTTTTCAAATAAACTATCCTGTCTAGCTGACATGATTTTTAATTGCATGCAAGAAAAAAACATTGAAACCAATATCTTTTATTGAACCAAATTTCACTTCTTTAAATTTTAATATGTCACGAGAAATTGTCCTTTTTGCATATTTTACTACAAATACACCTTCAAACATTGGATACGGGAACAAATTATTCATTTAATTATGACTTTTTAAATCCTCTGCTCTGCTACGTCTGTGTGTGTTTTATGTAAATCCAACCAGTCGATTAAAAGTTACAGATTTACTTAAAAAAAAAAAAAATCCATTCTGCCCCACTGTACATAAAAAGCACCACTAAAAAAATTTAAAAACAAATGTCAATGGATTTAAACGACGCACAATAAAAGAGAAATGAAAATTACATGACGAAACTTGAAAACAAACGATAGAAAAATAGAGAGTGAGAGAGCAAAGAGAGTATTAGATTTAATTATATGATTTTTCCTTTTAATTTAAGTCAAATTATACTTAATGCCAATTTCAAGAATCAATTACTTGATTTTAGTACGATGTATACTTAGTATTGAAGTTTTCATACTTAAATTGAGTATTTTATTCTAAATTTTTAAATCAGTCTCATTTTGTACATATGCATACCTCTTTAGGAATTGTACCTAAATCTTTTACTGCAATTTTTACGAAAAATAAATTTAATTTTAAAATGCAGTTTTTTTCTGTGTAAATATAAGAAAATAAAATACATTTATATGCACTAAAATCCGACAAATGTCAAAAGCTAAAACAAAAAGTATAATGTTTACTGCAATATTTAGTAATCTGATTTTTTGTAAAGCTTCAATTATGTCACTGTAAATTTTATCTAGCAAAACTTTTTTGTATTTATGTTTTAGTTATTAAACGCATACATACGCTAACAGTTAGGCTAGAAAAAATTTAGTTGCCACTAGGGTTGTCAATTATTCGACATTGAAGTTGATCGAATAAAATTTCATAATTTTTTTTAATTATTTGTGTGATCGAATAAAATTTGAATTTTCTTCGATCATTTGAATGAATTCCTATAAATATTTGGAAGATATCTTTCAGAAAAAAATTTATGCAATATCTTACTTTTATTATTTGAACGAAAATCATCAAATCAATATCTTTCTAATATTGCATTTTTATCAGTTTAAAAAAAATATCTTATTTTTTTATTATTTTTATCCTAAAAATATCGCCCTTTTTTCAGTAAGGTGATTATCACCTCCGCAAAAAAATGAAGGAAATCAATGCAATACTTTTATTTTTCAGTCACAATTTTTTCAGTTGTCGAAAAATTGTTTAAAAATTAAAAAAAAAATTGAAGAAATTTGTTTATCATTTAGCAAAAAAATGGATATTTTAAGATTTATGTGCATGCATGCTTTACAAGATGTAAAAGATTTCTTTATTATATTATTTCACGATTAGTTAAGTGATAATTTCTCTATATATTTATTACATCTTCCAGAAGATTATCCGGCGGTATCCTCTTTCTTTCACCTAGATGATTATCTAGCAATATTGCCTATTTTTCTTCCAGGCGTATTGACTTCTTATTGTTTACATGTATCGCCTGTGACTCAGAATCTCTCCCGATGGGGGAAACTTCCACAATACGAATATGATTATTGCGGCAATAAAATTTTTCTTCCAAACAATACGAATTCGTATCACTTTCGTATTATTTTGCTTGCAATAAAATATATTGTTCGAATAATTAATTACAAGTTAAAAAAAAAAAAAAAATGCATAAACTATTATTTTTTTAAATCAATTCCCGGTTTTATTAACACAAAACAAACCTAAAATTAACAATTCATTAACATAGAACAAAAAAAATATTCAGAAAATTCCAATCATATTCAAATTACAGACAATTTCATTATATAATGAAATTAAATTTCTTTTAAAATTATCATACATAAAAAACATAAATAGGCTTTATAACAAATGTGTGGAAAAAATCCTTTCACTTACTACTGATGTACGGCCATCATCAGTAGTAAATCATTAAAAGTAAATCTAAATTTTCTGTTCTTTTTAGATTTTTCTATATAAACCCAGTAAAAACTTTGCTTTCCTGGTAACCTAGCAGGTATAATTGGAAACAAAAATAAACTACTTATTTTTTCCCTGAATAACTAGTTATTTTTGTTTGACTTGTCCACAAATTCATGTCGTTATTTTTTGACTCTAGGGGTACTCAAAAATATGTACCTAAACAAAAACAAAAATAAAAAAAAACAAAAAAATTTTGCCGTCAGTGAGACTCGAACTTGGACACACACTAACCATTCGTTTTTAATGACTAACGTCTTACTCAGTACACCATCTCGCACATAGCATCCTAAGCGACAAAAACTCTATTAAGTTTAAAATATATTTTTAGACATTTTGTTATAAAAAACTAACAGCTTCAGAATGGGGTTGAACCAACAACCTTCTGGTTGTTAATCCGGCGCTCTAGCCAACTCATCCACATGATTGCAGTATTACTGCGCTATTATACTATTGAGTACTTATTAATGTAATACAGAGTAGGCAAATAATAATGACGCCTCATTACCAACTACCTTAATAAGTAGTTGTTATTACCGAAAACCAAAAAGCTTTTGCTACTAAAATCTATTTTTTTTATTTTTGATATTATTTATTGATTGATTGAGTTCAGTTAACAAACCAAAGTCATACATTTCAGAAACTTCGGTTATTTCTACATCACTTCTACATCATTTTATTTTGAAATTAATAATAAATGAAAAATGCTAAAAAAATAAAGCATTTGCATATACTTTTGTTTCACTTTCTGTTGAGTATTTAATATTGAATATTTGAATATTGAATATTTAAATTGAATATTTGAATATTTTATTGAATATTTAAAAAAAATTTCCAAAATTTAATAACAACTTATAAATCTTTCCTTTATTCTAACTTTAACACGTTTGATTAAATCTTGAGAAAAGCTATTCTATTTCTTCCAAATAATACTGAGACTTCTTTCAGTGTACGTGAAATCTATTAAAACGTGGTTTAGACATTTATATATCCTAGCGAAATTTTTCAATAATTTTCAACAGAGTTTTCCAACTAAGCAAAACTTTTTACACTTATAATTTCAAAATGGCATAATACGAGTAGTTTAACAAAAACTCGTTTTGAGTCATTAGTAGACGAATAATGATTCGATTAATCGTTAAAAATTGATCGAATAATTTTTTATTCTAAATTTTGAAATTTCGTTCGTTTGAAGAGAATAAAAAATTTGTTCCTCGAATAATCGAATAATTTCTGTTCGAATGACAATCTTAGTTGCCACATTCAATTTCCTCAAAAGTTATAACAAAACAGTTTTTTTATATTTTTTTTTTTTTTTTTTTATTTTGTTCAATAACAGCAATTTTTAATCCTGTTCATAGTAATTGTCTTAGACTTATAGACGAAACTGTTAAAACAATAATGGATAAAATAAATGGATTTGAACACGTTTGTTTGCCTATTTTTATTTTCCAGTAATTGATTTTTTTTTTTCTTTTTTAACAGTAATAAATAAAAAAAAACAGTTCTAGTTTAATTTTATCTACAATAGAAAAACACTTATTTGGAGAAAAAAACGGCAATTTTCAAAAACAACAAAAAATTGATTGAAATATTTTAAGCAAATATTAATTTTGATCTGCTAAAATAAATATGAAAAAATGTAATTTGTTGTAAACTATTACGTGCTAAATTGATAAAATTCAATGCTTAAAAAACATTTGATGATAAAATTTGTTAGCAAAAACGTTTAGTTGATGAGGTTAAGAAAAAGACCAGCTATGAAAATGTTTCGGGAAAAATTGTAAACTTTTTTGGGCAAAATGTACTAGACCCTTGATATTAAATTTCTGGTTGGAAACCTAAGAAGATCTTTTTTTAATTCTGTTTAGTATTTTTCTCAATACATATCGATTAAGTGATTTTCCTACATCAAAATAAAAAATATGCAAAGTTGCTAATATTTTGACCACTACTATTTGCAACTGAAAAGCAAATACAATATGTATAAAGCACTTGTGGGAAAAAAAATATTAAATCCTGACCAGCGTGTTCAAGAGAACATCGCAACATACCGATGAAAATTCGGAGAAATATATTTTGAAACGACGAGTCGAAGTTTTGCCACTTCGTTTCTGATGGAGAGCACCACCCAAAGTACACTCTTAAAACGATTAAGCATGGTGGTGGCAATGTCATGGTGTAGGTCCCACTCGCAAGATTATCACTCAAATGGATCAGCACATTTGATCCCGTAATGATTCGCTTCAAAAGTGGTACGATTTCGTTGCGCTTCAGCAGAGTTTCGCTGAAGGTAATTAGGTCAATCAAATTTCTTTGCGACAATTCATGTGACATCCAAACATCAAGCTTCTATGAGTAGCCAGTTTTTAAATGACTTCAAACTATCATGTGGTTGACGTGTAGTGCCTGCCCTATCTTCTGACAGTTTGTTTCACCAGTTGCATAATTTCATCCACTTTTTCAGTGACTAACCGACCAGAGCGCTCTGGTCGGTTAGTCACTGAAAAAGTGGATGAAATTATGCAACTGGTGAAACAAACTGTACATCTTTGGCATTGAAATTTCCAGAAAGGAATCGAGTAAACCACTCCTACATCCGACGTTCTCCCACAGCATTCTTACCGTACACTTTATACATTTTTCAATATAATTTTATTTTTTATTGTAGAAAAGTATTTTTCAAATCAATATAACTTTTTACATGAGCGACAAATTAAAGAACTGTCTTCATCAAAAATATAAATTGAAATGTCACCTTTCAAACAAGTGTTCATTTGATACGATTGAATTAGTATTACCAATATATGAGCATTAAATCCATCAAGTGATAAAAACTTTTACTTCTTATATCACCCAATATTAGTAAATTGTAAGTTTTCGCGACTGACAACTTTAGCGTTTATTGAAATGTACTCAAATGTCGAGTCAAATTGGCGTTAAAAAATTTTTAAATGGAAAAATTTTATACTATTTTTCAAATTTTGTTTCGCAACCTTTTATTAAAAAGTATGACTTTAGATCTTCAAAAAATATATGCTGAAAATTGTTTTGATGGCTAAAATATAAAAAAAAAAAAAAACAAAGAGACATAATTTGTACTGGCTACAGCGGCATACCAAACACATTTCGCATGCTGACAACTGGGCGTCAAAATATTTTAAGGACCCATAATTATATGGACGAAAAGAAAAAATTTCATAACCTCATTAAAGTTCGAATTTTAAAATAATAGAAACTATTTTGCATGTAAAACTTATGACTAAATAAGATTCATTTTTAAAATTTTGCAAAAATTCACTTTCTAAAAAACTAAAATCACGCTTTTTGTAAAGAATATTATCATAAGTAGTAAGGTTGAAACGACTATATCTTTCAAACCAGCTCAGATATTCATTTAGTTTTTTTTTTCAGCAAAATATCTAAAAATATATCTACTACACTTACAATTTTTGGAGATTTTTAAATAATAAAAATGTTTAGCTATTTACGAAATTGTGCAAAACATAAAAGTAAAAATATTTTTTTTCTTCAAGGTAATTCGACAATTTATTTTAATATAAATATTAAAAATACAGTAGTACGAGTAGTTTTGACATGTGCTGATTGCACTTTAGAAATTCTATGAAATAGCGTTTTTTTTTTTTTTGTTTTGTTTTCCATAAAAAATCTATATCTTTAGGATTCTTTTGAAAGTCTCAACTTTAGACCTCGACAACTTTTGCGCGCATAGCTAAACATTAATAACGCTAACAGATTTAAATATATACACTGCCTGCCACTTGAATAAGGTATCACTTTAACTTTAATTAAGTATATCTCCAACCAAATTTCAAAGTGTTGGCTTTAGTTTCCTGAAGAAATAAAAAATATAAATATTTTGTTATACTAAAATTCAGCATTTATTTACAGACATGTATTTCTGTGGTACTTTTTCGTGTGTCACTTGAATATGGAATATTTTAAAACTAAGCAAACTGTAATTTATTTTTAAATTTTGGGTTATAAAAATGAAAGTTATTATCTTCCAGAATTCAATTAGTAATGAGTACTGCCACCATTTTTAGAAATAACCTCAAAAATGCGATTTGGCATCGACTTGTATAATGACTCTAAGTAATTTAGCAAAATTGAACTCCATGCTTCCGTTATTGCATCCTTTAAGGATTCTATCGTCTCAAATTGTTTTCCTCCTTCATAAACTTTCCTTGCAAGCCAATGCCAGACATTTTCCATTGGATTCAGGTCTGGTGAATATGGGGGCCAATCCAAAAGTTGAACACCTTGTTGATTAATCCATTGTTTTACTGCTCTGGCGGTATGAATCGGAGCGTTATCGTGTTGGCACGTCCAAGGTATGGGTACAAAGAAATCATTAAATTTTGGAAATGCTACCTCCATAATGTTTTTGTAAGTCGTTTCAGTCATTTTGTTGGATACAAAAACCAATTCTATGGTACCATAATACTAAATGGCACCCCATACCATTATTCCGCCCTCTCGGCTGTGTCTGTCTCCTTATTTAGGTCATGGAAGTAATAGTTATACCCGTCGAGACCATCAATATTAAACTTTTTTTATCGCAAAATACAACTTTAAACCATTTGTCGGACCATGTCATTGTATTTTTGGTAAACCGTAGACGTTGTGATTTGCGTTTTTCATTAAGTGGTGGTTTTTTTACAGTTTTCGTCGGACTATATTTGGGAACGACTTTAAAATACGGTGAATTGTTCTTAGACTGGCACTGAATCTACTTTTTTCACGTATTTTTTATACCGACATGGCAGAATTTGATGCAATTCTAAGAATTTTTCGTCTTTCTTTTGGAGTTGTTGCCATTTTCTTCCGCCCTTTCATATTTTTTCCATATCTTTCCACGTTATTTAAATAACTGTACATAACTGTCTTTCCTCTATTCATGTTTTTGGCTATTTGGACCGGATTCTGACCATGAGATTTCAAAATCAGAATTTTTTTCTTTTTCAGGGTTATTAAGAGCCTTAAAATCTATTTAAAAACTATCAAATTAAAAATTCTCTAGCCGTTTATATTGAAAGAAATTCAAATCATAGCCTTCCTGATTAATATTAAAAGAATTCCTTATTTAAGTGATACACGAAATAATACCATAGAAATACATGTCTTTAAATAAATGCGTAATTTTAGTATAACAAAATATGTACATTTTTTATTTCTTCAGGAAACTAAAGCCAACACTTTGAAATTTGGTTGCGCAAAAAATTATTTTTTTCTGAACTTTAGTTTAGGAGATATACCTAATTAAAATTAAAAAAATGTGATTCCTTATTCAAGTGGCAGGCAGTGTACATATTGGTTAACAAAACCACAAATTGGAAATCCCTGAAATTCATCATATATATTTGACTGTTGAAACAAGACAAGTTTTAAGCAAACAAGTAGAAATTTAAGCATTGAAAACATTTGTAACTCTTAAAAGCTTGTTATTTTACTCGAATGTTCATAAAATTGGTATTTCCCATTTAAAGAAATGCACCCACTTCATTATATTTCCACATCCGTGATTCACTTCTGCAGTTGTGTACTTCGGATTAAATTTTCCGCCTATAGGACGTCAAACACTGATTCATATCTTATAGTTATCCCACCAAGTTCTATCCCAGCAAAAACTTTGCTTTCCTGGTTAGCTAGCGGGTGTAATTGGAAACTAGAAACAGAGCGCTCTAGGGGTACTCAAAAATATGTACCTAAACGAAAATAAAAAGAAAATAATAATAGTTATGCCGTCAATCAGATTTGAACTTGGGCAAAAATTAGTCACTCGATTTTAATGACTAACGTTTTATTCAGTACGCCATCTCGCACCTAATTTTCCAAGTGACGAAAACCTTTTTAGTATAAAATATCTTTTAGACATTTTCTTAAAAAAAAACTAATAACATCAGAATGGGATTGAACCAACAACCTTCAAGTTGTTAATCCAGCGCTCTAGCCAACTGATCCACGTGATTACAATATTATTGTGCTATTATACTATTGAGTACTTATTTATGTAATATAGAGTAGGCAAATAATAATGATGCCTCATTACTAAGAAACTACTTTAATAAGTAGTTGACATTACCGAAAACCAAAAAGTTTTTGGTGGGAAACATTGAATTTCTTATAGGGTCCAATTCAAGTGAGATCCAGTGTTATTCTTTTAGGTGTAACAAGCACCTGTAACTTCTGAGACCACACATTCTAGCTAGTCTTCACTTCAATGGAAAATGCTTTCTTCTATTTGGTAAAAAAGTTCTAGATTTTTCGATCTTGTCGTGAAACTCTTAGACGGGGTCTACTATAGCAACCTCAACAAATAAATATTAGTTTTACAAATCTATTCATTAATTTCAATATTTTGTATTTTTGTATAAATATGCATTATTATCATATTATTAACTTATAATCAGGGAAACTACGAATATGCAATTGCATATTTTTTCCTATACGTTGAATGAAGACATCGATAAAATATTTATACGTTTCAGAACAATTAAAGTATTTTGGCATTGATTTGTAAGTGCATATTTTTGCATATTTCAACACTAATGGCATAATGACTTCTAGAACATATTTATAGCATATTTTGTTATTTTTAGAGCATATTTAATCCTTCTGTTTGTTTTCTATTTTTAGAAATACCTAACAGTGGAGTCAAGTAACACTTTTTGCACCGTGTCTTGTGTTGAGTTAATTTGTTTATAGTTTTTTTTTTTTTTTTTTTGTTGAACTTTTTTTTTTAATTAACTCAACATAAGGCACGGCGTAAAAAGTGTTACTTGACTCCACTTTTAAGTATTTCTAAAAATAGAAAACAAACAGAATAACAACAACATTGTTCATTGCTACTTAATAAGTGGCTAAACAGTAACAATTACACATTGCTTAGATTTACTACCTAACTGGTAGCTTTAAGCGTTTAAACAATAATAACTGAAAAAGAAGAATATAAAATAATTGTAAAAAAAGCTTTATCGTAAACTATTCGTCTTACTTAATAACATATAGGGAAAATAAGTTACGTTAAATAGATGATGTTTGCAGAGAACACCACGGTGGGACGCTGAATAATTCTGGTGACGGTTGTGACGGACCAGAAAATGCATTCCATTCTGCCGAGTGTTCAATAAAACTTTTACAATTTATTCTTCTACAATTATTCAATGAACTTAACTATAAAAAAGTTCAACAAAAAAACTATAAACAAATTTTAAAATTTAGTTGAAAAATGTTTTGTGGTAAGAAATTTAAAATAATAGTCGACTTTATGGGTTTAAAATCGACTTTATAGCTTTTGTGGTTAGACAGTTTGTTTTAAAGTTTTTTAGTTTTTTTGAGAGCACATTTTCCTATTTTAGAGTATATTTTTCGTTTTTTACTGCATATTTCATGTGCATAAAACAATTTTATTAGAGCATATCTTTAGTTTTCTTGCTTATAACTATAACACTGGTCGACAGAAAAATCGAATATGCTTTCAGTTTTTTCTGTCAGGTCTTGAACTTTTTTATGAGCATGTCTAATATTTCTCCATTAATAAAGCAATTACACGAATATATTTCATCACAAATTAAGAATCTTCCGTACGATTTAGATAAGTGAAACACTAAAAGATGCAGGCGAAAATTATCTTCAAATCGTCTTCACATTATTTACCCTTCAAATATTTTCAAAGTTATTTGAAAATTAGTAACGAAAAAAAAAAAAATCGTGAAAGATTGGAAGAATATTACTCCTTAACCCCGAAAATATTGAGTGGATAAACAAATAATTTTAATCAGCTTTTATGGAAAAAATAATGTTACGATGAATTGAAGACAATTTTCGTCTGTTTCTTTTGGTGTTTCACTTATCTAAATCATACCAACGGTTCTTGAATTATAATGGAATGTAATTGCCTCATTAATGGGGAAATATTAGACAAGCCCGTAAAAAAAACTCAATACCTGATAGAAATAAAATTGTAAGCAGATTCGTATTCATCACGTGAAATTCCATCTAGTTCACCTATTTTTGTTCAAAGTAGGACAAAAAAATATTATTTTTTGCGACCAGTGTAATCAAAAGTCATATAAAAATTGTTCCTTTATGAATTATGTACATATGTACTAAATTTAACAACAAGAGAAAAGAAATACATGCATGCATACACACACACACACACACTCATACACATGCAGATGTCTGACAGCAACACCCACATAAATATTCGATTTTTTATTTTAATTTTTTTTGTTTTTTTTTTTTTTTGAAACTGTAACAAGTTGGAGAGTTATTTTTTAATAAAAGACACTCATACTGACACTGTTCATTGCATACAGTTATAACTACATGTATTTTATTGGAGATTAATGACAAATAGGAAAAGGAAACTAAAAAAATATCAACTATCTTCAGACTATCTTCAGTCTCACTGACTGACTCAATGCCCTTCCCTATTATACTGTACGTCTATCGGTTTATAAATTCCATAAGAGGGTAGAATGTTAATTTTCACTTAACAGTTTCCTTTAAAGTATAAAAGTCAATTGTGTATTAGTATGCAGGAGTGTATAGTACATATGTGTGTGTGTATAAATATATCAGTGTGTGTGTAGTTGTATAAATTCTGTTTATATGTATTCATATAAATAGCCACTGACATAAGGGAAGTTTAATATTATTTTTTTTTATCTTATACTTTATTAAATTTTAATGTACAAGTATGAATATCCTGTTACTTTTTATGGTCTCTACACTTTAAGGATTACTTATAATAACAACAACAATACAACCCAGAACATACCGACAACAATATAAAATATATGTGTGTAGATCAACAACATAAATTGTCACTTAACGTTAAATTTAAAGAAGATTTTTTTTCGTTTTTTTTTTCCTTTTGTAGGAAAAAAATATGAGAATAATTTTTTAATATTTTAAAACATCTTTTATTTTAATGGACAGATTAAATAGGAAAGAAAAAAACATGTACCTATTTATATGTAATCTTACAATAAAGTATTTTTTAACGCTTATGAATTTGATTGGCAGGGGGGAGTTAAAAGCGGAAAAATATGGACATTCTTAAGGTCCATATAAAAAAAATAATAAATTAAAATGCTACCAAAAACCCCGCAGGTATTAAATAAGAAAAAACTGTTATAAATACATTGCTAAATAGTTTGCAAATTATATATAAAAATTAAAAATTTATAGAGTTTGTTACAATAAAAATTTTAATCCATTTTTTGTTGTACCGAACCGGTTTAAATAGCAAACTGCTTAAGAAAATAATAGACGATTTGGACGGATTTTAATGTAATTTCGGATTGTAATTTGAATATGAGAATGTTTGCTGCAGACAAAAGACATCCAATCAGAATTTTATATGGATCCATAATATATTCTTAACTGTTCACAAAGAATGTGAAACATATACATATATCAGCAATTCTCTTTTTTCGTTTACTTTTATGAAACCAATCTTTAACTTTAATTTTTTCTTAATTCTTATATATTAATTAACTATTAATAGATTTATGTTGACAAACGTTCACTGAGCAAAGCAAAAAAGCCTAAAGTAATTCCACGTGGTATGGACAAGCATTGACAGTTAAAAAATTACAAAAAGTGAATAAAAATAACATGTTTTTTTTATTTCTTTTAATTGCTTTCTAGCTTATATGTTCAATTCTTCTAATATAAGGCTATAAACACTTGTAGAAAAAGGTCAACTTATATCTAAACTGTGTGCCATTGACAAGTGTCAAATTATATTGTGAAACCCAATTTTAATTTTTTTGTAGTTTTCTGATTAGGAAATTGTTGTCACTTCGAGCATTGTAAAATTAAAAAATGGAGGTTAATAGATATTGTAATTATGCAATTCAAAATTTTTTGTAATAAATCTGTATCTCCAAAACCTCTGGTCCGATTGAATTGAAATGTATGGAAGAATTGTAGAGGAGCACCTAAACTTTCAGAAAAATAATCTTGTAGTCACCCCTTAATAGCACGAGATAAGTTACAGGGTGTCATAGTTGACTACCTCGAGTATGTAAAAGTTTCAAAAAATTGAAACTTTTACAAATCCAGCCCGATTTCAAAGATTTTTATATTTCTGTAAAGTGCTTGGCAATATAAAGAAATAATAAGCGCTCATCTAATTTATTTCTTGGAGCTAGAATTTTGAATTTTTGATTTTTTGCCGCAACTTTATTTCGCTTTTCGGGAATAAGTCCTGAGGTATATGAGTGATTTTTTTAAATAAAATTTTTAATAAAATTTCCTATGCATTCCGAAGTAATATGCTGAACAAATTTTAATTACCTCAATTTATCTAGGCGTGAACTGTTCAAAGACAGCACTCCGAAATTAGTATCAAAAAAGGCTATTTTTTCCAAAAATATACTACTATTCTTTCACCTTTTTCTCAAAATTTTTTTCATAAAAACATTTTTAATAAAGAAATTTTAAACTGATTTATGTCTGCACCCTACATCCTGCATTGATCGAAAATGGTGAATTTTCCAAAAAAGTTTAATTTTTAACGATTAATAAAAGAAATGTCATGAGAATTTCTTTTTAACTTATTGAAGATATTTAATCATAATATAGACTTAAATCGATCTGACTTCTTACCATGCGGGCAAAAACAAATGCAGGAGTGCAGATTTTATGAAAAAAGTATATTTTTTAAACTACTATTTTTAATTGCACAAAAAACACTACTACTACACTACTATTCCTTATGTATAAAATAAATATTAATATTTCATTCCTGAAAAACCCTTTTTAAAAGCTTTACAATTTTTGTCAATTTTTCAAAAATAAACAATATTTGATAAATTTATTCGATAATCACCAATACGAATACTCGTTACACAACCAAAACGCCCCAGTACAATTGTCTGTTACGTATACGCACATAAGGAAAGTCACAGTAAAATATTATAAAATTTATATATATTATATTATATATATTATTATTATATATTATATACGTATAGATATATACATATATATATATATATATATATATATATATATATATATATATATATATATATATATATATATATTAATTAAAGTAGAAGTAAAATGTGGGCGGTACTATCTGTGTGTCAAATTTCGTGGATCGGTTCAGCCGCTTAGACGTTATTGATACACAAACAAACTTACACCTCATTTTTCAATATATATAAGGATATAAGGATTTATGAAATCTCAGTCTTATATGAAAATGCAAAATCTTTAAAGTTTTAGTGTCTACATATAATATATGTAAATATATTTGTAATTACATCCAATATAAGATATTTCACTTTCATATAACATATCTCAATACGAGTGAAAGTTACATAATGTGTATCCTCAATGCTATAACAATACCAGCATATTTCAGGAAAGGTTGCTCTGCAGTAACAAATATTTTACAACTAATAACTCTAACAAATCAAGTTTTAAAGGATGGCCAACTTATGGACGTTATTTATACTGACTTCAGCAAAGCTTTTGATAAATTCAACCATAACCTACTTCTCAATAAGCTGAATGCATTAGGGTTTACTAGCAACGCTTTGTGCTGGTTACGGTCGTATCTAACCTGCAGGACACAGTGTGTTCTTTTTGATAATACCATCTCCAAAGAAATTTTTGTTAGCTCCGGTGTCCCCCAAGGAAGTCACCTAGGCCCTTTGCTATTTTCGATTTTCATAAACGTTTTGCCGCTTGTAATGAAACATTGTAATGCTTTAATATACGCAGATGATGTTAAGATGTTTCTCAGCTACAAATTATCTTCAGATGGGCCGTATTTGTAGCAGGATTTAACTACCTTTTATGCATGGTGTAAATAAAACCAAATGGAGTTAAACTAAAAAAATGCAATCACATGCGATTTTCTAGAAATTGCACTTCAATGCTACACTATTTCCTGGACGGGTATCAACTAGAGTTAGTTGGAGAATTTCTGGATCTTGGTATTCTACTTGATCCTAAATTAGATTTCTGCAAGCATATTACAATGATGATAAACAAAACTCGTGGTGTGCTGGCTTATATTAAACGATGGTCTAAAGAGTTTACAGATCCCAATGTTACGAAACAACTATACACATCCCTAGTAAGACCAATTTTGGAGTATGGTTCTATTGTCTGGGATCCTCAAATTAATATGCACATAGACCGATTAGAATCTGTTCAAAAGCAGTTTCTCTTATTCTGCCTGAGGAGCTCATTTGGTTGTTATTCTGGGAATCTTACTTCGTATACTGCGAGGTTATCATTAATTAAACTACCTACCTTAAAAAGCCGAAGGACTATACTAAATGTGGCATTTTTAATTAATTTGATTAATGGTGATGTCTTCTACGACTTCCTTCTTCGTAACATAAGTTTTAATATTCCACGACGTTTTACCCGACACCTAATACCTCTGCACCTTCCTGTTGTTCAAAAAAATTATGCCGATGCTGATCCTTTGAGGAGAATATGTAAAAATTTCAATGAATTGTATAGCTTAATCGATTTTTCTATTAATGTAAATGTAATTAAGCGCAATATTATCGTGTTTTAAATACTTAATATGTCTTAACAATTTTTTTTTTGGTCAATAATTCCTTTATATAAAATTTTGAAATATATTGTAGTCTGTAAGGATTCATATCCATAGATTTAATCAAATAAATAAATAAATAATTCGACACAGCCGAATATAGCACTCTAACCCCCAGAGTATTTTTCGAATTACGGTTTTATGGTTTCTTGAAACTCGAATTTTTTCGAGCCCTTTTTTCAATATAATATGTAATAAAAATTATTTAAGTTACTTAGTTCACTTGTTATTATTTACTTTTCTTGTTTTATAGACTACTAGCATTATTATGCTACATTTTTTCTGGTTTCCACTCCGTTTTTACTCCCATTTTTTATAATATTGTTTACTTTATATAATTTGACATTATTTTAAAATTATTGATCAGATTAAAAAGAAATTTGGCACATATGCATATACTTGAAGGAAGTACTGAATGGATGACCATGCCCACTTGTTTCTTAGTAAAAAAATTTCAAAACTCATTAAAATTTGTATGACTGTGATAAAAAAAAATAACACTGTATAATAAAAGTGGGCGAGAAAAACTACATTTTATAATATATGGTATTTTGTAATATTTGTAAATTTTCTAAATAGCATCAAGTCAGTGGCAAACTGGGTGTGGCATTCAATTTATATTTTAGCGCATAGTTTTCTCCACCATACGAGATACATTTCGCTTGAACTCTCAAAAACAAATTGTTTACAAAAAGGCGTGGCAATTTTATTAATATTATTTCCTTATATATTGCAAACAATCTTGTTATTAAAAGTGGGCGTATAAGGGGTGGGGCATATAATATAATATCTAAAAGAAGCTCTACATAATATAAAACAATAAATACCCATAAATACATTAAAATTTACTGATTTAATGCCTTTTTACTTTCACAGTTAATGAAAAAATTGTTCCAAAATATCCGAAGTTTAACAATCCATAAAATCGTAATTCGAACTAACTTTTCAAACTCGCTTGGAGATTTTATTAATCCGAAAGTATACTTTAATTTCGCATTGAAATCATTGAGTCAATATTTGATGACCCAAAATTTGTCGTCTACTGTTATTAGAGATATTAAAACTATGCTTGAGTTCATTAGAATATAAACTGCAACCACATACTGCCAAAATGGAACTAATTAACTAGCAATTTATGCTTACATTGATTGCTTAATTAAAATCATTTAAGTAAAACAAGATTCCTTGAAATATATGATTTAAATAACTAATTAAGTTAGCTAGAAGGAGGCTTTTGTAGTTCATTTGATTTTACATTGTGCGTAATTTTGTAAACACCTCAATTAACGAGAGCTTATTTATCAATATAATAGGAAATAAATGGTAAGAAGTTCTTATGTATTTAGGTATAATGTGTATGTAATTTAGGTATTTACTTAATATTTTTTTTCCACATAAATACCCAAAAGATTTGCAGGTTTTGAACAATAATTTCAAAGTACAACAAACGTTTATTTTAATGTTTAAACATTTTGTTTAATTCAATCCATCTAATAATTTATTTTATTATCTCTAATTTCAGACTAACTTAACTAAGAAAATTATTAAATAAATTCGTAAGTAACAATTTATAATATGAATTTTAAAGCATAAAAAAAAACACAAATTTTCTGTGACTCGATTTTGTGTTTGTGCTGATGTTTGTAACGCATAGAAAAAGTTATCCAACAGCCACCTTAAGGTATACCAGTCGACTCAGAATCACTTTTTTAATCGATCTAACAATGTCTATCAGTCTGGTTGGTGGCTGGACGACTGGCGACAAAGTAGGACTCTCAATTTTAAATATAATTCAATGAAGTTTAGCACGTGGAACTTTTATGATGCAAGGACGAAGCCTATTGAAATTGATTGTGATCGCTCCATTGTATCATCTATACTTCATACAAATGTCCTCCGAAATATAGTTTAAACAATAAAAAATGACTTAAAAGTTAGAATATTTTAATGAAATTTGGTGCAAAGAAGTTTTCTACAAGTATCAATCTCATATAAATGTTAGTATTAACATAACATAACATAACATAATATCGTCCCCTCAATAAAACAATAGTGTATACGAATGTACACCATTATTTTTTTTATTGCATAATAAGAACCTACATAACTGATTCTAAATGTGCTCAAAATTTGGTGAAATTCTATTTCCACAAAGTGGGTCAAAAGATCAATAGAAATATTAGCGTATAATTGCGTGTTTGAAAATTTTCATTAATAATTGCGTAAATGCAGGTATGGTGTTTTAATTAGTTGTTACTCTGAATATAATTTCAAAGAAAAATAGTGTATAAAAAGCATACACTATTGTTATTATACACTCTTTTAATTATTTCATAACAAAATAAAATCGATAAATAACGTATATTGATATACAATATTTGGAGTCTATCCGTATGACACTTATACACTATTTTTATATATCATACAAAATTTCTCTGTGTGTTCTACGGTTGATGTAAACAATGGCTTAAAATCTGTTTACACTGTTAATGTCAACTCTTTGATAGATAGTAGCATTGGCAGTTGTGCTTTTGCTAGTGTTTTATTGTAAAAACATTGTGAAAATAATGAATCTATCGAGTCATGGTGAGTATTTACTGCGAAACGTTAATAAGTGTGACGCTGAGGGCAAAATAAATTTGTCTATAGATTTATCAGATGAAACTATTCCGGAGACGAATGAGGAGACAAGGGCTATCTTCCCTGAAAAATTCTTCAATAATTATGCACCTGAATGAATATTCGTCCGAAAATTTAAAACTATTTCGTGATAAATGGTGTAAAAGATTCAAATAAAATAGTGTATACCATAAAAAATAAAATAGTGTATAATGATTTTCATATATATTATAAAACAAATAAAAAAGCCCAAGTGACATCATTGTATTTTGAATCTCATTTATTTGCAATTAAAGCACTTGTAAATTAATGAAATATCATCTACTAGTAGCATAATTATTTCACCACATATTTAAATGATTACAATTTAAAATCATCGATTATTTTCTGAAATATTACTGTTTTCCCAGATGCTTAATAATACAAAAATTTTAAACTCCATTATCTCGAAATGGCAAAAAAATTATACACTATTGTTTTATTAAGAGGACGATATATTATATGTATATGTTATATTGATTAACAATTGGCAACAGTTCCCACATAAAATTCCTCCCCAAATTTTTATGCACAAAAACACTGTGATGTAGGTTATCATATGGTCGGGTATGACCAACAATCTTAACTTATTCTGCTTGTTTGCACTTATTAATATTAAGGACGTCATTAGATAAAATTAATTAATTCTTAAGAATTCATATTCACATAGAATAAGTTATTTCTTGGAAACTTTGTCAAATTTGTGCAAAAAATATTTTAAACCCAAAAAAAAAATTTATTAAAAATATTGCAGCAGAATTTGCTTATTTGAAAGATTTTATTATTGCTCTCTTGTATCCAGTGTTGCCAGTTTAGCCTTTTTAAGGCTAAATCTAGCCTTTTTATTTTGCTTTTAGCCTCAAAATTTTCGTTTTAGCTTCTAGCTTTATTTCTAGACTTCCTTGATTCTTAAAATTGCTTTAAAAAGGCTAAAATGTTATTTCAACAACGAAGTATTTACTATAACTAATCTTATTTTGCAAAATCATCCATTTTGGCTTGCGGCGTTTTATTCTCCAAATCAAAAATAACAACTAATTTTATAGACTTACTAAATCGATTACTATAATTATTTTTTTTTTAAATAATGTATTAGCAATAGAAACTATTTATATAACTATTCATATAATATGAACATAAATTTGGAAATTCTTAATCAAAAAAAAAAAATTATATCTCAAAAATTCTTTTCAAATCATTTCTCATATGAAATATGAGACCTTAAAACCTAATAAAAAAAACACATAACTGAATTTGTCGGAAAAGCGTTAATATTTGAATTGAAATTTAGGAATAATGTTTTAACAGATTAATATTGACAAAGTCTAATTTCTTCTATGTTTTATGAATGTAGTTTAAGGTTAAATTGAAATTAAGTCTATAAATTGCCATACTGCATTGGCGAAATGAAAATGGGTGGATAGATCCAGGGAAAGTGATAGCCCCATACAAAGCAAAGATTAATTTTGGCAAATCTGAAGGAGTATTTCAGTGAAAATTAAAAAAAATGTAGAAACAATTTTCATATAAAATTTCTAATAGGGCGGATAAATCCAGGTAGAAGTATATAAAACTTGGTCCCAGTTTTGATGATTACTTTTTGTTTTACCTTAATTACAAGTTGTTTAAAAAAGTAAATTATTTAGTAAATTTTAATTTGATTATTATAATATTTATTGAGTTTTTGTTAAGAAATATAGTTCTTTGACGGCAATATTAACTTTTAAATAAAAACTGGTTAACCGGAATTTCAAAATAACTTAACCGATTTTTTCAACATTCCATCTACTCGCACTATTCGAAAACCAGTTTCCCTAAAAAGTCGAATAATTGCTTACTCTAATGTTTACAGAGAAGGAGCAGCAACTAATTGCCACTTCATAAATTTACAATCCATCCAGGAAGAGTGTGACGTGACTGGTCTCAAGTGCAAAAATGGTTAAATTTTTTTCATGTCTCTTCTAGTTCAAGTCTTGTATGTATCTTGAGAAATCCATGTTGGAGACCTCCTACTGGTAAGTAACTTCCAGTTAATTGTACTCTAGGAATGTCAATGACTAAAAATGTAGTTGTGTTAGTGAGCGTGAAAAAAATGCATTGAAATTAAATGAAAAACGTTTGTTATGTCATTTGGTTTATAAACTATATTTTTTAATGCATTTTTGCTTTTCTTACATTTAAATTTATTACTATTGCCATACAAAATATAATTCACATTTCTCTAACTTTATCCTAAAACATTAATATTAAAGAAATTGAATAATTTATTTCCATATATATTTTCCAATGCATTTTGTACTCTTTGCACTCTCAACAACGACTAAATGAAAGAGAGTAAGACTAAGTGTGAACTTCGCCAGCACAATTATCAGCATCTTTTAATATTTTATTTATCTAAATCGAATAAACCTTTATAAACGCCATTAAATGGGGTCATATTAGTCATACCCATAAAAAATCTGTAAGTTATAGAAAAAAATTTAAAACAAATTCTTATTAAGCACAACTCCTTACATGTAACATATTTTTTTAAGGAAAATGTTCATTTTTATTTTTAGCAGACCAGTTTAATTCATATTTTAATTAATATTAATCTCGATAAGAAATTATTCAAATATATGTATATATATATATATATATATATATATACATTGCCTGCCACTTGAATAAGGTATCACTTTAACTTTAATTAAACTAAAGTTCAGAAAAAAATAATTTTTTGCGCAATCAAATTTCAAAGTGTTGGCTTTAGTTTCCTGAAGAAATAAAAATATACATATTTTGTTATACTAAAATTATGCATTTATTTAAAGACATGTATTTCTGTGGTACTTTTTCGTGTGTCACTTGAATAAGGAATATTTTAAAACTAAGCAAACTGTAATTTATTTTTAAATTTTAGGTTATAAAAATGAAAGTTATTATCTTCTAGCATTCAATTAGTAATGAGTACTGCCACCATTTTTAGAAATAACCTCAAAAATGCGATTTGGCATCGACTTGCACAATGACTCTAAGTAATTTAGCAAAATTGAACTCCATGCTTCCGTTATTGCATCCTTCAAGGATTCTATTGTCTCAAATTGTTTTCCTCCTTCATAAACTTTTCTTGCAAGCCAACCCCAGAAATTTTCCATTGGATTCAGGTCTGATAAATATGGGGGCTAATCCAAAAGTTGAACACCTTATTGATTAATCCATAGTTTTACTGCTCTGGCGGTATGAATCGGAACGTTGTCGTGTAGGTACATCCAAGGTATGGGTCCAAAGAAATCATTAAATTTTGGAAATGCTTCCTCCAGAATGTTTCTGTAAGTCGTTGCAGTCATTTTGTTGGATACAAAAACCAATTCTATGGTACCATAATACGAAATGGCACCCCATACCTCGGCTGTGTCTGCGACTCAAAAATAATTCCTTTTTATTTAGGTCAGGGAATTAATAGTTATACCGGTCGGAACCATCAATATTAAACTTTTTTTCATCGGAAAATACAACTTTAAACCATTTGTCGGACCATGTCATTGTATTTTTGGCAAAGTGTAGACGTTGTGATTTGCGTTTTTCATTACGTGGTGGTTTTTTTTGCAATCTTCGTCGGATTATGAAAGGACACGACTTTAAAATACGGTGCACTGTTTTTAGACTGGCACTGACTCCACTTTTTTCACGTACTTTTGATAACGACATGACAGAATTTGATGCAATTCTAAGAATTTTTCATCTTTCTTTTGGAGTTGTTGCCATTTTCTTTCGCCCTTTCATGTTTTTTCAATATCTTTTTAAATAATTGTACACAACTGTCTTTCCTCTATTAATGTTTTTGGCTATTTGGACCGGATTCTGACAATGAGATTTCAAAATCAGAATTTTTTCTTTTTCAGAGTTATTAAGAGCCTTACCACGTCCCATTTTGAATAAAAACTATTTAAAAACTATCAAATTAAAAATTCTCTAACCGTTTATATTGAAAGAAATTCACATCATAGCCTTCCAGATTAAAATTAAAAGAACTCCTTATTCAAGTGACATACGAAAAAGTACCCAAGAAATACATGTCTTTAAATAAGTACATAATTTTAGTATAATGAAATATGTATATTTTTTATTTATTCAGGAAACTAAAGCCAACACTTAGAAATTTGGTTGCGCAAAAAAAAAATTTTTTTTTTGGACTTTAATTAGAATTCATTATAGTTAAAAAATGTGATTCCTTATTAAAGCGGCAGGCAGTATATATATATATATATATATATATATATATATATATATATATTTGAATATAATAAAATTTCTTATATCACATTTATGTTCCATTTGAGTTATCATTAATTTCAATTACTATTTTTGTAACTATCATCGTAATAAAGAATTTGAAAAATATTTAAAACCCAACTATTATGATACACCAATTTCATAAAAAAAAACTTATTTTTTATCTATCTTATATAATATGTTACACTAACATTTTTTTCCATGGAATTTTCATTTAGCAAGTTTTTGTGGCACTTTATAACTGACAAATTCATAATCTATGTCATTTAAGTCAACAAACCTAAGAATATTGAATATGATTTTTTCAAATTTACGTTTTCCTTGTTATTTTTATTTATTTTTATTTTTATTATTTATTTTTTTTTTTTTTTTTTCTTATTTAGAGGAAAAAAAATAAGTACCCTTCTCAATGTCAATCACAATTCATATGCAGACTTCTTATGTAAATAAAAACCTTCTTATGTAAACAGAAACAGAGCTACAGCTAAAGAGACTGACAGATAATAGAGCAAAAAGAGCAATTTTTTGTTTTTTTTTTTTTATAAAAGAAAAAACAGGAGGAACTTATTGGTTAAACTGTTTGAATTATAGGATTTGCAGTAAAGCTTCATAAATTAACATTCTTAAGAAAAATTTACGAAAAATTAAAAATTCTAATATTAAATAATTATTAATATTCAGGAATTCTATAGTATAATATAATAAGCACAATAAAATAAAATATATAGACCTGTTTAAAATGTAATTATCAATTTATTTATTTTTTTTTTTTTTTAACACAATATTATTAAACTAAAACAAAAACTATATTATTAGCAGCAATAACAATACTATTGTTAACAAAACAATATGTAGGGGTAAAAGTACAATCTTTAGTAAATTAAGAGATACAAAATAACTAATTAAAACTTCTTGGCCTTTTCATTATATTAAAATTGTCATTATTAATATTTTCATGTTGTTATTGAGTGGAACAAATACCAAAGAACAAAGACAATTATTATACTCAAACATACACTTGAACAAGTTGCCAAAAGCTTTTATAGTTGTATGTTTGTAAGTAATTAAAAGTTATTGATATGGTTATAGTTGCAGTGGGATTGAAGGGAAAATTATAAATTTGTTTATATGTGTCTGATGTTCGTCTATCTGTCTACCTTTATTGCATATTTGTCTTAAGTCAATTTAATATTTTTTATAAAAATGGTTTATAGTAAACAGAATTATCTATTTTCTAGAGAAATTTTTCAACGATAAGTTTCTTTTGGAAAATTAAAATAAATTTAATTTTAATTTATCGATAATTTTTATTTTCTATAGAACATTTTTCCATAAATTTAATTTTTCATAAAAAATGTGAATTTTATATAGAAGATTCATTTGCTGTAGATAATTTATCGATAACATAAATTTTCTGAAGAAAATTTAATGATAACTTTAATTTTCTTTAAAGAATTTATCGATAACTTTAATTTTCGATAAACAAAATTATCGATAACTTTAATTTTCTTTAGAACATATAACGATGACATTGATTTTCTATTGAAAATTTATTGACCGCAATAAATTTGTGTATCAATAGCTTTAATTTTATATATTTTCAGTTGGTAATTTATCAATAACATAAATTTCTTAAAGAAAATTTATCGATAACATTATTTTTCTATACAAATTTAATAATTTTTAATTTCTTGAGAATTTTGTAATTTTGTACATAACATTTTTCGATAAATTTAATTTTTCGTAGAAAATTTTGTCGATAATATTAATTTTCTATACAAATTTATTAATAATTTTTATTTGCTGCAGACAGTTTTTGCTATAACTTTAAATTTCTTTAGAAAATCTAACGATAAATAATTTTTTGTAGAATTTCTGTACTTTTCTATAAAAAAAAGTATTAATAAATTTTAATTAAAATTTCTTTAGAACATTTAACGATAACATTGATTTTCTATTGGAAATTTATTGAACGCATTAAAGATAATTTAGGAGATGATTAGAGATAATTTATCAATAGCTTTAATTTTGTATAGAAAATGTTTCAACAACTTTAATTTTCTGTAGGAAATTTATATATAACATTAATTTCCTAAAGAAAATTTATCGATAATTTTAATTTGCTTTTCAAAATTTATTGATTAATTAAATTTTCTTTACAAATTTTGTTATTATTATTACTTTAAGTTTTCGTACAAAATTTATCAATGATATTAATTTTTTATAAAAGAAAAATATATCCACAATTTTAATTTTCTACAGAAAATTTATCAATCAAATTAATTTGCAAGAGAAAATTTATCGATTACTTTAATTTTCTAGAGAACATTTATCGATTACTTTAATTTACTCTAGAAAATGTAACGATAACTTAAACTTTCTGTAACAAATGTACTGATAGCTTGAATTTTCTAAAGAATATGAATCGGTAACTTTAATTTTTTGTAGACAATTTAACAATAGGATTAATTTACTTATTTATAACACTAATTTTTAACAGAAAATTTATCGATAACTTTAATTTTTTTAGAAAATGTATCGCTAGAATTAAACCTAATCTATACAAAAATTATCGATTACATTAATATTCTACAGAATATCTACCAATAACATTAATTTTTTATAGAAAATTTAACTACAAACTTTAAATTTATTAAAAAATCGATAACCTTAATTTTCAATAAAAAATTCATCGATAACTTTAATTTTCTAAAGAAAATTTTTCAATTACTTAAATTATAACTCAAAATTCAAGACTATTGTTAAAGTAAGCTTTTATATAAAAAATTTAATTTCAGTTTAAATTAGTCCCACAGTAAATTTATTATATCTACTAAATATGTGTGTGTACATATATCTCCATCTCAATTTTCTCTCATATGCACTTGTATTGATAACATTAAATATGTGTATTAAATATTAATTAAATGGCATTATAACATGCAATATTTAACAGGACTATACTAAAATACATATAAACAGTTTATTAATTAAAGCGTGTGTTAGTGATGTAAATTTAAGCCTAAACACACACTATTTTATATATACCTTCATACATATTCATACATACATACATAAATATTATTATTATTATTATTATTTTTTTTTTTTTTTTTTTGCTTTTATTGTTTCTTGTGTCTTAGTATAAAGTTAATGGATTATTTTCCTGTTGTATTTGGTTACTATGTTACCTTTTGATTATATTTATCAAAATAATATGCAATCAAATGAACGAATGAATGAATAATAAAACAAATTAAAAGAGAAACAAAGTATAATAAAATAAACTCCTTAGGCGTTTTATTTAAAGGTATCTGGTGTAAGAATAAACAAAAAATTTTCTGAAATTAGCACACAAATATATCAAATATCAAATAACAAATGACAAAAAAGATAACAAATGAAAAACTAAATTGAACCACAAAAATAATAACACAGAGTTATATTTAAAAAAAAAAAAATATATATATATATATATATATATATATATATAAAGAAGACAATAAAAGTTTTATAACCAGATAATAACTCTAGGAAACTGGCTGCAAAAGTTATATTAAATTAATTTTAGGTCATAACATTAAATCTTGTTTTAGATTATTTTAGATTATATCTAAATTATATCCTAACTTAATTTTGTAAAACAGCGTAGTCTTATGACAAAAAAAATATATTTCCAGTTTTCAAAAAATATTTCAATTCAAAAAATAGTTTCAATTTTTAAAAAAGCAATAATATTTGAAAAGGTACCAATTTTCAAAAAAATACCAATTTCCAAAAAAGGACAAAGTTTTACAAGAATTCCCAATAAAAACAGAAAAAAGTTCAAATTAAAAAAAAAAAGAACGCAAGTTGTAAAAAAGTTACAATATTTAATAAAGTACCAATTTTTTGAAAACAAGTACTAAAAAAAATTAAAAATTTTCAAAAAGGGACTAAATTAGAAAAAAGTAACAATTATCAAAATAGTACCAATTAAAAAATATGCCAATTAAAAAATTTAAAATTTCAAAAAGTACCTTTTAAAAACACAATTTTTTTTTTTGTATTCCAAAAAAGTACAAATTTACATAAATAGTACTAATTTGAAAAAATTTGCGAATTTATTTAAAAAAAGATCAAGACAAAAACATTCTAATTTTCACAAATACTTCTATTTTTTTAATAACAATTAAAAAAACACCAAATTTCTAAAAGGTATTAGTTTTGAAAAAAGTATCAGTATTCAAAACAAGTGCCAATTAAAATCAACGTACAAATATTGACAATAAAAACAATATTTAAAAAGGCACTAATTTACAAAAAGGTACCAATTTCCAAAAAAAAGGACCAAATTTTACAAAAAACCAAAAAAAATCGAAAAAACAACTGAGATTTAAAAAAGCAACAATATTTAAAAAAGTACCAATTTTAAATAAATGTACCAATTTTCAAAAAAAAAATACCAATTATCAAAAAATATAAAACATAATCATAATCCTAAGCATAAATTGTCAAAAGAAGACACCAATTAAGAAAGTTTCATATTTTAAAAAATGTTTTTTTTTTTTTTCTTTGTATTTAATTACTTTTAAGTAATGGGTACTTTAACTATAGATTAACTCATTTAATGTTTTACTAACTTCGAAAATTTTTTTAAAATACAAAAGACCGTAACCACTGAAAAATCAAATTTTGGTTGTTTTCTGGATTATAGTGTAACCCAAACAAAAAATTCCATATTCATATCTTCAAAAATTACATCAATATTAACAGAAGGCCATAAATAACATCAAATTCATAAACAAAACAGACGCCAATTGTTTTCCATTTAAGAAAAATCTGTTTTGAAGAGTATTTTATGCTTATACATTTTTGCTTTAAGTGAACGATTACTTGATTGATTAATCTCAAAGAAAAAAATTAAAAATTGTGGTTACGGACTTTAACATTTTCATAATGATTTCTGCTTCTGCTGTAAAAAATTAAAAAGTGTGGTTAAGGCCTTTTGCATTTTAGACGACAATATATAATATTTTTTTTTTTTCAATTAAAATTAGCATATTTATTTATTTATATTTATATTTATATTTATATACTGAAAATAAACGTAGGTGTGTTCATGAAAAAGAGATCAATATGTAAATACACTGCTGAGCATAATTATAAAAACATGTCAGTAAATAACAGCGAATTGATGTTCTATACGAAGTCAAAGCCTCTGTTAATGAAGTAAGTTTCTTATTTACCAGTTTTTCATAATGAATTTTAGGCAAAAAAATTTCGAAAAAAGTGTAAGTAATATAATTTTATTATGTCTATAATTTTTTAAGAAAAAACCAACATTTTATTCTTGTTGTTAGTATTATCCCAACAGTATCATTAATGATATTATAATTTTAAAATTATATGATAAAATATAGAAATTTAATTTTTCTTTAGTAAAAAACTTCAAACATTTTCAGAAAAATAAAAATGAATTTAAAATTTTTGTAGAAAAAAATATTTTATATTTGTATGAAAATTATATTTTTACAGCATAATTTAGTGGAATTGCAAAAAATTAAAGAGGATAAAATAAAGGAAACAATATCAGCTTTGATTTTAAGAGGAACGATTTCGGAAGTTTCGTATTACATATAAAATTATTTGGAGCAGGATATATTTTAGTTTTTTATTATCTCATTTTATTTTTTGATAAAATAGTTAGAATAATATATATTCAAAAAATCTTGGTGTGCATGTATATTTTGTGTACTGATATCATTACCAATATCGTTATTTTCAAAAATTATGATACCATTTTTGAGTGTACCTTTTAGAAAGCAATCTGTATCATTTAAGAATTATTATTCTCGGACTTTTTTTTTATCACCGAAATGATATCGTTATGCTATCATTACGTTATCATTTGGTTTGCTGGGATGGAATAATTGTAAAAAAAAATTTATTAAACATAAATTAAATATAAAAATTCATTATTTCCATGCCTGTGTAATATTACAGATAAATATACAGTATTTGCTACTATAAACCATAGCGTAGTTATGTGTGTATGTTTATATAAACTTATACATAGAGAAAACCACAAAATTCACAA
Organism: Protocalliphora azurea; assembly: GCA_932274085.1. Lineage (NCBI taxonomy): Eukaryota > Metazoa > Arthropoda > Insecta > Diptera > Calliphoridae > Protocalliphora > Protocalliphora azurea. Next base: position 150,494,369 of record OW026521.1, on the reverse strand, counting down.
CAACAAAAAACAAACACACGTTTAAACATACATTGAATATTTAACAATTAATTATGTTTCCAAATAAAAACAAATAGAAAGTCAAAAACAAACCCAGCCATCCACACATACATTCACACAAATATTAACACAGACTTTAGAACACAGGAAAAAGGGAAAGTTATAGGTGAATTTTAAATGAAGCTATATTATGTACAAAATGTGTGGTTATTAGGATGGCTCAATATATATATATATAAACTTAGACATATTTGAAATCTAAGAATTTTTTTATACCTTTCACAAAATCTATATTTTTAGCTTTAATCTGGAAATATACTTAATATTCGTAAACCAGTGTTAACAATGACATCGTAAATTTTGTAACATAAAGAGCTAACGAAAACTTCTTGGGCATATGACTTAGGAAAATTGCTCAGAACATAGATTATTAACATAGATATAAACCTTAAAAAAAAAACTTAATTAAAAACAATTACTCAAAAAAGCACATGTATTACAATTATTTTTGTTTTCAATGAAACGTTTTAGTAACACAATCTTAGACTTAGGTTTTTCTGACAACCGACTTAGGTTTCTGACAACGGAGCTTCATATCTATGTTAATCTATGGCTGAGACTAGCTGTGTTGAAGAAGAGAAATGCGAAATTGCAAATTCCTTTTCAGTTTTCTACCAATTTTTTTTTTTTCGAAAAAGATATCTTAGAGATAGATATTTTAAACTTGAATTATGCCATCCTATCATCTATATTTAAAAACCTAAAACACAATTACAGTTAAGTGATTATATTTTTAGAAAAAACATCTCACATACTCAGATTTACTTGTCAAACTTATTTTTTTACAAAATATATGCCCACATTAAAACAAAATTTAAATGGATTCTAAAAGAATGCAAACCATAGCTTGAAGATTTGGAATCCACACTTCCACTAGGCTATCTATACCCATAGAAATTTTGTTGCAAAAAAAAGCAATTATATATACTCCTCACGTATGTGAACAGAATAAAAATCAATTAAAAATATATAAAAATTATTTATGTTGAATTTTACATGTGAATCTTAAACATATTTAACAATGTTGAAAAATTATTGTTTTTTTACAAAAATTAAAATGAAAGTATTTTTTGAATTCAGAATTTCAAAATGTCATGTGGCCTAGAGGGTAAAAATTTAAAGATAGGAGTTTTAAAGTGTGTGTATGGGTTCGAATCCTGACGAACAGAAAAGTAATTTTTATTTAATAAATTTCAAAGAAACATTTTTAGTTAATTAAAAATATATTTGACAGTTCCTTAATCTGACATTTCAAAATTTTAAATTTTATTTTAAGATAAATCTTAAACTAACTTTTCAAAATCTTGGCCAAGGATCAAACTCAAGACCTAAAGTCGTTCTGTTTTCAGTCACAAACCCAAGCAGCATCTAATAACGATGTGTTGAAATTTACTATCTTTATTGCTTATATAAAAGCTTAAAGCGCTACTAAAATCTAAGTAATATTTTTTATAAAACACACAATAAAACGTGCCTAGAAATTCTTGTCAAATTAATTTTTTTTTTTTTTTAATAATGATTTTTGTTTAGGAAAAAAACAGAAATTTATAAAGAGTACCGGGGATACGAACACCGGCTTAATGGCTTGTAGTCCAGAATCATTCCACTAGACTACTCAATCTCACAGCTTTCCAATAGAAACATTTATATATTATTAAATTTGGGCAAAGAAAATAGAAAAAAAATTTTTGAGGCTGTTCTGTTCCGCCATTCCCGAACGGATTTAGCTGAATATCAATACCACTATTTTCGAGACTATATGCTACATATGTGTTTAAAGAGAAATGTATTTATTGGACTAGGGCCTTCAAAAGATCCATTTCCACATACAGACGAACAAACGTACAGACAGACAGACAGACACTCAAAAACTATTTTTATTCATAACAATCACTAATAATTTTTCAATTTGAAAACCTAAAACACATATTTAAAGATTTTAGTATCAAATGAAAAACTCATATATATACTCTTCATTTTATGCGAAGGGTACAATAATTTACCTTAGAGTATTGAAAAAGTAATAAATATTCTAAATAGCATAAATCACAGATCGGCACAAAGAGAATACGTACAAGTTCTTTTATGTATTGGTTGGTCTATTTAAAATTAAAATTTTTAATTTCTTACGGAGTTTGTAATAAGATTTGTTTGTTTTTTTTTGCACTTTTATGCTCTTTGTTGATGTTCCAGTTGTGTATCTAAAAATATTGAATGGCTCTCTGCCCTTGGATGCAATGCGCGGTAACTTCTGTAATATAAACTAAATATTACTCGTAAATGAAGATAAATAAAAATTTGCTTAAACTTTTTTACCCAGCTTATAAAATATTTGTTGTAGGAAATACCACATTTTTTCATTTTTATTTTCTTGCACCATGCTAATATACGGAGTTATATAATGTATGTATGTATTTATGTATGTGTGATGTATAGAGTAGACCAACAACACCGACTAATTGTTGTGAATTACTTTATGTATGACTACACATTGGTAAGCATACAACCACAAACAAAGATAAGGATAGAAAAGTGAGACAACTGAGAAATTCAATACAATAATTATTCATTACATAACACAAACTAAAAACGAGTAAGAATATTATATTTGGCTTAGAGGAATCTATTACACCCATCATCTGCAACTTTTTTTGTCCTGATATAAAATTTCACTTTATATGGAAAGTAAGCGGTAAAGTGAGCGGATGACACCCATTTTTGGTTTTTGAATTTATATCTATTCTTGAACTATTTGTACGAAATTTCATTTCTTCTTTTTAGAAGATATCGACTGAAAAATATCAACAGGAGTTACGACGGATTCCAATTTTTTTTTCTAAAATTTGGACAAATATTTCAACAAAATTTCGTCCCCCTCGAGAATCGTGCCTTCAACAGACAGACGGACACAAGCACAGTAATTCGTCCCGTATACAAGAATCAAAATAAAATATTGTTTCAAATTGTGTTAAAATATACATTTTTGAAAAGATTACAAAAAATAATTATAATATAATATTTTGGAATAACTATTTTTAAGGCAAATAATAATTAACAAAAAAAATTGTTTTAAACCAGTGCACCAGTGATTTTGTTACTTTTAAAAAAATCACTTAGTCTCGCTGGAGATTTCAAACCGTAAGGTTGTGCTGTCGCATGATTTTTAAAAACTCTAAAGAAATGTTTAATTAGATATGGGGGAATGATTATTTAATTAATTTGATATAATTTTACTACTTTTTTAAGTTAAACAATTAAGTTTTATCTATCTTAATATCCATTTAAAGTTTTCATTATAGAAAATAAATTGTTTAAGAGCAATAGACATATTTTATATTCAAACTATTAATTTATAGATTTCCAAATTTTTTTCGCGGACAATATAATATATATATATATATATATATATATATATATATATATAATTTGAAATTTTTGCACTATGACGACAAATTGATTGTAAATATCATGTCAAAAAATAATGGAAATTGAAAGACTCTTTTCCAGAATATCCTAGGATAAGGGATATTTTTTCATTTTAGAGGTCCTTGCGCCAAGAAAATGTGTAACCTTTATGATTTTATGATAAGGAGGAATATTAGTCCTGGCCATTGTTACCAATTATGTTAAAATCGTATATTGCACATAAAAGTTATTTAACCTTAAATGTTGTTCATTCTTGACAAAAAGTGCCCGAGATGTCCTATTTTAGAGGTCCATAAAACATAAACCGTAAACGATATGGAACTGATTCATACGCAATAAAATGCACGATGAATAGTTTAATGAACACCCCAAATTAAAAAAAAAAGAAACGAAGATATAAAGCTTTTAAAACTGTAATTTTGGGTCGAAATATTTTGGTATTAACCATACCCTTCTTCATAATTTATTTAGTTATTATTCAGTTATTTAACCTTAAACTTTGTTAATTTTTGACAAAAAATGGCCGAGATGTCCTATTTCAGATGTCCCTAAACCATGAACGGTAAGCTATATGGAACCGATTCATACACAATAAAATACACGACGAATAATTGAATGAGCACCCCAAATTAAAAAAAAAAGAAACGAAGATATAAAGCTTTTAAAACTATAATTTTGCGTCGAAATTTGTTGGTATTACCCATACCCTTCTTCATAATATTCGGCTGGGACTATTGCTGTGCAAATATTGAGTTTTAAATATCGAATACCGAGTATTTGCCTCTTTTTTTGGGTACTCAAAAGTGTAAAGTACTTACTCCATACTTTCAGAATTTAATTTTTTAATGATACCGTATTAAAAATATAACGGCAAAAATACAACTCTATGTAGAGATACAAATTAATTTTTAAATATATGAAAATAATTTTATTGATTTTTGTTAACGTTGAATTTAAAGTTAACGTTTTTGTTTATTTTATGCTTTTTATAAATAAATTTACAAAATCTCATGGTAATCGAATAAATATATTTGTCTTATTTTTAAATAAATGAAACTTAATTAAAAATTATATTTCAAATTAAAAAATCCGTTAGTAATGTTTTTTGCTTCGAGTATTATCGAGTATCCAAATGAAAAGCATTGAGTAGTATCGAGTATTCAAAAGTAGTAGAATTTACCAGCACTAGCTGGGATTCTACACGGCATATGTATACATTTTGGCTGCTTCTAAGTGGAAAAATCAAAATAACAATATCCATCTTTCTGTTGAAATCTATTGCCTGATAACTGAGGAGAATGTAGAATACATCTGAACATTGGTAAGCTCTTAAGAATTTTGATATTGAAAATTATCAATATAAGCTGAGTTCAGAACAAAAATTCAAAAAAAAAATCGAAAAGTTTTAAAATTCATTTGCATATCTGTCAAATAATTTGTTTATCATGAATTCCATGAGAAATTACATAAGAAATGACATTAACATGTTTATTTATTATACCCCACACCACTATTGGGCTATTATGCGTCTGTGCTGATGTTTATAATGCACAGAAAAAATCATCCAACACCCACCTTAAAGTATACCAATCAACTCAGAATCACTTTTTGAGTCGAACTAACGATGTCCACCCGTCCGTCTTTCTGGCTGTCTGACTGGCTGGTTGTCTATGTAAACCTTGTGCACAAAGTATAGGTCGCAATTTTAAAGATAATTCAAGCAATGATCGGTCCATTATTTCACCTAGACCATATGCAAATGTCCACCCAGAAAATAAGTTTAACTATCATAAACACCTTAAATATAGCATTTTGGTGTAAGGAAGTTTTGTATAAGTATAAATCTATGTGCCAAATTTCATGAAGATCAGCCCATAATTGACCATAGTTCCTATATGAAACATGTTAGTATCTGGTTTATATTATATTATATTATATATAAATAAGTTTTATATAAGTAGAAATCACAGTTTCAAATTTTATGAAGATCGCTCCATAATTTACTATAGCTTTCATATAAGCCCACTTTCGGGAATCATCCTAAAGTACATAAATTCAAATAAATGTTAGTATTAGCGTAATAGTCTGTATGTACCCAGCAAAAGCTTTTTGGTTTTCGGTAATAACAACTACTTATTAAAGTAGTTTCTTGGTAATGAGGCTGAGTACTCAACATTATAAAAGCATAGTAATACTGCAATCACGTGGAAACTTCAAAACTTTCAAAAAAGTAATACAAATAGAGGTTTCGATTTGTCAAAACCAAAACAACGCTTTAGCGCATATCAAAACTACTGCGGAATGTTATATAATTATTGAAATACACTGAAAAGAATAAATTTTTATTTTGTTTTTTGCATGATTTTGTAAAAAGCAAAAAATATAAATAAATAAATAAAACGATATTGATTTAAAATTTCTAAAAATTATGGTTAATAATAGAAATGTCTTGGGATACTTTGCTGAAAAAAATTAATTGAATATCGATACCAGTTTGGAAAAAAGTAGTCGTTTAAACATTACTACTATAGATTATCCTTATGAAAAGCACAATTTTATTATTTTCTTTTTTAAGTGAATTTTCACAAACTCTTAAACATATATCTTATTTAGAGATAATTTTTATATCGAAAAAAGTTTTTTTTTTATTTCAAAATTCGAATGCCAAATATGTGGGACTGATTTTTGAGGTTAAGAGCATCTCTTTTGCTTCATAAGTTCTGAAAATAATTTGATGCTGGTATAAATTAGGTTTCTTAAATGAAGTTGTTTTAATTTTAACCATTAACATGATTATTTACAGATACCCAGCAAAAACTTTGCTTTCCTGGTAAGCTAGCAGGTATAATTGGAAACAAAAATACACCACTTATTTTTTGCCTGAATAACTAGTTACTTCTGTTCGAGTTGTCCACAAATTCATGTAGTTATTTTTTGATTCTAGGGGTGCTCAAAAATATGTACCTAAACGAAAACAAAAATAAAAAAAACAAAAAAAATTTTGCCGTCAGCAAGACTCGAACTTAGACACAAACTAACCATTCGTTTTTAATGACTAACGTCATCTCGCACATAGCATCCTAAGGGACAAAAACTCTTTTTAGTTTAACATATCTTTTTAGACATTTTGTTATAAAAAACTAACAGCTTCAGAATGGGGTTGAACCAACAACCTTCTGGTTGTTAATCCGGCGCTCTAGCCAACTCATCCACGTGATTGCAGTATTACTATGCTTTTATAATATTGAGTACTCATTGCCAAGAAACTACTTTAATAAGTAGTTGTCATTACGGAAAACCAAAAAATTTTTGCTGGGTAGTTTTCGATGATCTAAAGTCATATCTGGTCTTAAAAAAATGCGGAACAAAATTTCAAAATTTGGTAAAAACTTTAAAAAGTGAATAATATTTTTGCATTTTAAAAATCTTTTAATGCCCCATTGACTCAAGAGTGTCGTTTATTAAAAATTTCTGTTTACACGATATCTTAGGAAATTTCTGTAAAAGCGCTATTTGCCAGTAGCGAAAACCATACATTTTACAAACATTTACGCCATTTGTATGGAAGTTTGTGCTGATCGTATCCCATTACTGGTTTACTGACATCAACAAGATATACCACAAACTGTATTCGTATTTAAAACCATAAGTGAAATTAAATCACTTATGGTTTCTTTTTTATCATGAATTTACTAAGAGATGCCTTTCGACTGGTTAATAGTTTGCATGTAATACATAGTTGTAAATTTTTTGTGCAAAACTGAATTAAATCAAAAATCTTCAAAAATTTCAACTCAATTTTTTACATTTTTTTTTTTTAGTTTAAGTGGCTGTATTTCCTTTGGATTTTAGATGAATGATCTAAAATTTCGGATCTCTTAGTTACTTTGTTAGGTCTACAAAAATGCATCAACAGTTTTCCTATTTTCAAAACAAAATTTAGAAAAACAAGTCGGTATCAAAGAGTTTCGAAAATTATTGAAATTCCTCATATGTCGTTTAATAAATTCGCGATATTTGTAAATTCAACAAAAATGTAGTTTAATCATTTGTATATTTATGCAATATAGATTTTGTGAAAGGTATAAAATATTCGTCAGAGCTTTGTTTTTCCTTGCAAAATACAAAATTTAAAAAAAAAACTAATTATTTTAAAACAAATTAATGCGTTTGAAAGGCTTTAGTTTAAACAGCAATCATAAAATTATAAATAAAACTTTTTGATTTTTGTAGAATGCTTTTTTTGGCTTATTTTTTTTTTCTTTTACATATTTTATATAATTTTGACTTTATGACTATCGGTCATAAAATTTGCATAAAGTAATTTGCATTTAATTTAATATTTATTTTCATATTATATAAATAATATGAAATTTTCACAATATTTTTCCTCTTAATCAATTGTAATTTAATAAATAAATATTATTTATACAATTTATAAATACAGAAAATTATATTTACGAAATGTAATATGATGCGTATAAGTAATATTTATGTCAATGTTATTTATGTAATTAAATATAATAATCATAAGTACTGTATACAAAAGTATAAAAACAAATGAAAATAATTTTGCAGACATGAAAGGAATTTCAAAAATTCGTTTAATACACAAATATTGACAAAAATAAAAAAACTTTATATTTTCCCACAGTGGGTAGATTTTAAAAAATTTTTAAATATGAAATAGCTACTGTCTAATCAATTTGATAGCATACACAATTGCATTGACCAATTTTAAAATCGTTATTGAATTCCTTATTGAAATTTCGTTTTTTGCCAAGAAAGTTCCAACTCTACCAAATTTTTGGGGATCCAAAAATTAAACACTTATGATGAGAAGACTTTTTCTGTATAAAATTTTGCACACACTTTTAATTTTAATTTAATTATTTGTAAACATTCTTCTAAAATGTGATTTTAATTGGACTAAAAATGAACGAAAACTTGTCTGCAACTCATTGACAGTATTTAGTTTAACTATATAAAAATTATATAAACATATAAACTATAAAACTACGAACGAGCAAAATACATAATTATAATCAAATGAGTATCGTATATAATAAAAATATATTTAGAAACTTCTCTTTTCGTACTTTTAATTATGCAATACAAAACATTAAATAGTACTAAAAGCGAAAACTCAATATAACTTAAGCAATTAGCTAAAAATGTTAATTGCAAAAACATAATGCAGTACACAGAGGAAAATTGTTTGTTGCAAAGAAAATTTATCTATGTAGACTAAACTCTGGGCAAGTGTATACATTGGACTACGGGCTAGACTATAGATTAAAGTATAGTCTATAGACTAAACTACAGGCTAGGTTATAGACCGTATTAATAGACTAGACAATAGACAAGACTAAACTATAGACTAGACTATAGACTAGACTATAGACTAGACTATAGACTATACTATAGACTAGACTATAGACTATACTATAGACTAGACTATAGACTAGACTATAGACTATACTATAGACTAGACTATAGACTAGACTATAGACTAGACTATAGACTAGACTATAGACTAGACTACAGACTAGACGATAGACTCGTCTACAGACTAGACTATAGATTAGAATAGACTGTAGACTAGACTATAGAATAGACAATTAACTATAAACTATAGACTATAGACTGTAGACTATACCTCAAAGATGCGTTTAACTGCGCAAACTACCGAACAATAATAATATGTAGTTACCTTTTAGATTGAAAGTTATGTTATCGTGCTGACAAAGGGCCAAAAACGAACAATATCAACGCAGGAATACCACAAAGTTCGATGTTAGGCCTGCTGTTATGGAACATTATGTATAATGAAGTCCTTATACTTAACGTACCAGGTTTGCTAACGATATGATAGTAACAATATCAGCAAGACAGATAAATACGAAGTAGTATGGACTAGAAGATACTGGATGAAAAATGCTGGGCTGGAGCTAGAAGAACAAAAGACCGAAGTAATATTGACTACTGGTCGACGGAAAAAATAATACTCGTACATGAGGTTAGTTGTTTGCAAACATCAGCTAATGTCGAAAACTCATATATTGGAGTGTTAATAGATGCAAGATTAAATTTTAATACATATATTGAGGCATCGAGTGTTAGAGCGGCTCTTGAGAGAAAGATGCGGAATATAAGTGGATTAAAGCAGCACAAAAGGAAAGTTATTTCTAAAATGGTGAGCTCCGTGATTCTTTACGCAACTCCAATATGATCAATAGCTTTAGTTATAAAGTTCATGGTAAGGAAACTAATAACGGTGTATAGTTTAACTTCGCTAAGGTTATGTTGTGCATACGGAATGACCTCTGATGAAAGCGTATGTCATATGAAAGATGATTCCAATAGACATTTTGGCAGACAAAGCAAAACGTCTACATGAACCGAGTAGAAATACTCGAAATATTCGCTGAATAGAAAACATGGAGAAGTGAATTACCATCTGACTCAGTTCCTTTCAGGACAAGTCGGATACAGAAAATATCTCTACCGATTCGTACTGGACAACTCCCCATATTGTCCTTACTACCCCAACTACGGCGAAGATCCGGAACACGTTGTATTCTACTGCCCACGTTTTTCTCAATATCGACAGCAGGCAGAGCAAGAGATTAGAAAACAATTGAACATCTAAAAACTTATTGTTGTCTTACTAGATAAAATTGGAAAAACTGGGAAATAATATGTGGAATTATTAAAAGCATTCATGATAAGCTAAACGTTGAAGAAAGGCAGAGGAAATCTATAATAACAGAAGTAACATAAATGGGGCTTTTCTGCTCAGCGTAGACAGTCCAGCAGGCTTTCTGATTGACGAAAGTGGTGGTTTTAGTCGATAAGAATCCGATATATCTCATGGTCAATTAAAAATCATGAGAATCTTATGAAAGATTTACATATCCTAATGGAGAAGAAGACTAGACTATACACTACACTAAACCCTACCCCAGACACCGCGCCATACAGTAGTTTAATTTTAATTTAAAGGTCCAATTTAAGTTCTGCCTTTAAATATAAAAGTTTCTACTTATAAGTATTTTCTTTAATTTTATTAAAATTTAATAATATGGAACTGCTTAGGGCATAATTTCAAAATAGCAAGTATTAGTTGAAAAATTTTAACATAAATAATAAAATTGCAATTGACAACAAGTGGCAATAGTAAACTTTTTTATTTTATTTACTTCTACTATTTACAATATTCTTTGAATAATGCTATACAAAAATATACAAGAATATCGATATGTTTATTTATATATTAATTAAATCTTTTTTATTACATTTTTCCTCTTTTCACATCTTTATTCTAACACACACACACAAACTTTTTAATAATTTCTTTACAGACACAACAATTCTTCAATTAAGACGTTTGTTTGTCGTTTATAAATAATTAAATGTTGCTAGCGATAAGAGTGTTCAATACAAGAAGCAGCGAAACCATAAATATTGGTTGTTGGATGGCTGACAGGATGTCAGTTTGATGATGTCTAATGCCTTTATGAGTTACGTACATATATATTTATGCCAGTATCAGTGAGTAAGTATATACAAGAGTTTGTGTATGATATGTCCTTGTAGTTGTGATGTGACGTGTCATGTCGATAAATGATTTTTGTCACGAAGAATAAATACAATTGTTCGTGATGGTGTTGTAGAAATTGGTATTATGAGCGATTTATTTGTTTCCCTATCATCTACAACATGTAGATGAAGAAATAACAGCACAAGATGTATTTATGTATATCTTAAAAATATATTTATATATATATATATATATATATATATATATATATATAGTGGTATGTGTATAATAATATCTGTAATATATGTATATTGTACAAATGTATGTGTGTATGGTATTGCTAAGCTCAAAAATAAATTAATTTTTACCCCATCGTAGAAATTAAAAAAAAAATATATATTGACCCTAGGACAATAAAAACAGCGAGATCAAAGTAATGTACAATACTATTAAATGTTATTATGTATCTAGAAGTTTGTGTGTGTATTAGCGAATATTTATTTGTTTTTGTATATTAGTTTTTTTTCCTACATTCTTAGAAATATTTTGATTTGTTATTTCTTTAACAATTAATTTTTTTTTTAATTCCCAGCAAAAATAAATAGAAGTCATTTTTAAGGAAATACTTTTTCATTACTTCCAAAGTTTCAGTAAGTGTGTTTAAGAATATATATAAATATCTTCCAAAGATGTTATTAAAAAGCAATTCAGATAATTTTTTCTGATATAAAACGTTGAGAATTAACAAATACTTATTACTTAATAATAATTGTTTTAGTCAAATAAAAAATATTGTTATGCATATTTTTTTTTTCTTTTTTTTAATAAAAAAGTTTTAATTAATTAAAAATATTACATAATTTTGAACAGAAAAAGGTTTTTATAAGTCAACGTAAAAAAACAATTCTTCTTTTTTATAATTCAAACATTTATGAATCGATTTGGCTACTTTTAAATAGAAAAACTCTCAAAAGTTATTACAATATATCGCTGTAGCCGATAAACTGTTATTTCGGGTATTTGGAATTTGTGGATTTCAACAGATAGACAGACGAACATGACTATGTCAAGTTCCCTATCATTACTCTTCGGATAGCTTTAAATAGACAGAGTTTATGCAGTATTATTATTAACTCTACACCAGGATCACGCAAAATGGTGAACACGTGCAAATATTCTCTTAGTTTTATCACGCCTATATTCTCTTACAGATTACCAAAATCAATCAGTCTCGATTGAGCTTTCAAACTGTAATGTTGTGTTGTCGCATTATTTTTCATAAACACTGAAAGAAATTTGCAATGAAATATTGAAGAATGATTATTAAATTTGGTATATTTTTAATACTTTTTTTAGGAAAATTTTTTTAATATTCATTTATAGTTTTCATTACAGAAAATAAATTTTTTAAGAGTAATAGATTCTTTTAAAAGTATAATATTAAATTACAAATTTGAAAATTTTTCCTGCGTACAATATAGGAGCGGGAAAATTATATAGAACATACACAAGTACAGAAAGTGAATTATAAAATCTCCGATCGCTGCTCTACACATAGTACATACTTTTAGACACACATTAATAAACTTAGTTCTTTGTGGCGTATAAACGTAGATGATATTTTTTTTAGCAATTTTACCCGAGATGTCTGTTTTGAGGCCACTTTATTTGCTTTGGTAGGTAAATTTGATTTATTTTTATATTTTGTTCATATTTTTTACATACATAGAAACTAGATAAATTTTAGTATTTATAATTTTTGAGATAAATTTATTTAAGATTTGGCACAATATTAAAAAATATGATACTAAAAATTTGACATAGAATAAATCCAGTTAAAAAAAATATTAGTCTTTTTTTCTTTCAATGAACAACAAAAAATGTTGTGCGTAAAAGTCTACCCACTGTATTGATTTTTAAAATTGTTCCTCGTTAGACGAATTAAGATAATTAAAAAAATGTTTAAACTATTATTTTAGAATATAATAAGAATTGCAGGATGTTTACAAAAGATGTTTCACTACCATTCTTTACGAAAAAGAAAATTAAATTAAGACAAACATTTAAGGTTAAAGCGTAAATATATTTTTAGCCACAAAAGATAATTTAAATATGTAAATGTGTTTTCATGATTTAAAAATCTTCGAAATGGAACTTAATTTGTAGAAGTTATAATATATTCAAACTTTTTTCATTTTCAACTTTAATACCCTTTAATTCATTCTTTATTATAACAAGGTGATTATAAGATAATTTTTCTAATAACTTTGGTCCTCCTCTACAACTATCATATAAATTTCGATCACTTCGATTCGATCAGATTTTTTACCTGCCCTTTTAATGGTGGAGATCTGTATTTGAAAAACACCGGATTTATTTGAATGTTTAAAAGTAGCGTAGAATAACGTAGCACACTTCAAACTAAAGCATTTCTTCGGTTGAGTATTTTACAAATTATATAAAAAAAAAAAAATATAAATTGGTACAAATTTTGTTTTATAACTTTTTTCTACTAAATCGATTTAACAGATTTTAAATAGCAATATGCCTAGAAAAGAGTCTAGAACAACGGTTCTCAAATGGGAGTCCGCGATCCACAGGGGTTCCGTATGAAAAGCCATCGAATAAAACACAAAATTTAAATCATTTTCATTTAAGGTTCAATTTTTCAAATTTTCTTATAGTATAAAATATATTGAAATTTAGTAAGGATTTCATCGAATTGATCAATTCATATAGGTGTTGAAAGTAAACAAAATTATAATTACATCCAAGTAATCATGTCCAATTAAATCAACATATTCTTAGATCCAAATTGAATACAGGGCAGCCGGATCGACAATACTTTCAACATAATTTTTGTATTCTATATATTTTTCTAAAACGAAAGTATGATAGCTTTTAAATTGATGATGATACATAATTAAATATAAATCAACTGCGGTTTTAAAAGTAAAAAAGATAGTTTATAGTTATATTCCAGAATTAGTTAGATTTATAGATTTTAGTGAATTAATCAAAAATTGTTCGAAAAAAATACACTTAATCTCTTAAAATTTTAAAATTTTTCATTACAAAGGCCCCAACAAAATTTAAACCTAATAAATTTAATAGTTTCCTAAATTTGAAAATTCTGACTTAAGTTTAATAATAATATGAGATTTAAGTAGCAAATATTTACTCTTGAAAATTTATGTATTTTTAGATTGAAGAATGATATGAAAATTTTTATTTCAAATTGAGAAGACACTTTTTTTTTAATATTCGCCACTGCATTAAAAATGTATGGGCGGATGGTTTTATTCACAATTAGAAATAAAACTTAAAATTGAAGCCTTTGGTCTATGTTCGAACAAAACTTGTTTGATATCAAACATCATATTGTAAACCTTTGATTTGGTGTTTACTTATTACACAAAAATTTTGGTGAATCATTCTCGAGTTGCTATATCTAAAGAGCGTCATGAAATTGTTGCTTGTGAGAACCCCTGGTCTAGAAGAATTTCATTTAATACGGTTTAGTAATTTGGTCTTAAGAATATTTGCCACAGACAGACGGACATAGCTAAATAGACTCAAACCTGTTAATAAAATTTATGTATTAAAATGAAATGAAATTTGATGACTTTTATACTTTATTAACATTACTAATTAAAACTAATGAACTTTTAAAAATTTAATTTTAATTTTATTACAGTCCAAAAGAATTCTATGATTTTGTCAAGCTCGCTTACTTATTTCTGTTTATGCAACAAAAATTTAAAATATAAAAAAAGTAATCATAATAAGTAATAAGCAAATTGTCAGCATGTTTCGAAAATTCTGCTATAGACCGTTAGGTAAGCTGGTTTTCTGTATATCTTTTCTTGAAAATTGCTAAAGACAGTGAAGCAGTAAAAAGGCAATCAACTAAATTAACATTGAACTTTTTGATTAGAGAGTCCAAAAGCTAAATTTTTATGTAACTTTTTATGTAATTTTATTCAGAAAAAGAGTTCAGAAAAGAAAAAATTATATGATTAAAAATAAGAAATTGCAGGTAACTTACAAAATACATTAAAAATGATAGATAGCTTATTTAACTTGAACAATTCTCTTAATAGCTTTATAACGTTTATTGTATGTATACGTTAAAAATAGAATATATTTATCATTATTAATTATAATGTTGTATTTGTACCAAATGAGCCTCAAACTTCGATCAGTCAAAATGCATTGGGTCTTATTCAAAAAATATTTAAAGGACACTAAAAGCTTAGAAGTATATACATTACAGCAAAAAAGTTGCCGAATACACAGTAAAAATTTTGCAGAAAGTCTTAGAAACTAATAAGAAATTATTTAAAATTTAAAACTTTCTTTCATAAAAAAAACAAGCCAATAGATGCTTCTATTGGTATCATTTTTATAACGAGAATTTTGTTCATTAGTTTTTCGTGCTCACTTATAAGTACACTGCCAGCCACTTGCATAAGGAATCACATTTTTTTAACTTTAATTAAATATATCTCCTAAACTAAAGTTCAGAAAAAAATAATTTTTTGCGCAACCAAATTTCAAAGTGTTGGCTTTAGTTTCCTGAAGAAATCAAAAATATACATATTTTGTTATACTAAAATTATGCATTTATTTAAAGACATGTATTTCTGTGGTATTATTTTGTGTGTCACTTGAATAAGGAATTCTTTTAATATTAATCAGGAAGGCTATGATGTGAATTTCTTTCAATATAAACGGTTAGAGAATTTTTAATTTGATAGTTTTTAAATAGTTTTTATTCAAAATGGGACGTGGTAAGGCTCTTAATAACTCTGAAAAAAAATTCTGATTTTGAAATCTCAGGGTCAGAATTCGGTCCAAATAGCCAAAAACATTAATAGAGGAAAGACGGTTGTGTACAATTATTTAAATAACATGGAAAGATATGGAAAAAACATGAAAGGGCGGAAGAAAATGGCAACAACTCCAAAAGAAAGACGAAAAATTCTTAGAATTGTATCAAATTCTGATATGTCGGTATCAAAAATACGTGAAAAAAGTGGAGTCAGTGCCAGTCTAAGAACAGTGCACCGTATTTTAAAGTCATGCCCAAACATATTCCGACGAAAACTGCAAAAAAACCACCACTTAATAAAAAACGCAAATCACAACGTCTACAGTTTGCCAAAAATACAATGACATAGTCCGACAAATGGTTTAAAGTTGTATTTTCCGATGAAAAAAAGTTTAATATTGATGGTCCCGACGAGTAAAACTATTACTTCCATGACCTAAATAAGGAGAAATTATTTTTAAACCGCAGAAACAGCCGAGACGGAGGAATAATGGTATGGGGTGCCATTTCGTATTATTGTACTATAGAATTGGTTTTTGTATCCAACAAAATGACTGCAACGACTTACAAAAACATTCTGGAGGAAACATTTCCAAAATTTAATGATTTCTTTGGACCCATACCTTGGACGTACCAACACGACAACGCTCCGATTCATACCGCTAGAGCAGGTGTTCAACTTTTGGATTGGCCCCATATTCACCTGAATTCAATGGAAAGTGTTTGGAGTTGGCTTAGCATGGAGGAAGCATGGAGTTCAATTTCGCAAAATTACTTAGAGTCGTTATAAAAGTCGATGCCAAATCGCATTTTTGAGGTTATTTCTAAAAATGGTAGCAGTACCAAATGCTAGAAGATAATAACTTTCATTTTTATAATCTAAAATTTAAAAATAAATTACAGTTTGCTTAGTTTTAAAATATTCCTTATTCAAGTGACACAAGAAATAATACCACAGAAATACATGTCTTTAAATAAATGCATAATTTTAGTATAACAAAATATGTATATTTTTTATTTCTTCAGGAAACTAAAGCCAACACTTTGAAATTTGGTTGCGCAAAAAATTATTTTTTTCTGAACTTTAGTTTAGCAGATATACTTAATTAAAGAAAAAAAATTTGATTCCTTATTCAAGTGGCAGGCAGCGTATTTCAATCAAAAAATATATTTTATTTGAAAAGACATATTTTCAAATACCGGGATTAGGAATAAAATATTGAAGAACGTTTATTAAATAAGACAAATGAATGATAATAAAAATTTAAAAAAATAATTTCTCTTAACTTATAACATGAATAAAAAACTTTTATTTTGGAATTTGCACATCAAAATTTATAATTTTTTGCAGAATAAAACTTGTATGCACGTACAAATTTTTGCTTTTATTTAAAAAAAAAAAAAAATACAAAAAAATAACATTTTTTTGTTAAAAAATTTATATGACTGAAAACCGGTAAATCGTTTTTTTTTTTTCTTCTTCAAAAGTCCAAAATCGGGCAACCTATTTTTTCTAAACTGAGATTTTTCGCTTAAACAGAAAACCGGTTTTATAAAAGAGTCGGTATTTTGGATACTCTATAATTTTTTCTTTCTTTTCACTTTGTTTTTCCTTCATACCTTGAAACAAAACTATGCATGCCTTTTTGTGTTAATTCATGTTCAGTCATCCTACACTCAACAGGACCATTATCCATTACATTCATTTTAACAGATGAAGACATTTTTTTATTTATTTATTCATTATTTTCATCAGCACTCCCTCAAAGTGCTTATGTTGATGTTTTTGAAGGATACAAAAAAGAAAACAGGAAGATACAACAACAACGTCCACTTAAGGAATAAAGTTTCAAGTTTATTTTATTTTCTTTAATTTTTTTCTCTTTTATTTATGTTAACCCTTTTTTTACTATTACTCTCCCTGTTTCTGTTCTGTTGTTTCATGTATTATTTTCATTATTGTCAAGATTGAAACTTTGCTTATATAAGGACTAAGTCACTAAGTCTCACATACTTTTCAAAACTTATACATTATATCCTTTTAAAAGATATCTGCAAAAAAAACATATCTACATATATATGTATGTATATATTATCGAAACCTTTGGTGGCAGGGTTGTACCTATCATAATTTAATTTATTAAAAATATAGCTCCCAATTTTAACCCTTTGATGGTCACAAAAATTTTCATAAATTCATGCATTTTTATATAAAAAAGACATAATAAAAAGAGAAACTTTTTAAACATTACTATACTATAACTTATGAATTCCACAACTTCTCTAAATACACACTTATTCTCTTCCATTCGCTCTACTTTAAAACTAAAAGCAAAAGTAAGCACAAAAGAGAAAGAACAAAAAAATATTAAACCGTATGTCCAACATTTATTCTCGATAACGAAAAAGGAAACCATAATTAGATCTAGTGGCGAAATGTGTAAAATGCCAAGGGATGTGAGTGAACAAATAAACAAATGGATAGATGAGTGTTAAAAAATATGGTATATGCTCTAGACGAATATTTCATTTTTAAATGACATTTACAGTTACTGCACGGACATATAGATACATATACATATACGTATACATACATACACTTATGTATGTATATAGTAATAAATATGTATGTCTGTAGTGTAAATAAAAGGAAATATGGTGGAATGAAATTTATTTCAAAATTAAATTAAAATAGCCATGCCAGCAGTCGAATGATGAAAATACTGTTAGTTACCCTTTGGCTAAACAAATAAAAAAGGTGTGAAAATTTACTTACTGATTAAGTTTATATCGGGCTGTATGATTTTTTTTTTTTAGCAATGATAATCTAATTTTTAAATCATCATCTATTTGAAAAAAAGAAAGTTATAAGTATTAAGTCAGTTTAAAATCTTTTAAAAAATCTTCAACAAAATCATAATAAATAAAAAGATTTCTATAATACACAGAAAAAAATCAAATAAATAAATCCATAAACTCAATATTTTTTTTTTTAATGATATCGGAGCTATCACAAAATTAATAAAATCCATTACCCAAATTCATAAATGTTTTATTGAAAAAAGAAATATCCCAGCAAAAACTTTTTGGTTTTCGGTAATGACAACTACTTATTAAAGTAGTTTCTTGGTAATGAGGCGTTATTATTATTTGTCTACTCTGTATTACATTAATAAGTACTCAATATTATAAAAGCATAGTAATACTGCAATCACGTGGATGAGTTGGCTAGAGCGCCGGATTAACAACCAGAAGGTTGTTGGTTCAACCCCATTCTGAAGCTCTTAGTTTTTTATAACAAAATGTCTAAAAAGATATTTTAAATTAAAAAGGGTTTTAATCGCTTAGGATGTTATGTGCGAGATGGTGTACTGAGTAAGACGTTAGTCATTAAAAACGAATGGTTAGTTTGTATCCAAGTTCGAGTCTCACTGACGGCAAAATCTTTTTGTTTTTTATTTTTGTTTTCATTTAGGTACATATTTTTGAGTACCTCTAGAGTCAAAAAATAACTACATGAATTTGTGGGCAACTCGAACAAAAATAACAGTTATTCAGGCAAAAAATAAGTAGTTTATTTTTGTTTCCAACTATACCTGCTAGCTTACCAGGAAAGCAAAGTTTTTGCTGGGATATTTGTCTTTATTAAAAACTTATTTGAAATTCAAAAAAATTTATTCAATAAATCAATTGAAATAATATTTAGTTTCAAACATCTTTCGAAACAAATATAATAATAAAATCAATAAAAGTATTAATGGAAAATGCTTTTTAAAATGAAGAGAAAAAGAATATAGTTGTAGTGACCATAATCTAAGAGCAACATATTATAATTGGAATATATGATCACAGCGATTTTATGGTTTGTTTTTTCATATTAGATTTACATATAATTGAACAATCTTACTACATCATTATCTCACTCTATTAGATTATGGCTTGATGTTATTATATTACTATTCTATCTTATTATATTATTATACCACATTGTCATATTATTCCATTTTATCATATTATTATTCTATGTTATCATATTACTATTTCATTTTGTCATATTATTATTCCATCTTATCGTATATTCAAATAAAAAGCATTAATAACAAATTATTTTTATAAATTTTATACTGAAAATAATAGAGAGAGAAAGCAAAAAAAAAATATTTGCATATTATTTATTCATTAATTATATTCATTTGTACCACCATATATTTATGGTTTTAATTAAAACATATTTGTTTACAGTTTTTTATTTACTCAATTAAAAACAATTAATATTTATTTAGTAATTAGATTTGCACTTTTTAATCACTTAAAGGTTCTTTTATAACTAACTACAATTGACTCTTCCTTTTTTTAAGTTAGTAATTCTCCATTAATAAAGAGTAAGAGAATAAATAAATGCTTAAGAGAATTATTAATAATAAAACAATTCACATACGTAGGATATAAGTATACCCTTAAGAAAATTATTATAATTGTAGGATGTAGAATCTAATTAAACCCCTTAATGGTAGTTAATTAATATTATATATGGCTTGAATCAAACCGAGTATAACCAAACCTTGTCTACTTATATTTATTCATTTACAAACTAAATGAGAATTACAATGAAAATGAAAAACAGACATTAAAAATAAAATATATTTGAAAATAAAACAAAACAAACAAGTTATGAATTTTTCCACTAAGTTTGTAAAAAGTATAAGTATTATATTTATTTGAAACATTTTATTGTCATGGGAATAATAATATTAATATGGTTTGAAAATAGAATATGGTTTATGAACAAGACGAAAGACTGAAATAATTTAATGACTGTAGAAGTAATGATATTTTTCATATTAATAAAATTTTTTTCTAATAAAAATATTTAAAAACATATAATTTTTGCAGTCAATCATATTAAAATTTTTATTAAGTGTAAATATTAAATAAAAAAATTTAAACAAAAATATTGTTATCATGAACACAAAGTAATTAAAATTAAAGAAAAATAACAATGAGAACATAATATTGTTGTAAGGATAATTATGTTTTTTCTCTGCGTGTAGCTTAATAATCATTCGTTTTTAACTACCACAAATATACTCTAAAAGAAATTGTTTTATTTGCATTAAATATGCAGTAAAAAACGGAACATATGCTCTAAATACTAAAAAAATATTTTCTTAAAAAAAGAAAAATATTTGTAGTTTTTAAACAAAAACAAAATTTTTTCAATAAAACAGTCTTTTGTTAATATTTTAACAGTATAAAATAAGGCAAAACTAAAAACTTTTCTGTTAACTTTGTCAAAATGACTTATTTTTAATTACAATTTACATCATGGCTTTCATAAAAAAATAAATGTTATTAAAATATTAACTAATATTCGGGCAAGTTAAAAAGCTAATACCCAGCAAAAACTTTGCTTTCCTGGTAAGCTAGCAGGTATAGTTGGAAACAAAAATAAACTACTTATTTTTTTGCCTGAATAACTAGTTATTTTTCTTCGAGTTGTCCACAAATTCATGTAGTTATTTTTTGACTCTAGGGGTACTAAAAAATATGTACCCAAACGAAAACTAAAATAAAAAAAAAACAAAAAAATTTTGCCGTCAGTGAAACTCGAACTCGGACACAAACTAACTATTCGTTTTAACTGACTAACGTCTTCCTCAGTACACCAACTCGCACATAGCAGCCTAAGCGAAAAAAACTCTATTTAGGTTAAAATATCTTTTTAGACATTTTGTTATAACAAATTAACAGCTTCAGAATGGGGTTGAACCAACAACCTTCTGGTTGTTAATCCGGCGCTCTAGCCAGCTCATCCAAGTGATTGCAGTATTTCTGCGCTATTATATTATTGAGTACTTATTAATGTAATACAGAGTAGGTAAATAATAATGACGCCTCGTTACCAAGAAACTACTTTAATAAGTAGTTGTTATTACCGAAAACCAAAAAGTTTTTGCTGGGTACGTCCTCTATATCGTAAAAAATGGCTTAAATAAAGGCCAACTAATCCGTTTTCAAAACTTCACGATTTGAAATCAAGCTCCTCAGAGATTCCTAACGAAATTTAGTAATTTTCATTAAAATTAATTTTAAGTACCAAATATTTTTGGATCTCTTATTTTTTTCTATACATCCTAAACAGAATTTTAACAACTTTCCATGACATATAAAAAAATTATCTTCAAAATGTCTAAATATGCTCTAAAAGGGGTAATATGCTCTAAAAATCACTATATGCAAAAATATGTCATTAAGGGTGAAATGTGCAAAAATATGCATTAATAAATCGATGTCAGATGCTTTAATTTAGCAAAAAAATGCAATTGCATATTCGTGGTTTCTCTGATTATTAACATTATAACGCTAATGAACATGGTAACAAGAGTTTTTTATACTAATAAGAGATATAGGCCAAATTTAATATAATATCTAAAATTTTACATATATATAATGTTGCTACAGTATTGCTATTGACGAAAATGAATACAGAATTTTGAAATACCACAAAATTAACATTTTATTTCCAACAATTCAATATTCCCCATAAAAGTTGCAAAAGTAACTTAAAATATAGAAATTTTCATCATTGATAAAATTTTAGTAATTTAAAATTTAAGGTTATTTGCATCTAACAATTTAAAGACACTGAAAAATGTGAGATATGACTTCATGAGCTTGACATTGATTGGAATTACCGAAAAGTTATGTGGAAAAATTTTTTTAAAAGTATATGACTTTAAAAACCTAATCCATGTACAATGCGTTATGAATAGTAGACTTCAACACAGAATCTTCAATTAGTGTAGCAGGTGACATTCAATGTTCCGTTTTTACTGCCTGCAAACTTTTTCTGAAGAAAGCCTTTACGCTTGACCTAAACTTTGTGTCGCGCCCAAAAATTAATAAATTTTTAGAAAAATGCTGCCAAATAAATTGGCTAAACTGGCAACACTGGTTATAACAAACCATGAATAATTCTGTAAAAACAAAATTAGTAGCAGATAATATGAAATTATTTTCTTCGTTGTTGAAGTAGCCTTTTTAAGAATAAAAAAAGCCAAAATTATAAAAAGGCTATATTTAGCCTTAAGAAGGTTAAACTGGCAACACTGGATATAATAATATTTATCCTTTACATCTCTTACACTTGACATACTTGATATATAATTTGTGAACCACTGGTGATATATTTTATAGACTAGAATGCATATTCTTGTATTACGTAATTATAAACATCACAATTAAGCCTTGGTAACTATAAATACATTCAAAAATTCCAAGAATTGTTTCAAATAACAACAAAAACGCATATGTAAAAATAATTTCATGACAAATAGATTAAACGGTTTGTTGTTATACTTTCGTAATTACAATCATAATATTTTTTTTTATTTTTTTTGGTAAATATAACAAAAAAAATTGCAATCTTACAAAATATTTGCGAATTTTGAAAAATAAAATTGAAATAATAATTTTTTGTTCATTGTAAAACAACAACTGTACTGTAATTTATAAAATTGTGTAAATTTCAATTTTATTCGAACTTTTTATGATTATGTATTTTTTTAATTTATTCAGGCTCGAGTTCATATTAATGTAATGATTAATGAAAAATACAGAGAAAAAGATATATTAGACACTAGCACAGGGGTTCTCACAAGCATCACCTTTACGACTCCCTTGAGATATTATAATTCAAGAGCGACTTTTGTGTAATAATTAAATACCAAGTCAAAAGTTTTAAATATTTATAATTTTTAATTTTAAGTTTGAAATCAAACTAATTGAAGCTTATTTGAGAAAAAGCATGAAATAAATGATGGTTTCTTATTTTAATATCAATTTAAATATCAAATTATTCTAAAATATAAAAATAAATCCGTTAATTTTTATGCAAAGGAAAGTATTCGAAAAATGGGGTTTACTCATATTGATATAATTTTTTTCAATTTATTCTTAAATCTAAAAATAAATTCATTTTAAAGAAAAAAAAAAAAAAAACATCTGAAGTTGAAACTTTAAAAATCTTGAAATTTTGATTTTAGGTTTCTTTTTGAGAAATAATTTGAATATTTTCTACATGCACTGCTTGTAAGGATATAAATGATGTGTGTAATCTTTAAAATTATATACTTTTGTGCAAAATTCCAGTTTTATTAACTAAACAAAAGATGCAATTTTTACATAATTTTCCCGAAAAATCCTTAAAATATTTTCAATATCTCCAACAAATTCCCCAATCCCCAAACCAAAATTTCCATCCTTTTCTGCAAAAAAAGTTCCTCAATTTTGGAGCCAAAACCCCAAATCTGGCAGCCCTAAATTTTACATAATATAGACAGGCTTGTCTTAAAATCAGAGAATTAAAAAACTCTCACTTTTTCGTAACAAAATACCCATAATCCCAGTCCGGGGAAAAATTTGTTTTAAAAATTGACTTTTTTCACTAAAATGATCATATGTTGTTATATTTTTTGTGTGTTTAACCAACACATGGGGTATATAGCCAATGTACCCTTTGTTGATCTCGACTTTGACTTTTGAAAATTTAAAAAAAAAAAAAAAAAAAAAAAAACTTAAAAAACTTTTTTCAAAATTGACAAAGTTTGTATAGAGCTTGGGAGAAAACTGTTGCCCAAAGCGTCTCCGATTTTACTTTACACGCATTTACGTTAAGATTTCTTTTAAGTCCGTTAAACAAATTCTACACTCCGGTACAAAAAAATATTTTATAAGTGAAATAACCCCAAAAATGTGAAATATTTTTTTAAAGTTTGAACTTTTTATCGGATAGATATATTTATATGATTCTGACAGGAATATTATTTAGAATTTTTTAAGAAATCTAATAGATATTTTCAATAAAATTAAGGCCCCCAAGTTTAAAATATTTTAAAAAACTAGGCCAAAAGTGAGTCTAAAATTTGCTCCGACCTAAATATCTCTTAAACTAAAAAAAGATAATTTACACATGTAAGCAAATTTTTGTAGAGATTTATTATTATTAAATATTAAAGCATTATCGTTTTAATATCGCGAACTATTTCCACAAAAACAAATTTTTTATAAGTATTTTTTTTATATTCAAATCATAAATTAGTTTTTGGCTAATTTAAGACAAAAAAATACACACCCGATGTAACCAACTTTGGAGGTTCACCCTCTACCCCCGTGACACGCTGGGAATCTGTGCTTTTCCAAATAAACTAGAAAACACAACAGGCGCTGACACGGTTCATAAGTTACAGAATTATTTCAAAAAAAAAAAAAAAAGATTTGTGTGGTAATTGATAGAATTTTTAACTTCATCAGCAAGATAAGATGCAGCCAATGAAGAAAAGCATAAAAGTTAACCAGGAAAGTTAATATTTAAAAACATGATCGTTTATAGTAATAATTTTCGTAGATATTAATATGTAACTACTCGTATTTATAAAATCAAAAGAAACAAGAAAATTACTTATTAAATTACTTACTTATTATAATTACAAATTTTTCTCTAGTAATAATAACGCCTGATAAGCATATCTTTTTAATCCAATCTCAAGTTTAGCTATTTTAAATAACCCACTAAAGATAACATTCTATATTACTCCTCTTTGAGTTCTCATAATAAATTTAATAGTTACTATGAAAAATAGGTTATTAAATAAAGTTCAAAGAAAAGTAAGCAGAAAATAACCAAAAGCAAAAATAACTATCATAAAATACTCATATTTGCCTTTTTAATATCAAATGAAATACACATTTACACTTAAAAAAAAAGGTAAGAAAATAAGAAATGAAAATTATTATGGTAACATCACCTTAAGCTAAGTCTAGCTTTTTTATTATTATTTTTTTTTTTTTTTGTTAATACTACAACAGCTTTAAATCTATTTCTATTTGCTAAGACAAATAGGTACATACACACATACATACATACATACATACATACATACATAAGTAAATATTATTCTTGTGAAATATGTAGCTGGACTTAATTATGAGTGTTGTTTTTATAAAGCTCTCTTATTTTTATTATACGTAGCAACCAAAAGAAAATAAATAAAAATAATGACAAAAAATTACACCGTTATAAATAGCAGAACCCATAGTGTTGGATTTATTTTCTAATTACATATCCATGCAAACACAAACACACATATATAACCTTCCTGTTTTTATATATACACATAACACACACATAAGCATTTTTCTAACGGTGTTATTTAAAACCAAGAATCAGGTTTTAATGGTTTTCATTTACTTATTTATTTACTAAGTGTGTGTGTGTGTGGGTATGTGGGTATGTGTGAATGTTTGATTTATTTAAAGTTAACCTCTAATGAAACTTCAGTCTACTATTGCTGCTAATGCCACCTTTTTATCTGTTTGGTTTATACGTTACTTTATTATCAACGCCCATCCTCCCATGCACAAAACAACAACCTAATTCATGCATTGCTATCATGGTGTTTTTTGTTCACTACGTGGCTCAGGATTAACCTTAACAAAAGATTAGAAATAATTTAATGGCGCATAATAAAAGCAATCTTTAATATAATTTAATTAATTAAGCTAACACGAACGAATGAATGTACGATTCTAACAAAATTTGTCTCCAACTACGTTACTACATTAGCATCCATCTCCCTCCCCCGAGTCAACTACATGTTCACGACAATTCATTGAAAACTATCACTATGTGGGTAAACAACAGCTAAAATAACGACAACGACGACGACATACAGTGCTTTGTTCACATACAACGATGCACAGTGGGGTCAATTGAAAAATTTTTTTGATAATAAATCTGTATCTCCTAAACTACTAGTCGATTGAACTGAAATGTATGGAAAAGTTATAGAGGAGGACCTAAACTTCAGAAAAATTGTCTTGTAGTCACCCTATAATAGCACAAGATAAGCTACAGGGTGTTAAATTGACCATCTCGAGTATGTAAAAATAAAAAAATAATAATAATAAAATTGGTTGTTGAAGCTATTTGAATGATTTTTAGAAGAATAAAAGATTGATATTTATTTTATATAATACATTGGAATATAATACTAATATGCTTTTTTGTGCAATTAAAAGTTTTTTGAATTTTTTCATAAAATCTGTACTCCTGCATTCGTTTTTGGCCGGGCGGAAAGCAGTTTAGTACCAAATTAATCTAAATATATTTTTTAATGAAACAGCGTCAATAAATTAAAAAAAAAATCGAGTAACATTTATTTTTTCTTTTATTAATCGATAAACATGAAATTTTTTCCTAAAATTCACCAATGCTGGATATAAGGTGCAAATCAATTCAATTTAAAATTTCCTTATTAAGCATTTATGTCTTTTGAAATATGTAAAGAAAAAACTTTGAGAACAAATTGAATGAATTGTACTATATTTTTGTAAAAAATAGAAATTTTTCATACTGATTTCAGAGCACTGACCTTGAACCATTTTCATGACTAGACGAATTAAAATAATCCAAAAATTTGTTCAGCATATTATTTCAGAAAGTATTAGAAATAAGAGACAATTAAAAAAATCCTTCATATATCTCAGGACTAATTCCCGAAAAACTAAATAATGTCGAGGCGAAAAAAATCAAAAACTCAAAATTCCAGCACAAATAACTTTTCAACCGTAAGAGATAACTTAGACGAGTATTTTTATTTATCTCGCCAAGAGGTTTACAGAAATATAAAAATCTTTGAAATCGCAGAATTTGTAGAAGTTTCGATCTTTTTGAAACTTTTACATACTCGTGGTGGTCTACTTTGACACCCCGCAATTATTTCGTATTATTACAGGGTGACTACAAGATAATTTTTCTGAAGGCCTAGGTCTTCCTCTAAAATTTTGCAATTGGCCCCACAGAAATAGAAGGAGTTGAAAGTTGAAACATATTACTTTGCAGCGAAAGTAAACATATGTATGTATTCAAAGGAGCAAGGAGGTAGGCCTCCCATATATTCTGAAATGAGAAAAACGCATTTTCTATTAAAATATTGGTAAAAACAAAAATTTTGAGAAAGCCTTTGGAAATAGGTATTTTATGGGTCAGAAAATATTTGAGTTAATAGGAGCAAGGACATATTTACTTCCACCAAACCCTGTCATCTTTAGATATTATTATAAATTCTCCATCTACATTTTCTCTTCAGTAACTAATTAAATTGTCTAAATTTACCCGACTTCCTGTCCAAATTTTGTATTTTTATTAGTTTTCAATATTGTATTAAATATTAAAGTATTATCGTTTTAATATCGCGAAATATTCCAACATAAACAAATCTTAAATTTTTGTGTAAGAAAAAGAAATTCAAAAATTTTTTAAAATGTATATTTTTTTAGATGTGGCAAAAAATAAGCAGTAGTTCTTCTTTTATATATTAAAAACCAATTCTAACTTAAAGAAATAATCAAAAAAATTTCGTATAATTTTTTTAATACTTCATCGAACTTGTGTAATTTTTATATAAAAATTTAAAAAAAAATTCTCTATAATTAGCGCCATCTTGTGGATTTTCAGTGTACTATATTGAGTTTAAAAATTATATTTTTCCCTTTCTTAGTTTTTTTTTTCAAAAATTTTGAAATAATTTTAATTAATTTTTATTTCAATTTAGCAAAATATATTACGTTAATATTAGGAAATCTTTCTAATTGATTTTAAAACAGGCAATCAGGCACAGTTAAAAAGATTTTGTAATTTTTTATAATTTTTTTTATATCTTTCATCAAATTTAAGTAAATTTTAGGTTGTGAATAAAAAATATGTGTAAATTTGAGTAAAAAATTTATGTATATAATCGAAACATTATATTTAAAAAATAATAATACCCAGGAAAAAATATATTAGTTCTAAAACTAATTCCAGAATGCATAAAAATAACCTGTACTCGTTACAACTAAAGAATTTTGTTCGAAATTTTCAGCTCCAGAATTAGTTCTATAGAATTCTTACATAGCCATTACCCATTATAAGGAAGGGTTCTAAAACTAGCTCTTTAATCAATGATTTTTGTTCGAAATTGTAACATTTAGAACCATTTCTATAGAAGTATTAGAGAATGGATCCAAAACCATTTATGGAATTCAATGATCTTAGTTTGATTTTATTTTTTCATTCTAATGAGCCATTTCCTAAAGTAAATTTTTTTAAATCAATTTAGTTTCGTTAAACTCTCTTTCTCAATTCCTTTCATTTTTGTTTTAATTTTAAAAAACTTTTGTAGGAAGTTATTTGAGTAATACTTCAGGGAAGTATTCTTAAAAATATTCCTTAAAACCAATTCAGAATCACAAAAAAATTCTACTCCATAAGTGTAAGAATTGTTTGTGGTGTCTCTAAGGATATAAGTTTGTTATTAGAGAGAGAATCTGAAGTGATTCTGTTGCCACCCGTTCTAGAACTAATGATTTTAGAACAAGTTTAAAATTTTTTCCTGAATAGTTTTAATTGACAAATATAATGAAGCGTTGAAAAAACATTCTATCAAAAAATTAATTTTTTTTTTCCTGAAACTGTTTAAAATTAACTTTTTTACATTAATATTTGCTTTAAACTCTCTGACTTTAGTGACCTCTTTTAGCCACAAAAATAATTATTTCTAAAAAATTCTTTTAAAATTATATGATATATAATTGTTACCTTTCTAAAAATTTATATTTTTTGAAGTAATTTGAAAAAATGTTTTTTTTTTTTCTATGGAACACTGTGCGACTACAGCGATAACCACAATAACAAAACTAGTATTTTAAAAGAAACAAGAGACAACAGTTCATGAGATTAGAATTTTTCTACTAAATCAATGTTGCATGTAAGAGTACGAGAAGTTCGTACATAGATATGCATTAAGGTATGTTCTATAACAAATGTACATTAGGGTTTTAACTTTTTGCAATTTTTTCAAATATCCAAAATACCATAGCAAAGCCTTGTAGAGCATAGAAAGGTATAAAAGAATGTTATATAAATTTTTCGCTATAGTTAAAAAAGTTCACGCAACAATCGCGGTGAAAAATTTTTATAGGTGATATTGTTCTGTTTTCCGTCAAACCATTTAATTTTGTATAGAAATCAATAAACTTCTATGATATAAAATAATTTTACGAAATTTTTCTGCGCAATTTCTGTAAAAATATAAGACCTAAGTCATTTTCTTTTGAATACTTGATAACATTAGGATATTTTTCTAATTTAGGTGGAAGAATATTATAAAACAAATTAATTTTGATCCATATGTAATACCTAAGTTCTAATATTGAAATATTAATACAAATAAAAAATCACGTTCGATGCGTGAAGTTTTTAGTCCAAAGTCGACTAAAAAGAAAGGTTTTAATTGCCAAGATAGTATTGGCTGTAGTATTTTGAGGCCCAAACAAAGTTATTACCCTATTTTACATATAGTTGTCTTAATATAGAAAAAGTGTATACGATTTTTTTGAAATTTTGTTCCCTAATAGTTTTCGTTCAATCACAACTTGCTTAAAAAACTTAATTGAGCTATGATTATTATGAAATTTATAAACGTTTCAGAACAGCACTACATAATTTAGAATTACTTTTAATGCATATTTGTGTAAACTATTCATTCATTTGAAAAGTCGTGATACGCCTTTTCTATATTAAGATATCGATATATGGAAAATCAGTACCTAGTATTGCAGTATTTAGTTTTAACCACAAAACATATTAAAAATAATTTCTAAAATTCCGGTAAATCGATTATAACTTTGTCGTTCCTCAACTGATTTTACCGATTTCAATAGCAATATAATCGAAATTATGGATAATATATATTCAAAAAGAAGTAGTTTCAATTGCCAGTAGACTTAAAAAAACTGTATTTCAACCCACAAATGGATGGACGACATATTGCTTAAATTACTTTTTTTTCAGCAAAAGAAAAAAAGTTTTCAAGCCTTGTAAATAATAAAACAAAAAAACTATGTTATGGGCCAATAAAAACTACAAAATATTACTCGAAATAACGCTAAAATGGCAACTCTGATTATAATGTAAAACAAACAAAACAGCAACAACATTTAATTGCAATACACAGCTTGAATTGTGTTAAATTACTCAATCACAATTTAAATGTAATTAATTAATATATTATGCTCTAGCTGATGTTTATGCAGCAGTAAATACTTATATACATGTCAGGGATGGAAAATGGCTTATTTTATTTTGTACCAACAATAAAAGTAAAATGTATTTTGTCTACTCTGTGGGTACCGATTTCTTAATTGCAAAAATTTACATAAACATTTAATAAATTATAAACATATTTTCATTAAATAATTTTAGCAAAAATATGATTTGCAATTTTAAAATTGAGTTCAAAAGAACTTGTGATTGAATTCAACTCGACAGAGAAGAAAATTGAAGTATATTCCTTCCTTTTCTTATACATGCTTATATTTTGGTAGGAAGCATTCGCTAATAAATGTGAAATTAGATAATTTTTCTTTTGCGAGACTTCAGACCAAAAATAATAAAATTGTGAGTCTTTGTTCCTTCCCATTGCCTACTGCTCTATATTAAGCATATATTTATATAAGTAATATGTTCGCCTTCCATTTTAAAAGATAACAAAATTGTTTGTACATTTTTATTTAATTCCTGTTAATATTATTTTCTAAAAAATACATATGTAGGTACAACTAAATATATACCACAAAATATTGCATAAATATAAACGTTATATTCCGAAAGCTTTATGGTAATACATCACGTTTATCTAGAACATTTTTGTTCACGAATTGGCGAGCTATTCGGTAAAATAAAAATATTTTGGTAAGAAGCATTCGCAGAATTTATTAACTTATGAATATATTTATAAAATAGCACCTTTCTATAACTCATAAAAGCTGCTTTTAAAGTACTAATGAGCTTTTTAGAATCTGCCCAAATCACTGTTCTATAAACAAATTTTTGATTTTATTATTTTAAATAAAAAATAAATAAATGATTCGTGGTAGTACTACGGTACCAACCGATATAAAAATGTACCAAAAAAGTGCAATAGTACCATGTTTTCCATTCGTGATACATGTATATATATATATATATATATATATATATATAAATGCTGTTTTATTGCATTCTGTGAATGTGTAAGAACATTCATATAAATCTAAAGCTAAGTTCAGATTACGCAAATATTTGATACGAAATATTTTCACGCATTTTTAAATTTTAAATCTAAATACAGAGTCGATTTTTTGTTAATATTTGACGTTTTTAGTTTGATGAAACATCTATTATCAGCTATCGTATAATACCAGAAAGGAAAAAATATTTTAAGCCTGTTCAGGTTAGATGTTAATTATTAACTCAAAATTATTTGATTAAACATACACCCACCATAAATTTATTTGACATCAATTATTAAATGAATTTATAGGAAAATCTTATTTTTTATTTTGTTTTAATCAATGTAGAAAGATTTTCTGAGAGAATAACGTCTCGTCAAGGTAAAGGGAAAATGACGTCAAGGTAATGATAAAGGCAAAATGCTTTTTATTTTATATATGAATATTTATAAAATTTACAAAGTATAATATTTATATAGATTTAAGAAATATGACCTATTGTCAATCGATTAATTGCAAGATTTAATACAAAATTTGTAAGTAATTTACTTTTATACACAAGAACAACACTGTTCACTTTTTTCGTAATTTACAAAACGGCACTGTATTCACAAAACAACATTGTTTTCTTTACATACCACTTTCAGTTTTATAAAAAATTACAAGTATTTTTATGACCAAATAATAAAAAATATTAATTTTATTTATTTTATTTAAAAAAAATATATATTTTAATAGACAAAATATAAACTGATCACTTCTTTTTTTGTCAATTTAAAATTTGTGTACAGCAAACAAAAGTTTTCTTAACTCAAGCCGTCCACAGCATAAGCTGTTGTTTGCCGCTGTTTGATCTTACTTTTGTTTTGTAAGAATATTTTACACCTTGTGTTCACACCAGCGGCATTTTTCTTAAAGGGGCAAATAGCTTGTTTGTCCAAAATCAGCTGTTATTTTGTTTCAATTGTAAAAATATTGCGTGTTCACATTACGCAAAGCAAATATTTTCAAAAATCGTCAAATATTAGCTTAGTCTGAACTTAGCTTTACCATATTCTACTCTCTTTCATTTTCTCTATCTCTTTCGGGGATGGAAAATGGCTAATTTTTACTTTTTCAGCCATAATTGCACCATTTGTGTCAATATATTTTAATTACTAACATTTAGATTGAAATTAATAGATTCTAAATATATTTTTATTACATAATTTTAGTAAAAATATTATAAATTTTAAAATTACAGCAACAAATTTGTTGAGTTCAGCTCGACACAGTACAGAAATTAATTGCAATTCTTTCTTTTGTTATTATAGTATTTTAATAGGAAGCTTACGCTTACGAACAACAACAATAGACTGAATTCCTAAAGTAACTCTCGATATAGAAGCAAAAACTCAATTAATCAATTCTTTACCTTTTAAAAGGATGTACAATTATATTAAATTATATTAAAATTTATATTTCACTAAATACAATAGATATTGATATGAGTTTTTGGTATATTATAATAAATATATTCTAATTATTTTATTAAAATTTTTTATGTAAAGTTTCAATTTTGAAGCTATTTTTTATTTAAAAGAAATCCTAATATTAAAAAATGTATATTTTGGAAATTCTATTTTTAATGGACTGAGACTAAAAAGCTTGACCGAGTTCGAATTTAAAAGAAGATCCATGAAATTATATTTAAAAATATTGGCCGTGAATTTTTGCGATATTTTAAGATATTAAAAAAAAAATATGAGATACCTTATATTAGCAATTTGTTAAGAATTAATTCAAAACTTTAAAATAACTTCCACTAAGATAGGTGTGTTTAGATCAAGCAACGCTTCTTAAAGTATTAATTTTTTTAATCATATTTATTCAAATATGTCCGAAATTCAGACGAAATAAATTGTTTTTTTTTTTATCGAAGTTGCAGCATTTTTTTTTTTTTTTTTTTTTTTTTTTTTTGAAAGTGTTAACGGCCTTGTCTACTAACAGAATATAATATTTCAGTAAAATATCTACAAAACTGGAATTTTGTCGATCGAAAACTGTCAAATATGACACGGTGCGCCTTCTAGTACTCTATATTAAATATTTATTAACTCAAAATTTGTTTTCCTATTTGGGAAAATATTTTACAAAGGGACAATTGAGTACGTTTTTCCCGAAATTATATTTTCCAGAAATATTTTGTAGCCAAATATATGTAAGATCATATCGAGTTGTACCAAATCAGCCGTGGTATTACCACGATACCAACAAATATAAAAATGTAACAAAAAAGTACAATTGTACCATGTTTGCCATCCGTGCTCTCTATATCCCGAATTATACAGCATGCTTTTAGGAGGATTATTTATTGTGAGAGTAAGTAAGTATTTGTATATTGTTTATCTTGCTCAATCGTTTTAATCACTATAATAAAATTGTTCCCTTTTTATTATGCTTCTTTAAGTTTAAATTGACAATAAAAAAAATCACACAAATTAAAAAAAACATAAAAATGTTTATTTCATTTTAAAAATAAATCTTAAATCAATAAAAAAAAAACAGTAAAAGTGTCTTAATCTATTTTTCAGTATCAAAGAAATAAAAAAAGCTAAGGAACTTTAATGGCCACGCGTATTCTTAGGTTACTAACATGTATTTGGTATTGTTATTGCTTGAGAATACACGTAGTTAACAGAGTTCCCTCAACACTTTTTTTCAATCGACTCAAAAGGTTATCACCATTTTTTTAATGCTTAAAAGATATTTTAGGCAAATTTTATAATTTAATTTATATTTATAATTTAATAAGATTTTTATTAAGAAAAAATCTAAAATGAATATTTTATTAAAAATTAACTTTATAAACTAAGAGGTTTTTAATTCAAATAAAAGTTATATTTAACAAAAAATTCATTAGATTTTTTCTAATTATTAATTTTTCTAATTATTTAAACTAGTTTAAAAATTATATCATAAAAAACTCCAAAAAATAAATCAAATAATATAAAATAAAATAAATTATACTCAAAAATATTGAATCTAATGAATATGCAGACTTTATCAGAAATTAAAGTCGAAAAATTTCAGATCGGACTGGATCCATAAGCAGTAAGTAACATTTCGATAAGGTGTAAGCAAGGATATCATTTGGATTTCCTTGAGCTAATAACAAAAAACAATTGAAGATCATACAAGCATGAAACTGAAATGATAAAGATTGCACAGTGGGGCCATTTGCAAAATAAATGGTAATAAGTCTTGATCTTTGAAGCTGCTAACCGATTTTGATGAAACTAGGGACATCGATAGAGGAGGAAAAATACATAAGTTTATCATTTCGCAATCATCATTTCTCGTCAGCGTTTATTATATTTTATTGTGATAATTCTAGTAATGTGGCTTATAAGAGAGAGACTGGGATTAAAATTGTTTAAACTATTAACTATTTAGTTTTTGCCTGACCAACAATATTTTTATAAGAAGAAATTTAATGGTAAACATACATATATACATATTTAATAATTTGGAATGTTGTGTTTTATTTATAAAGTGTAGCAAATGTTCTTTTTCCTTTACTCTTTATTTTATTGACATTAACAAGCGTGAAAAAAAATTCATGTAATTCGAAAAACATGAAATTTAGTTTGAAAATTACTTGCTTTCGTAGTTAATATTTTTAGGAATGTCGAAATAACAATGCCAATCCCTCGGTGTAAAAAAGCTTTTGGAATATGTGTAATATCGGAATTGCTTTTGAGAATTTGGATTTTTAATGGACTTTATCCCAAGTAATATACGAAATTCCTTCAAAGATCTGCTGCCATATTTTCCGGAACATAATTATTAAAAACTTAAAAAATGTAATGTATATTGACAGAAAAAAAAAAGCTGAAAATGTAAAAAAATAAAAATCGTTAGATAAGAAAAAAGAAACATCGCACAATGAGGCCAATCGCAAATTTTTGAAAAAAAATCTGTATCTCCTTAACTAATGGTAGCATTGGATTGAAATGTATGGAAAAGTTATAGAAAAGGACCTAAAGGCCCAGCCAATGAAGAAAAAATCATCGTATTGAAATCAACATAATCAGGTTGAAACAGATTTATGCAGATATGTGTAAGTACCCTGCAAAAACTTTTTTTATTTTCGTTTAGGTACATATTTTTGTGTACCCCTAGAATCTAAAAATAACTACATAATTTTGTGGACAACTCGAAAAAAAATAACTAGTTGTTCAAGCACAAAAAATAAGTAGTTTCTTTTTGTTTCCAATTATACCTCTAGCTTACCAGGAAAGCAAAATTTTTGCTGGGAATGTATAACCGAAATTTGTATAGAAATTTTGTAGGCGAATTTTTACTGGATTATTTTGCTGACCGCCATTTTACATTCTATTTATAAAAACTAATGAGAAAAAAAAATAAATTAATAAATAAGCTTTCAAATTAAAAAATATATATATATATATATTAGCTCTTTCCTACTCTTGTTTTTTTTTTTTTTGGGGGGGGGGGGCATTTAGCCTTTTCTGAGCTTTTTTAAAGTTCAATTTAGCCTCTTTTTTCTCACATCCTGGCAACGCTGCTTAAAAAAAAACAATTGTTACCAAATTTACAATGTCATTTTTCCCTCAGTTTTGAAATCGAAATTCGCAAAATGTTAAAACAGAATAAACGACTGGACAAACTGATCATTAAGCTGTATGTAAAAGTTATGGATAATTGTGGATATTTATGATACCCTTTTTTCTTTAAAAATTTTCAAAATTAAAAACAAATAAAACCAATTACACTATATTAATAAATTGTTAACCTGACCACGTGGCGACTTCATTTTTATATAAAAAAAAATATTTATACTAGTTCTTAAAAAAATTTGCTATCATAAATAATACAAACTCTTTATTTTTGTATAATGCCAGATGATATTTTCTGACTCTAATGTATCCAGCAATATCCAGCAAACAATTACGAATGTAGTTACCTTTCAATAACAACCACATACCATTTGCATTACATAGAAATGATTTAGTAACTACTTAATTACTTATTTATGATCAGATTTTTGAAAATTCTAATTTTTATTGATTTTTTAATACAGTTTATAAATTTAAAAGTGATAAATATATGAGAAGGCAAAATTTGAGTGAGCATACATACTATGTATTTATATTGAAAATTGCATTTTAAAAATAGCCAAAAAGCGATGTCTCCCATTAGTCTGGTTCAATGTCGTGGTTCACACATAGCAATTTTTCTTGTTGGAATTCCGAGTTCGTAGGTAACAGGATACGTTGTCTTCTTATGGATTGATATTAGATTGGGTAAAATTCTTCGACTGAGAAAAATGTGAATGGTGTATGACAAAAGCGAAATCTTCACAAAAAATCACTCTACCAACGATTGAGAAATCATAGAACCCATATAATTATACCAAGAAAAAGTTTAGATTTTTTCCCCAAATAAGTCTCAAAAATTTCAAAATTTTCAGCATGTTAACCAAAAATATTTAAAAATTTTTCACCATGGGCTTTTTGCTCTCTAGAGTATTTTAGTGAATTTTGATATCTCTCGGTGGGAGCTAGGTTTTTGTGTTCTTCATAGATAAGTCTATATATATATATACTTTATATACATACATATACTTTTTCGCTTTGTGGACTCAGTGCTGGCATATACATTACACTGTCCCTTAGAAAAAAATTTTGTATGAAATTTTGTAGAACGATGCGTTTTAATGAGCGGAATATAGAACAAAGATTTCAAAAATGTTAAATTGATCTTTAGTTCCCTATCAGCGATTGAAAGTCACGGGCCTAGAACATTTTGTCAAAAAAAGTTTTGAGTTTTGTCTCTAAATGAATGTCAAAAAACTCGTAATTTTGAGCCTGCAAAAATGTTGGTCGATAAACCGTCATTTTAGTGCATCACGCGAAAAATAGTTCCATATTTTTTTTTTCAATGTTTGCTCATAATATTTGTCGTCTGAATAATTAGTTTTTTTTTGTTTTTTTTTAAGGCGTACCCAGCAAAAACGTTGGTTGCCATATAATGAGTCAAGAGGCTAATATAATGTCTCTTCACTACTTACATATTAGTTGAATAACCCATTATTTTAACAAGTTGATGACATTAGAGGCATCTTAGAAAGTTATTAACTAGATGTCACTATAAGAACTAAATACTTCCAATCTGTTCAATAACTCATTGATTTTAAAGCATTACTTTAGTCACTATTAATACTTTAGTCATTATTATTAAAAACTGGTTCCCATCAGTTACATTTTAGATTACAAATAACTAATGAAAAAATTTTGTATTTTAAAAACTATTTTGGATTAAAAATCTAAAATAAAATGAACAGGAGCCAATACATTATGCTAAAACGTCTAAGAGTTGGAAATGCATTATTTAACTCTTTGCATTACTATGAAAAATCAGATCCACCTAAATACTCCTTTTGTAAAGATTTTCTTACTGTTTCTCTCCTGTAGGTCGAATGTCATTTTTTCAGAAATGGCGAACATTTGGAGAACTTGACTGCTCATCAAATGATAAACTTTAAGAAATTCATAGAAGGTTACGGAAGCATAAAATTGAAATTTGTATTTCATAGAAACTTACGGAAGCATAAAATTTGAGGCCGATTTTCATTCACTTGAAATTTGTACTTTTCAAACTTTTTATTAGTTTTTTATTTTAATTTATTTATTTATTTTTTTTTTTTGGACAAATTATTTTGAATTTATATTACATTTGTTTTTGACTTATTTTGATGTTTTTTTTCTTTTTTTGTTATGCATATGCAAATATGTTATTACTTTTTTTTGTCAATTTTGTGAGCACATATGGCATAGAACTAGAATACAACCAGAACCTAATTCTGTTGTCAAAAACCTAATTAATACAACAACAAAATACATGTAGTCATATATATATATATATATATATATATATATCTTGTTTTGAAAAAAAATTAGTAAATTTTTTGAAAATTTAGTTTGAACGGCCTCTCACATAAACTTCTAGTTGTACTCTATAGCACTGAATATAACTAGAGATAAAAACCTAATTTAGTTGTCAAAACCCCAATTCATGCAACAACAAAATACATGTAGTGACATATATTTTGTTTTTGTGTTTTGTAGAAAATTGATAATTATTTTTGCAAATTTAGTTTGAACTGCCTATCAATAAATTTCTAGTTGTATTCTATGGCATAAGTCACATATATTTTGTTTTTTTTTTTTTTTTTTTTTTTGTTTTGAAAAAAATTTTTTTGAAAATTTAGTTTTAGTTCTAGTTGTATACTATGGCATATAGTCTATTTAACCGGTGCCTTTTGAACATATTTTATAATTTTATTTTATAACTATATATATACATATATATATATATATATCAATAGTTCTATATTACATAAGAGGTGATTTGAATTTATCACATCTTACAATTCAAGATATAACAAGTGAGAATATTATATTTGGCTTAGCCGAATCTACATATCCATTATTTGCAACTTTTTTAAAATTTCACCTGATATGAGAGGTGGGCGGTAAAGCGGGAGGTCCGTT
This sequence comes from Protocalliphora azurea, assembly GCA_932274085.1. NCBI lineage: Eukaryota > Metazoa > Arthropoda > Insecta > Diptera > Calliphoridae > Protocalliphora > Protocalliphora azurea. The sequence continues at coordinate 150,454,855 of OW026521.1, read as the reverse complement.
CTAATTTTTCCTTCCAGAGTTTACATTGGTCATTGAATTATTTGTAGAAAATTTCGCTGATGTTTCACCTAATATGGGAGGTGGGCGTACCATGCCTAAATTTGGTTTCTGAGTTTATATCGATTCGCGAACTATCTGCACAAAATTTTGTTGTCGTGAAGTTACGATTGTTTTTTAGTATTTGGTCCATAACTTTTTTTGTATATGAAACGATTTTACTAATTTTCACTGCCAAACGAATAAGATAAATGTTTGAGCCAAATTTCGTCCCCCTAGGAAGTCCTCTCCTAAGGGGACGTTTGTTCGTCTGTCTATTGAAAGCACGGACGGACATGGCTAGATCGACTCACAATCTTACCAGGATCCACAATATATATATATTCTAAATGATTTTTTCGATATGTTTCACACGGAATGACAAACCCAATATAACCCCATATTTTTTTTTGTGGGTATAAAAAGGTGAAGTTTGGTAATAACTTTATAACAGGTGTGGGTACACAAAAAATTTAGAAATGTATTCTTAATTATAATTACGAATAGATATTCCAAAATATTAACAACAAAATTTAAACTGATTAAATTTCCATATAATTTCTTAGTAACAATTCAAATGTGACCGAAACATTCATAAATGCCATTTAAAGAATTTTAACATTACAATACTGAGAACATGCAGCAGGTGTACTTTTTATTAGAAAAAATTATATGTTTTGTAGATAGCTCAAAAACAAAGGACACAAATCGAAAGAGTTTGACGTCAAAAAATATTTTTAGAAATCTAAAGATAAATTCAGGGAAAGAAATTGTAATATTTTTGTTTTTTTTTTTAGAAAATTGATCAATTATTTTTATATATATATATATATATATATATATATATATTTATTTATTTATTTATTTATTTATATATTTGTATTTATATATATACATATATATTTATATTTATTTATTTACTTAAGTTTAAAGTACAGTATTCTCTACAGGATTTATATTATTATTGTTATAATTGTTACAGTTTTTGATGCAGTAAATTCTAAAATATGATTATTATTTAAAGGATGTTCTGATTAATAGAATATTTAATATATAATTTCTATGATGTAAGCTGACTCATTATAAATTTCTATGATGGAGTGTTATTCTAAATGAAAATAATGAAATTAGTCTGTTTTGACACGAACTGTCAGTTTAGAGGTCATTATATTATCTTTTCTAAAACGACCTATATAAGCATATTATATATCAGTGAATTGGTACAGTCATAATCATATATACACTTTTTTAATTTTTTTTTTTTTAAATTTGAAAAAGAAGTCAAATATTTGTGTTGTTATAAAATATTTTGATATAAAATATTTTGTTGCAATACCCGAAATGTGTAAAGTAGATTGTGGTAATTTCTGAAAAAGTAGCGGTATTTATTTTTGATATTAAAAGAAAAGCTATTAAGCATTTTTTTATTTCAAAAGTTTTTATACATATTTTTTTATATTTTTTTTTTATATTTTATATTGAATGGAAAAAAAACATTTTTAGAAGCAAAATGAGATTTAATTCAAATTTAAAATGATACATCATCATTAAAATTTATAAAAGAGTTTATGTAGGGTTAAAAAAAAATCTTTAATAAAAAGAATCCCTTATATGAAAATAAAAACATTTGAAAGAGGAATTAACAAAAATCTGTCATAAAAATTTAAAATCGTTTTAAAGTATTTACAAAATTATCAGTAGTCATTAGGGTAACATATCGATTAACCGTCTTTCGTTTATCCGATTAATTTTGGGTCGATGAACTGTTCGAATAATTTAAAATTGTCTATTTGCGAATAACGAATAAACCGAATAACTTGTGTCAAATAACCGATTAATCGAAATTTAGTTTTCTAGAGTTATAAATTTAGAACATTTTTTTATTTTTAAGATAAATTTATATTAACTAAATAAATGTCTGTTATAACCCAGCAAAAATAGATAAAAGTCATTTTTAGGGAAGTACTTTTTAATCACTTTCAAAGTTTCGATAAGTGTACGTTTTCTTGTGCTTAATAAATAATACAAACAGTATCCACAAATATTACTAAAAAGAGATTGAAATGATGAATACATATCAAAAAAAGAGAATATCTTCCAATGATAAGCCTATGCTAAATTTATCGTTTTTTTTTTTTTTTGAGATAGAATTTTTAATAAAATGCGACATGATTATAACTTCATAAACACTTAAACTTGTGACAATAGAATATTTTAAAAATACCAATACTAATTCTGATTTTTAAGACAAAAATAAAGAGCGTTGCATTGAAAAGTCTGATTTATTAAATAAAATTAAATTATGAGAATATTTTGTAGCATTAGATGAAAAATTTAAATCTTTTAATACAAACGGGCAAAAGAACTCATAAGATGAATCCTTTTTGAAAGAATTTGAGCTAAAAAACTATTTCAATAGATTAAATAATATAATTACGGTTATTTCAATGTTTTATATGTAATAAACGGTTATTAACCGATCAACTTTTAATGTCGAATAATTATTTGTCGAGTTAACCGATTAATATAGAACCCCGAATAATGTGATACCCTAGTAGTCATCTATTTATTCAGCGACAAAGTACACACAGAAATCAAATCTGTTGGAAAACAGTTACAACAATATCAATTTCATAAATCTAGCCAATATTTAATTACAATTATTAAAATAAAAAAATATATAAATCTCGTAATTTTTTAATATTTATAACAATTGAACAGTTATTGTGATAGATTTGAGATCATTTCAAAAGTAAATTTAAGTATTTAAACCAATATGTGCTTTTTTAAATAATTTAATCAAGAGAACCGAATTTTAGTACTACGAAATGGTAACTTCAACTATTTTGTTCATGAACTGTAGAAAATTTTGCGGTTAATAAAGAAAAAAAACTAAATTCGATATAACTTGTTGACATTTTAGAAATAAATTATTTATTATAAATTTGTTAAACAAATATTATGAATTTTTCTTAGTTTTTGGAATATTTAAAAAAATCCTTAAAATATAATTAAAATATGTATAGATTTGGTTGTAAGTATAAGTCACCCTAATAAATTTTATTCTACAAAATCAAAAATCTAAGCTAAGTTTTATAGTTAAAGACCCTACATCAAGTTTTTCAATTTCAATGAAGTGACAGATCTCCAGAATATCTATCCAGGTACTTAAAAGTCAGCCATGGTTAACGAGATGATAAAGGTAAGAAGTAATTAATAATCCCTTTAATTGGTTTTCCTCTTAAAATTTGTATCAGAATCTTTCAATTGAAGCAATTACTTAGCAAGAACCAATGAATTGGTACCGGATTTTGTGGCAAATTTCTAACAATATTTGCCTTCATTATCGAAAAATTTTCAATTTATTTTACTATGATGGTCCTTATAAACAAGGATAAGAAAATAATCAATAAGTTTATATTACTTATATAGAATGGTTTTCGCCAGTCGATCTATAGAAAAATTAATGATACCAAAGATCTAAATTTCCGCGTGACAGCCAACACCATTTCAAAATTAATAATTTCAAGATATTTTGATTACAGTAAGTTTTATCAAACACACTTTTAAATTTGTTCACATATTTATTTGACATATATTTCTAGAAATTCTTATCGGCAAAGTTATTTCCGAAGATTGGTTATGTAGGCCACTCTATTCTATTTCCAATATACAAACGCCCTAATATTAATATCTATAATTTTTTGGAATATTACCCTTGTCGTAAACGAATAGCGTTTGGTAGTTCAGTTGTTCCTACCGTAATATTCGGTAGTCCTAATCGAATTATGAGATACTACGTAAAACCGACAAAATTCCATTGCCAAAAAATTTGATAGTCACAACGAATCTCTTTTCTCTGTCTATAATATTTATAAAGGTTGTGATGTTCGCATTATATGAAGTGTAATACATTGGTTCTAAAATTGTTTTTTTTTTTTTTTTTTTTTTTTTTGTAGCAAAACTCATGATTTTAGAAAAAATTTTAAGTACAAAAATTTAATTTATTTGAATGAACATAGAAAATTCAATACAAAAGTAAAATCAATAATAATGTAGTCTGGTAATATTTAGAAGTCGCATATTATAATACAGAAAAACGCTTGTGGAAATATTGAATTACACTTTCTGTCATGCGAACATCACCATAACCTTTCTAATAATCATACATTCCTGCCGAACATACCAATGATAGATTTTTCCTAATTTCTCTTTAAATTGTTTTTATTTTCATGTAATGATATCCTTTAACTAAGGATTATATCATCCTTTAACTATTCCAATGCCTTTTTCTAAACCATAATAACGGTGTCAATTTTTAAACTTTCATTTAATTTTCAACTTTTCTCTGAAAGGTTTTTTTTTATCATTTGTCTTAAGATTTTGAACCATCTTTGCTAAGGTTAAGTGTAAATAATTGATTTTTGAAATTATGTAAATAATTATGTATAAAAAAATGTATGTAAATACTTTTGAAATTAAAAATGCACACGAATTTTTCTTTTAATATGAAAAATAAATACCGCTACTTTTCAGAAATTGCCACAATCTACTCTACACATTCCAGGCTTTACAACAACAAAACAATTATTTCAAAATATTTTATAACATTACAAATATTTGACTTCCAAATTTTCAAAAAATTTAAAAAAGTGTAAATATATATGACTGTAAATCTATTTTTATATTTTAATACTTTATAAGTTTTTGGAAAGTAGACGGAGTTTTGCTTAAAAAGAAGTATTAGTTTTTTAATTTTAATTTTTTTGAATTGTAACGACGTGTTACCACCTTATGCTGGGGTAGAGCTCTCGGCTTCCAGCGTTGGTTAAACAATTAAAAAAACACTATTTCTTTTTTTTCATATACGTTATAAACCATATTTATTATTTTACTTAATCTCTATTCTAACGAATACAACTCAACTCAAGATCTCAACTAAGCCCACTGTGGCACAATCACGATTGTTCGAATATGTAGATTGAAGGCAGAACTACTCAAACCTTCATTATTCAACAGTCAGACAAATATAATATTATTAAGCCGACGAAAGAATAACTCCTTCGCAGTGTAATAAAATATGTTGGCGAGTACTTTGAGATTGGGCACAACCCAGGAATGGAAAATGAACATATTTTTCGTTATCAAAATAAATTTTAAATAGTATTATTTTCACTTTCAAAGTACTAAGGTTCAAATTTTTGACAGTTATTTTTGATTTAGTGCAAAACTCAAAGAATGTAATTTGTTTATCTAAAACGAAGGAATAAATATGATACCAAATCAAAGTTTTATAGTGTTATATTAAAATATGGAGAACATCTTAATAATATGTGGCCCCGTTTTTTTTTTTTTTTTTTTTCTAAAATTCACCTTTCGCTACATCGACATTACTGAATGTAAGATGCAAATCTAAATCTATTTAAAATTTCTCTATTAACCATTTATGAATCTTTTGAAATATATAAAGAAAAAAAATTCATTAACAAAACTTTGAGAAAAAGTGTAAGAATTGTATCATATTTTTGTAAAAAATAGCCATTTTTCATACTAATTTCAGAGGGCTGACTTTGAACATTTTTCACAGCTAGACGAATTGAGATGATAAAAATTTTTTCAGCATATCTGTAGGCAACTTAAGTTATGTCGTTTTTCATTTTACTTTACAGAAATACAAAAATCTATTAAATAAATATTATTTATTATTATTATTTTTTTAATATTTTCAACTAGCAAAAATAAACAAGAAAGCAACAAGTAAGTAATAGACTAATTAAACACTTTATTAAATTTAATTTGACTGATTTGTGCCAAAATTTAATTATGTCTCTTTTAATTAATTGTATAATTGGCATTTAAAACAAAGAAAATTAGTAATCAATAACAAACACATGCATTCATTATTTACAATTCTCAGAAAATTTATGCAGTAGAAAAGCAAATTTAGACGTTATTTTTGTTATTGTATTTTTTTTTTGGACGAGGGGGGGGGGGGGAAAGTTTACAAACATATGTGTATTTTCCGAAAACAAATATATTATTGATGTGAAAAGGCGCTGTAAGCATTAAACAAGTCTGAAAGATGTTCTTCAGGAGATACACTTAAAGAAATAACTATAATTAAAACTGTTAAGACATTCATCATATACAGATGTGGTCAAGATTTACGTGTGTACCTGCCATGACGGCCTAACCCCACGGTGGTCTTACCACTGGTTGAGGTACAATGCGCCAAACAATGCCACCATGTGCCTGTTAAGAACATACAGGTGGCAATTTGAGAGAATCATTGTCTGGATAAGTCCACTTCCCCTTGCTTAGGAGTTGGAGCTATCTAACCTCCTGCCGCACTATTGGCGACATGTGTTGCTATGCAACACCACATCGGGACTATAAACCCCTTCCTGCGGTTTAGGTCCAAACCACAGCCACCACGTGACTCTCCGAAGGGCCTCTCCAACAGCTAGTCCAGTACGACAATACCGATAAGTCAGTGTTGCCGTACCAGGGGCTATTGGCTCCCGTGGTACCAGATTGTGTTAAGTCTCTGGTCAGGCCCCGAAGGTCCTTTTCTCCCATTATAGTCTCACAGACAGTCCAGACAATAGTACACCTTTTTGTACCTGCCACACTGCTACGCTCTCTAAGACCGAAGATATCTTAGAGTGTAACATGGCAGGATTTTCTCTACCACGTATGAGCTATATATCAAGGAAAAGATTTAATCCAAAAAGACAAGCCGCCGTGGCGAACATTCTTCATATACAGAAAAACAGAAATTGAGAAGTTTGAAAAGCATAGTTGCCAGATAAATTTTGTGAAAAATCGTTAAATTTTGAGAAAAAAAATCGCCAATCGACTATTTCAAATCGCCAAATAATTGTCAATATCAAAAATTAGGTTTTTTATATATTAGTGAACATTTGGTATACTTTTTTTTATGAAAAATTAAAAAACTGAAAAAGAAATTAATAAAAATTACATTAATTTTATATTCTCGGCCTATTATGAAAGTCAAATGTATCTTTTAAGTAATTTTGAATGACTTTTTCTCTTGAAAAGTTATGGCAAAAAAAAAAAACACATAGGCCTTTTTGTAAGCTCATCTAAGATATACGAAATGAATGAAATTGAATAAATTAATTAAAAATGTATTTGGATACTTAGTGCTGCTATTTAAATATTTCTAATGCCTTGATTATTAAATCAAAGATTTTATAAAAATTGCAAAAGGGTTTTGGCCTTTTGTAAAGTGTTTATTCGCTAATTCGTAATAAAATCATACATAATTGAATTATATGCGGTATTATAATGACTCACAGAAATCTTTCCTATAAATTATTAATTACATTGAAAAATTTAAGAAGATTTTTAATAAATTGCTAATATTTTTAGAACCAAAAATCGCCAAAAGGACGATAAATCGTCAAATCTCGCAAAAGAGCTGAAAAGTTATCCATGATTGTGAAATCTCATATATATATATATATATATTTGTTTTTTTTTTAAGTGTATCCTTAGTAAACTTATTGACTTATTTTTTCTATTGAAAATATCTATACAAAGCAAAAAATTCTTTAATTTCTTCTTAGTTTATGAATTGTCAGTTTGAATTTATTTCCACCTGGCTGCTGCAATTTATTGTAAGTATGCTCATGTACATACACACATTACAATCAAACAAAAAAAATACAATAATAATAAATTACAACGCTTTTAAATAATAAAAACAACAGTAGTAAGAAAAACAACATCAACTACAGTTCAAAAAAATAAAAAAAAACAACATGAACAATAATAATGATTTAACATACATACAATCATAAAATGTATACCCCTAAAAGTATGCAGCATAAATTACAATAACAACACTGTGGTACAAAATAAAATTATATTCCATAAGATTTTTATGTATTAAAAAGGGTTTTACGCTAATCCCGTAAATTTTATAAATATGTAGCAGAATTTGGAATTTTTTACATAACAATTAATTGTGAAATACTTTTTCTAAACATTTTGAAAGTTATTTAAAAGCTCTAAGACATGATGACATTGAAATTTCGCTTAGTGAGTGAAGTTTTTTTCTGTTGCCCAGTGTAAGCATAAATAAAATGGAGAAAATTCCGTCAAATTGACGAAAAATTAACAAGCAATGTTATTCTACGAATGGAATAACTAAAAAAGGGGAGTGAATGTTGGCATTACTTTGTATTAATTTAAAGTAACTTAACTTGTAATAACCTCCTAAACATTTGGATGATAAATATTGTGGCCTATCGTAACAAGCATCACTTCCTAGTGACTTCTGAAAGATGGATCGAAAGGCTGTTTGCAAAAAAAAAAAAAAAAAATATTATTATCAGAGTTTCATCGTCTAAGCTTAAAATGTTCTAAAAGTTAGCAGCACAATAATTTGAATTAAACAAAATCTGGTACAGTGTTACCAGAAGATGAGAAAAAAAATCGAAAAATTAACTTCAAAAAGGCAAAATTCCCTAAATAATAAGTCCAGAAGATATATATATATATATAAACACTTATGAGGTCGTGAAAAAAATTCTGTAAATAATAAATCCAGACGGAAGACATATATATATATATATATATATATATATATATATATATATATATATATATATATATATATATATATGATTTAGGAAATTTTGCTTTTTTGAATATAAAACATTATTTTTTCGTGACCTCATTAGTTTTTGATATTTTTTTTTTTTTTAAGAAAATATTTATAAATAGTTTCAATGGTAAATGAAGTATATTACAAAATAATAATTAATTTAGAAAGTCCACAAAATTAGTAAAGTTATTTTTGATTTGAAGAATTAAGCGCAGCAAACGAAAACTTTTATTAAATTTATATAATCTCGGTTTTGTTTTACGAATAAGTACACAAAAATACTTAAATGACTCTGTAAAAATAAAATTAGAAATAGCAAATAAGAAATTATTTTCCTTATTATTGAAAAACTAATATCTTAGGCTTTTTAAGGCAATTTTAAGAATAAAAAAAGGCTAGAAAAAAAGCTTGAAGCTGAAACGAAAAAGTTGAGTCTAAAAGTAAAATAAAAAAGGATAGATTTAATCTTAAAAATACTTAAGCGGCAACACTACTGTTTTGTTACGCATTCATGTGGTTTCTAGAAAACTCTACTACAACACGGCTGATCCAGGGCTGTCAAATATGTCGATTTTTCGCCAAACGTGGCGATTTTTAATTGCTTTCCATTTGGTGACATGGCGATTTATTTAGCTAATTTTTAAAATTTTATGAAATAGACATTTGTGGAGAAAAACTACTAAATTTTCTTACCAGAAATCGACTATTTTTAGTATATGCCTATCTAGCAAAATGAAGCGCCTTAATTTGTATATAGCTTCAACTTAGTTTACGAAATTTTATCCCCAAAAAAATATGTTTTACGATACTTATGTAATAAATGTTTGATAATTTGTTTTCCATCATCCTTGAAATATGTTAAGGATTACGGTTACAATGAAATAAAAAAGTTAATGAATAAATTAATACTTTGAAAAAAAATTATAACTTTAATAGGACCAATGTTGTTATATAATAGGTGGTTTGTTTCCGAACTTTTTGGGTAAAGTACGGTAAAATGAGGAAAAACTAAATTGCAACAGCGTACAAAAATGCGGCAACACAAAAATCCAAATTGTTTACCCAGAAATAAAACATCAAACGATTTTAGAAATTCGAATGTGAATGTAATTTTATTTTTCAGCATATTTGGATGTTTTAAAAATTTTTTTTAGTGAAACTTTCGTGTTAGTAACAAAAACAAATAATTTTTTATTCATTTTTGTTCAAAAATTTTATTGTATATTTTTATTTTTTAATTATTTGACAATTTACACAAAACAACAAATAAATTCAAATTCATTTATTGTTTTCAATACAGTTTTTCGAAATGTTGTTTTCCGGGATATTTTAATAAATGCATATACATACATACATACATACATACATACATACATGTATACATACATGCATACATACATACAAATGTTATTCTCTTAATATCCCAGCAAAAAAAAAAACGAGCAAATGCTTCCAAAAAAGAACTTTTCCACCACTTCAAAAGTAGAAATAAGTTCATATTTTGAACTTTTTTTGGAAATTAATAAAAATTACTTCTAAAAAAGTCAAAATAAATATATTTCTAGCCGAAAAAAAGTGAAATAATTTCTTAGAAAATAAAAATTTCACAAATTGAAAAGTATTTTTATTATTTACTAACAAAGCTAAAACCCTATTTTTATTAAAATATTTTTATAAATATAGTTTTAAGAAAAGTACTTCAAAAGCCATGAACAAGAAGTATAATAGAAGAACATTATACCAATGAAAACCATGAGTTAAAAAAAAGAATTTCTTTTTCAGCACTAAGTACTTCCTTCCAATGACAAAACAATCTTAAAATCATGACTTTTTAGCTCATTTTCAATTCTTTTTTTGCTGGGATATTTAGCATGTAAAAGTGTACTACTCTATATGTGTGTGCTTACTCTCTTGCTATTAGCAAATAAGCCAAAGAGGCTTTGTAAAAGACTTGTTTTTTTTGTTTCAAAACAATACAGAAACATTAACAGCAGCCAAAAAGTTAAAAATTTTTTTATAAATTACATTAATATCGTCTGTTCTACTTTTCCTTTACTCAGTCTATCTCATGCTCTATCATAGCATTTTTTTAGAGAATTTTTTTGGTGTTGTTTTGAGGAGCATTTTTTCTTCTATTCAATGGGGATTTGCTATTGTTATAAATGACTAAAGTAATTTATCAAAAATAACCCTGCAGTTTTAATAAATTACAAATACTACATAGCTTTCATTTCCGCATATACTATTTTATATCTTATGGTTTGAAAAGTAATAAAAATATTGTGATTTGATTTGTCTTTGCATAACTTTTTTCCATCATATGTTATTCACATGTTAGGCCTCAGGTAACTAAGATACATTTTAGTAGTACAATTCTTGATCATTACAATGTCCCTTTGAATAAAAAAAAAAAAAAAAATAAATAAATAAAAAAATTGTAGGAAGAACACTCAAACGATGCGCAAAGATGAGCAGAATACAGGAAATTTATTAAAAAAAAAATAAAATTTGTTCTTCAGTTCCCTACTAGTCTTAGAAAATCACGGATATAGAACAATTTGTACAAAAAAGTTTCGAGTTTTGTCTTCAAATAAGTGTAAATAAAATCGTAATTTAGAGTAACAAGTCAAAAATTACGAATTTTTTTAAGACCTATTTCGAAAAGAAACTAGAAACTTTTTTGTGCACAATGACCAATGATCAATCGCTGTAGCGCTGGCAGGGAGCTGAAGACCTATTCACTTTTTTTTACTTTTCCTATACTTAGTTGATCAATGCGCTTCATTTGCGCGGTCTCCATACAATACACTCTACTGTTCATAAAAGGAAAATTTAAACAAAAAACTTAATTTTACTTCAAAATTTGATGGACTTCCTCATAGATATACATATTTATTTATGTATATATTTTTTATATACATATCCATGGCAAGGTGAAATTACTCAATTGTGCCCATAAAATATAGTACATAATTTGAGAACCCTGTAAACAGGAGAATCGAAACAAAACTCCCTGTCGTACTGTCTGTTAAAGCAAATTTTCAAAAAGGGTCCGATATCTAGGTTTCTAAAAATACCGTATGGCAGTCATTTTCACTCATAAACACACTCATATGAATCGATATATATATATATATATATATATATATGAAACTAGAGACCATACGTAGTAATACTACGTACTCACTTTTTCTCCAGGACATAAAATAAGTTTTGAAGTTTTGAAATAATTATGTATTTTATATCAACCTAGTATGGATATCAAATGATAGCTAAGTATACCTGCAATATAATAACATTTTTTCCCTTTAAATGTTACAGCACAAAAACTTAAGAAAATATCCTTTCGAAAATGTTACCTTTTACTGTTTATTTTAAAATCTATGTCAGCCTGCAACAATCATTTTCACACGTGAAAAAATCCTTATATGAATAAAACCAGAGACCATCCATGGTAAAACAGTGTGCCCAGTTTTCATTAACGATGTAAAATTTACTATCAAAAGGACTTCAAAGTTTCGAAAGATGTGTAATTTTTAAAAATATTATAAAATATTTACGAAGATTATATCGATCCAATGTGGATCTCAAATGAAAGCTACAAATTTAAATGTTGCAGTACAAGAAGTTAAGAAATATTTAAATATTTATTATTTAAATATATACTTTACTTAAAGAGTTGTTATAATGTTGATAAATATTTTATAATTTTTTTTAAAGTTGAGTATTTTTCTAAACTTTGAAGTCCTTTTGAGGGAAAATTTTAACGTGTTGGAGAAAAACTGAATAAGTAGTTTTATTATGTATGGGCTCTAGATGGTGGTATATATCGAGTTTTTCATTTGAAAAAACATTTTGGGAAATTGTTGAACTGTGTAAGTTTTACAAAAAGTATCATTTTGTTTACATATCTGTCTGAAATTTTCATATATTTTCTTCGAAGAAATAACGAAATTGGTTCATAAACCTTTTCACAGTAATGTTATTATTTTAAAAAGACTGGAGTTAAATTTTGAAAAAGTGTTTAAATTTATTTCTAAAAGTACTAAGTTTACCATTTTTACAAAAAGGAAAAAAATTCCATAAAACCTTCAATTTTGAAAAAACTACCACTTTCTAATTAAAGTAAAATAGTCCAAAGAGGTACTAATTTTCCGAAAAGAAACATATAATTTTTCAAAACAAGTATCAATTTAAAAACAAAAATTTCAAAATTTCAAAAAAGTACCACTTACTCAATTGTGAATAATTTCGATGTTTCTGCATCGATTTCAATTAAATACAGCTTCTTTTAGAATATTTGTGAAACATTCAGCTTTATGATAAATGAGGAAAAAAGGAACATTTTAGGCCATTTTCGATTTTTTGAAAAACACAAACATTTTTAAATTTTGTAAATTGATTTTTTTCAACACAATATTTTTTAATATCTCCGATACTATTGGGCAGATTTAGAGATAATGAAGATACAATTTGGAAATAAATTGAATTATAATATTGTGGTATTTTATTATATCAAATAAGGAAATTCGTTCTCGAAATATCTTCAAATATGTGCTCTAAATATTAACATTATTTCTCAAAAATATACTTAAAATCTAAATTTTAAGTTTTTCAGTCTTGGTGTAGAAAAATTTCACCGCATTTAATTTATTTTTCCTATTTATAATTCTCCACAATCTTACGAATTCAGAGATACCAATCACTTATATATACGGATTAGATCTGAACAAAAAAATAACAATAAACTTTGCAAGTTTTGGTAATTTTTCATATTTTTGTATGAAAAATGCAGACATGTTACAAGTACAAGCGCAATGTAAAGGTAACAGAAGAAGAAGAAGATGAAGTTAACATTGCATTGCTACTCGCGTTATGTTTACATTTTTCATAAAATACATGAGATAAATACTAAAAATTACCTAACAAGACAAAGTTTTTGTTTGTTTTCAAGCAAAAGTATAAATAAATATTTTATGAAACGTTAGAACATGAAGAATCATAATTAATGAAAATTTATTAAATACGGTAAAATTTCTTCATATCATGACGAAAAAACTTAAAATTAATATTTTAATTATATTTTTGACAAATAATGTTAATATTAGGACCCAAATAAAAATAGAAGTATTTCAAAGAGAGAAATTATATTAATATTTGGACCTGAAGAAATAAACTAACAGAAAATCACAGTCCGGGGAAAACTTGTTTCACAAAAGTTGAATTTTTCATTAAAATTATCACCCACCCAGCCGTACAATGAACTGTCTGGTGTAAAAAACTACAATAATTTGTTTTAAAATTTAATAATAAAATTTACCTCAAAAAATAGCAAAGATTTTCAGCATTCAAGATGTATCTTGCTATACCCAAAACCACCATAGGTGGTTGAGGTATTTTGAATTTGTGCTGATGTTTGTAACGCATAGAAAAAGTTATTCAATACCCACCTCAAAGTATACCAATCGATTTAGAATCACTTTTTCAATCGATCTAACGATGTCCGTCCGTGCGTTGGGCTGGTCGTCGGCTGGCTGTCCATGTAAACTTTATGCACAAAGTAGCAATTTGGCACATGGGACTTTTGTGATACAAGGACGAAGTCTATTGAAATTAGTTGTGATCGGTTCATTATTTCGCCTAGTCCCCATACAAATGTTCCCCCGGAATAGAGTTTAAAAACTCAAAAATGCCTTAAAAATAAGAATATTTTAATGAAGTTCAGTGTAAAACAGTTCCGTACAAGTATCAGTCTTTTTACCAAATTTTGTGAAGATCTTTCCACAATTGACCATAGCTTCCACATAAACCCCTCTTCCGAAAATCACTTTAACGTGCATAAATCCCATACGAATGTTAGTATCAAATTAATATTCGACATAAATAAGTTTTATATAAGTAGAAATAACATTGTCAAATTTTATGAGAATCGATCCATAATTTACCTCAGCTCCCATATAAACCCATTTCCAGGAAGCGCCCTAAAGTGCATAAAATCACCTAGATGTTAGTATCAACGTATTATTCTGTAAAAATTGGCCATATGTGTAATATAAGTCTCCTTTCCTAATTTTTATACTCGTACACAGTGGTGTAGGGAATCATATATTCGGTCTTGACCGACTATAACTTGCTTTCTCCTTTTTTATTGTACAATTATCCCGCTTAAAATAGGACGACCCTAAAGTCGAGGAATTTTTCAAGAGTTTCTATAATTTTAGTTAACAAAAAACTGGTTTGGAAAAAAATTCGCAAAAAATCGATTTCGGATATTTATCCACAAGGAACAATATTACAAATGAAATTATGAAATATTTATTTCTACAGTGTGAAAAAACTTTAGCGAAAATATCAAAAATTTTCTAAAATATTGTTAGCATTTACAAACCAGTAAAAAAAATGAATGGTGTTCAATATTTTGAATTGTTTCCTATACAGCACATATTAATCTGTATGTGTTCCATAAAGATTTCTTTTGAAACCAATAAAAAACTTCTATAGTCCGGAACAAAACAAATATTTTAAAAGTGAAAGAATATTACCACCTTTTTGTAAAATAACCCCAAAAATATGATTTTTTTTTTAAGTTTCAACTTCAAATTAATATAACTTTTTATCAGATAGATATATTTATATGATTCTTACAGCAATATTATTTAGAATTTTGTAATCTAGAGTGCATATTTACAAAAAATTTTAGCACCCAAATTAAGGCCCCCAAGTAATGATTGTAATTTACCGCACTTTTTGATTTCCCTTGATAGCTGGAAAAATGTTCGGAATTTCGGGGATCCCGAATTCTAAACTATAATTATCACTACTCTCATTAGTTGACCAACTGAGACCCAAATAGGATATGCATCTTTGCATTAGCAGATTTAGAACAAGATTGTAATGTACTACTGTTTAATCAACTCGAATGAATACTGGCATACAAGTAGTATATGTCGTGAAAGAGTTTTGTGGATATCGACACAATATTAAGCAATATTGCTATTCTTATTTTAGAGATATGTTCCATAAAAAATGTGGTATTTGAGGCAGAAACATAGAGAAATTAAATAAAAATATTTACTCAGGTATTGAAATTGTTCAAACCTTTTTAATCATGTATAGTAAACCTCTTTATATCACTATTTCTGAAACCCTTCAAGGTAATTCAGGCGAGTTCAATCGGTATTAAATTGTTTGTAGCTTCAAGAGGGTGGTTTATTGCTCATTTGAACGTACCTAAAACTATGAAAGGCCAAATTTCAACTTCTTACGATGGTTGGAGCGGAATGTTACACTAGGTTGGCTCGAAAAAAAAGTTGTGCCAGTCACCCCTTAGAATGAAAGAGTATTTAATGAGGTTTCCAAAAATACAAAATTTTTTGTTTTTTTTTTGGCCACGCCCCAAAATACCGCACTTTTTCGATTGTAGAATATGGCATGTCGTTGTTAATGGTTCGACAACCGCTTAAATTTTCTCTTTGGTGATTTTTGAATCCGACATCAAATTCTCGATGGCACTTCTCTATTGCAATGAAATGTAATGAAAGCCCTTTGTTAACCTATTATATATGTTTTTTAAAGTATTTAATTTTACGCACAAATTTGGCCAAGATATTATAAATGATTACCCCTTTCATAATTTTATGTACATTTAAATGTAGATCGCAAAAAAACACCCTTTGGACCACCCTGTGTTTAAGTCTGTTGTCTATTAAATATTTCTACAATATCCGCTTTAAAACATGAAAATGTATGTTATAGATCCGATCAGACATTCTTTAATATAGAGAATATTTCCCATAGCTTTCCAGTTGAAAATTATATAAATAATTAATGATCTGTGCCATAGATTCATTCCATCTATGTAAATTATTTAATGAATTGCAAATAAAAACTTACTATATGATGAGATTGTTGTTAAGATATAGTTACCAGCTGAATTTAATTTTCTTTAAAAAATTATTTCATTTAAATGCTTTCAGAATTGCAAATTTCCCGAAGCTTAAAATACTTAAAAAAAAAAAAAAACAAAAATGAGGTTAAAATTAGCTTTGACCAAATATCTCTTAAACTAAAAGAAATATAAATAAGTAACAATGACACCAATAAGGAGTTAAGAAATTTAAAAAAGAAACATGTCTCAGATATGGGTTGATTATAGATCAACCAAAACAAGGATCGGTCAATGGGAACACAGCAAGAAGATTATTTTCAAATCCCGAATGAGCATCTAAAATAACAGGTGTTGTTATAAATCTTATTTCAAGATTTAAAACAATTATCGATATGCAGTGAACAAATTGATGCTAGAAAATATATACAACCAAATATCCATAGAAAAATATTTCTGCAATAGTTCACAAAATCCTTTATCATGGAGATGTCATTAAACATCATTTAGTACCACTTGGAAATCTATCAGAGGAAGCCCAGAAGAGCACAATACTAGAAAAATAGCACAAATTTCTACAAATAAAGGTCTATTTAATATATTACTGGCAACATCAAATCCGTTCGTCTCTCGCATTCGAAGTCAATGGAAAGTAGATCATCGGGACTTAGATGAAGAAGCAAAAGGCCTACTAGAAAACAGAAATAATATAGAACTTAATAAATAATGGGTGATTCAAGTAGAGATACTTTTTTCAATAGCCTTTTTTTGACAGATCACGTGTGAGTCGTGTCATGGTGTCATGTTATTTTTGTTTAGTATTGTTTGACATTTCATAATGGAAATACTTACGTCTGAACAACGTTTACAAATCGTTCAACTTTATTACGAAAATTCACGTTCTATGAGGAATGTGTTTCGTGCACTTCGCTCAACTTATGGTGAATATAATCGGTCTACTAAGCGTATTATTCGCAACACCATCACCCATTTTGAGACCCAGCATTCAATATTCATTATTGGGTAATTTTCGACCACGTCCAGCTCGCTGTGAAGGAAATATAGCGGCCGTAGCTGAGAGTGTACACGAAGACCGTGGAGAGTCGATTCGGCGCCGTTCGCAGCAACTCGGACTGACGTATGGAACGACTTGGCGCATTTTACGTCGAGTTCTTAAATTGAAAGCGTACAAAATACAATACAAAATACAGCTTGTGCAACAACTGAAGCCGCTCGACCTTCCCAAACGACATCGCTTGGCTCTATGGGCTTTTGAAAAGTTCCAAGAATATCCGACGTTTTCGAAGCAAATTTTGTTCAGCGATGAGGCCCATTTCTGGCTCAATGGGTATGTAAACAAACAAAATTGCCGCATTTGGAATGAAGAGCAACCTGAAGAGGTTCAAGAACTGCCACTTCATCCAGAAAAAACAATGGTTTGGTGTAGTTTGTGGGTCGGTGGAATCATCGGTTCATATTTCTTTAAAAATGATGCCGGTGCGAACGTAACCGTCAATAGCGACCATTATCGTGCCATGATAACCGACTATTTGATGCCTGAAATTGAAGCTCGTGATCTCGGCGACATTTGGTTTCAGCAAGACAGCGCCACTTCCCACACATCGCATCAATCAATGGATTTATTGAGAGAACACTTCGGTGTGCACATATTTTATAATTTTATAATTTCACGTTTTGGGCCGGTCGATTAGCCACCAAGATCCTGTGATATCACATCGTTAGACTTTTTCCTGTGGGGATATGTAAAGTCTAAAGTTTATGCCGACAAACCCGCTTCGATTTAGGCCTTGCAGGAAAACATCACGCGTGTCATTCGCCAGTTACCATTCGAAATGCTCGAACGAGTCATCGAAAATTGGACTCAACGGATGGACCATCTGCGACGTAGCAACGGCCAACATTTGATAGACATAATCTTCAAAAAATAAATGCCAAAGAATGTTCTTTCAAATGATAATAAACATTCCCCATTAAATTTGAATTTTTTTTTTTTTTTTTTTTTTCTTTAAAAAAGTAGGGAACGTCGAAATGGATCACGCTTTATAAAGGCTATTTTCTAGCCGAATGAATAATAATTATAATTTTCTTTTATTTTTGTTTAAGTAAAAAATAAAATAAAAATTAAAAAAATTTTAGTTATTATAAAAAATAAAACTGTTTGTTCTTAATGTTATTTAAATAAAAAACAAACTAAACATTAAAAAAATCGTCACTTGTTTGTCTAAAAACAACCGATTACAGTAGAACCGGTTCTTTAAGAGTCGATTCTAGTGGTGCTGGTCTAGAATTGATAAACTGAGAAACTCTTCACAAAATTAATCTGGGTATTATTATGATATTTTGTTTATTTTCTTATACTCGTAACTTTTTTTATAAGTAAAGCTGATTCAAAAAATCTGCATTTTCATACTAAATGCTATAAAAAAAAATTAAAAGTTCAACTTTAAAATGAAAAGTTCTCAACAACTACTGAACCGATTTTAATGAAATTAAAACTGGAGAAAAATTCAAGAAAATATCTCTCCATCAAAAAAATTTCTAAAATATCTCTATCGATTCAAAAGTTACAGAGTTTTGGCCGATGACAAACGATTCTGAGCCACTGTGCGACATCGATGGTTCGTATTACAATTTTACCAAAATGTTTACACTTACATAATTCTGCTTTATTTTTTTGACCAGGAGTGAATGAATTTTCATTTTAAGTAATTAGCACATACCCAGCAAAAACTTTTTTAAAGTAGTTTCTTGGTAATTTGGTAATACATAAATAAGTACTCAATAGTATAATAGTACAGTGATATTGCAATCACGTGGATCAGTTGGCTAGAGCGCTGGAATAACAACCGGACCATTCAACTCCATTCTGATTTTGTTTTTTTTTTTAAATTTTTAAAAAGATATTTTTTACTAAGAAAAGTTTTTGTCGCTTAGAAAATTAAGTGAGAGATGGTGTACTGAGTAAGACGTTATTCATTAAAAACGAATGGTTAATTTGTGTCCAAGTTCAAATCTCACTGACGGCAAAGTTTTTTATTTTTATTTTCGTTTAGGTACAACTAGAGTCTAAAAATAAATATATGAATTTATGGACAACACGAACAAAAATAACTAATTATTATTATACCTTCTAGCTTACCAGGAAAGCAAAGTTTTTGCTGGGTATTAACTAAAAATCTCTGAAAAAATTCAAAAGCAAAAAAAAATAATAAGAATTAAATCATCATTGACTGATGGACTCTGACTGTTTGTTTCTGCATGTAATATTCACACATTTAATCCCCAATTAATCTGCAGCGACATTATTGTCCATGTTATAGAATGGTGCTTTAAATTTTTTGTTTTTTTTTCGCTTTTGAATTTCAAGTGAAATAAAATTTTCGTACATTTTAAAATTTCATTTCCTATAAATTTTTGAAGGCAAAGCTGCTTTTTACGGGATTTTTAATTTTTTTTTTTTTTAAGGAAAAAGCTTTTAAAATGTGCATCAAATGCCATAAAAGCCAATGGTGTCATATTTGTAAAATATTGAACTCAGTAATGCTAAGGAACGCTGAATAATTATGAAAATGGCGCAGTCAAAGATTTTCGGTCGATTTTCATTGAAAAGAATTCATAAAAAAGTAGCAATATTGTTGGCACCTTTTTTCGTTAAAAAAAAAAGTCATTACTAGAGGATGGATTTTTATGCATTTATTATTTTATTTTTAAATGGTAAAATAATGTTTTAAAAGATTAATAGTGTTTCTTTGTACTCTTTTTAAATTTATAATCTTTTAGATTTAATTTTTTAAAACTTATATTCGTGGCACTGAGTGTGATATAAACTTAGTAAGATTAACTAAGTTGTCAAATGTAAACGATTGCATATTTTGGCGTAAAAAATTTTTCAAGTAAATTCAAGTAGAATATGGTACACAGTTTCCATATAATTTTTTCTAATCGTAGATTCAGATGGAATACTTTTATTTGTGTTAGTATTTAAGAAATTCAATAAAATCAGATTAGATAAGTTTTTCAATGAAATATCTGAAAATGTAAAGGACTTCACATAAGTCTAAGTTGAAATTATTTGTTTGCGCATGTATGGTGTAGCTTTCTGATTGCATTTGGATTTTTTTTCTTTTATGGTGTTTTTTGATATTTATATGCTGTTGAAGCAACTTCTTTTCATAATTAACTGACTTTTTAGAAATATTTGTTTAAAACATAAGTTTTTGGCGTTCTTACTTTCGGCATTTTAGTCTAAAGAATATTTACTCAATAAACTTTTTTATATAATTTAAAATAGATTTTTTTCTTTTTTTGCAAAAAAGTAAAAAAGTTTTAAATTTGAAGAAATGTAAATTAATATGCATTATTGTGAAAGAATATTACAAAAATGCATTTGCCATTAAATATGGAAAAATATTGTTAGCACATATTTTTGATGCCCTTTTTCAGTAAAATGTGTGGTTCGTATAGATAACTACATAAGGTAATCCGAAAAAATGCATGCATTTGGATGAAAATCCGCCCTCTAGTCATTACTTTCAAACAGAGACAGTTCATGCTGTTTCAAAATATTCCGATTTCAACGCTATAGAGCCAACTAGACTGCTCCAAAAAAGCCGATTTTCGAATTTCGTCCGTAACTTCCCACTGTGGGAAATGCTAGAATACAAGCTTATCATTAATATTTATTAAATATATTTTAAATTTTATAAATTTTTTATTTTACTGTAAAGCTAATATAACAAAAACTTTTAGGTGAAAATATTGCAAAATTCCAACCAATATACATTTTATATATATTTTAGGTGGACAACTATGCGTAAGTTTTATTTTTGGTCAAAAACCATAGTTAAAAATCTTGTACATATAACAATTACATATTTTTGGTGAAAAATATTTACTTATTTATGTACTTGTTACTCCCTTTACCTGCGCTCTTAAATCAATATAAAAGGAAAGATTAATATCTTGTATGTTGGATTTTTAAAATTTTATTTGCGGCTATAACCGCAGATATCCGCATAACTATACATTGTCTCTGTACCGGACGTACAGACGGATGTAATTATACCACCAAAATTATTAAAAATAATATAGCAAACATACATATTGTCACTTAAAATGCAAAAGGCCGTAACCACACTTATTAATTTTATATAGCAGATGCAAAAATCATTATGAAAATGCAATAGGCCGTAACCACAGTTTTAAATTTTTTGCATTAAAATGAAGTAATAAAGTAAATTTTTTTAATCGTTCACTTAAAGCAAAAAATAGATAAAGCATAAAATACTCTTCAAATCAATCAATCAATCGTTTATGAAATTGATATTACGACCTTTTGATGTAGTTTCGCTCAGTATATTATAATCTAGTAAAAAAAACAATATTTAATTTTTCAGTGATTACGGCCTTTTGAATTTTAGTGTTGCCAGGAGGTTAGTAAAAAAGAGGCTAAATTGAACTTTTAAAAAGGTCATAAAAGGCTAAATGCCCCAAATAATAAGTCCAGAAAAAGAAATTAATTTTTTATTTTTATTTAAACCCTTATTTTTTCTCGCTTTCATTAGTTTTTGATGTTTTAATAAATTTATTAATAAAACAAAATGATCTAATAAAAAATCGTCCAAAAAATGTTTTAATGGAACATTTCCAAATTTTGAGTGATTTTTCGTTTTATATATATATATATATATATATATATTAAATAATGTTCATAAATAGTTTCTACGGCTACTAAAGTTTATTCAAAAATATTTATAGTAATCGATTTAAATGTCCATAAAATTAGTTATTATTTTTTTGATTTATAAATTGAAGTAGAACAGGCAAAAATTTTTGTTGAATATAATTATTTTAGATTTTTTGCGAATAAATACATAAAATGCTTAAATGGATGACTCTGTCAAAATAAAATTAATCATAGTAAATAAGAAATTATTTTCTTCGTTGTTGAACCAGTTTAGACTTTTTCAAGCAATTTAAAGGACCAAAAAAAAAAAAGCTTGAAGCTAAAAAGAAACTTTTTAGGCTGATTATAACCGTAATGGCTTTGTGATTTTTTAATTATGATTATTAAATTCATTTCTGAGTTAGTAATAAAAATGACTTAGTACTTATGCATTTTTTGTACTAAATAGTTTACATTTTTAATTAAAAGTGAATTATTTAAAAAAAAAAAAACAAGTAAGAAAGATATAGTCGTACAAACCCGACCATTTGATACCCCACACTATTGTGTATGCCCATCAAAATTCGTGGAGGGGTTTTATTTATATTATTATATTATATTTTATATATGTGGACAATTGTGGACCGATACTTTTATTAAGTGTAAAATAAAATATACGAATACAGAATATTACGTTAATACTAACATTTGTATAAATTTATGCACTTTAGAGTAATTCCGAAAGTGAGCTTATATGGGAGCTATTTTAAATTATGGAGCCATCCTAATAAAATTTGTCACTGTGATTTCTACTTATATAAAACTTTGGCACAAAGATTGATACTTATGCAAAACTTCTTTACACCGAATTTCATTAAAAGATTGCTATATTTAAGGCATTTATGATCGTTAAACCCCTATTCCAAAAGGACATTTGTATGGTAGCTAGGTGAAATAATGGACCGATCATAACCAATTTCGTCCTTGTGTCATGAAAGTCCTAAGTACCAAATTTCATTGAATTATCTTCAAAATTGCTACCTGTACTTTGTGCACAAAGTTTACATGGATAGCCAGCCAGCCAGACGGACGGACTGATGGACATCGTTAAATTGATTCAAAAAGTAATTCTGAGCCTATTAATATACTTTAAGGTGGGTCTTGGATGATTTTTTCTGTGAGTTACAAACATCAGCACAAACGTATAATACCCCACATTAAAATATATTACTTATAACAACGGTTTTATTAATATCTCAGAATATAACTAAACCATTACAATGAAAACTGTATGAAGCTAGGATAGATAATACTAAATA
Organism: Protocalliphora azurea; assembly: GCA_932274085.1. Taxonomy (NCBI): domain Eukaryota; kingdom Metazoa; phylum Arthropoda; class Insecta; order Diptera; family Calliphoridae; genus Protocalliphora; species Protocalliphora azurea. Next base: position 150,431,294 of record OW026521.1, on the reverse strand, counting down.
AAGGGTGATCCGAAGTACTTTTTGTCATTTTCAAGATACAATAACTCAGAAACTAGTTAACAAATATATTTTCATAATTCTTTCACAGCCTGATTGATACAAGTCTAAGTAAATTATGCGTAAAATATTATACTAGACGGAGTCATATTTACTAATTTATTACAAAATAAGTGAGAAAAATATAGTCAGTCAATCCCGACTACATGATACCCTATATCATTCTGTTTGTACGTCGAAGTTCAGAAATCTGGGGTCAATTGCTGGCCGATACGAAGAAAGAAAAACTGCATTCGAAAATCAAGTTTATTTTTTCTTATTTTTCGCTGAAAAATCGTTCTTAAAAATTTAAGTGCGAATCGTACTTAAAACAAGTATAAGACTGGATTGATTAAAAAATCAAGAATGAAATACTTAATATGAAAATTACAATACTATGTACAAATTGTACTTAAATCAAGTAATTGATTCTTGAAATTTGAATTAAATTCTAATTTGATTTGTATTAAGAGGAAAAATTTTATATTTATCTGCGAGAGAATATGAGCGGTATGAAATTTACTCTCACTGCTCGCTCACTTTTTATTAGTCTATCAGTTGCTTTCAAGTTTCGTCAAAATTTTCATTATTATTTCATTGTGTGTTTGTTTTTAATTTTTTAAGCGGTGTTTTTCTTTTATAAATGTGTAACGATCAAATGAAATTAACTTCTATTGAATGACGAATTACGCTTGCTCCAACTCATTAAAGTGTTTAATTTAGAAGCTGATATTGATTGTTTAAAAATGAAAGTGCAAAAAAATGGGGCATGCGGCACACATGAAAAACTAAGTTTTAAGAACAATTTACTATTTATTAACATAATTGTAATTAAATAAATTAACTATAAATAATAACAAACTAAATTAAAAAATTTATTTCCAAAAATAATTTATGTATCAGGTATGTATGTATGTATTTATGTATGTACATCCATACAGAAAACATGCTAATTTTTTTTTTAAATAGGCAGAAAAATAAAAAAATTTCCCTTAGAAACATTGCGTTTTTTTTTTTTTTCTAAGAGAGCCACGTCATTTATTAAGAAATTATGTTTTAATTTAAGTACAACTTCTACTTACATATTCATAAATGTATCTGTATTTATAAATATTTTGTAATTTTTTTATATTAGTAGGATGTTAACAGAAGGGGGAAGGGTAAAGCAAATTTAATTCTGCTCTAGTGTAGTCAAAAAAACGACATTTTCAGAAAACCGGTTTTCGAGTTATTCGATAAATAGCTTTTTTAAAAAACCGGTTTCGAATACGGTTTTATGTACAAAACACGGTTAAATGGTTTTTATTAAAAATACAAATATTTAAAAAATTATTGTCACTTTTACTGAAGAAAGTACGCTTATAATACATATCATTTGTAACGACAAGTTATGTAAAAATAAAAAGTCATATCGCTCTTCTGCAGCTAAAGGATAATGCTCAAATTTTATATTTTTTGAATTGAATTCTGATAATGCTTCTTCTGATCCAACTCCACTTATATAAACATTTATTGAAATTCACCTTATTCTTGTGACAAACAATAAAACTAAAATTTACTTCTTACCTAGATTCTGTTAATAAAAATTAGTTTAAATCTATTAAAAAATATACAAATCTCATTTCTTAGTACTTCTGGTACATTCAGTACAAGCGAATTGTTTACAAATAAAATTTGTATGTAAACTACTCAAAAAATTTTAAATTTTCATACAAATTTTATTTGTAAACAATTCGCTTGTACTGAATGTACCAGAAGTACTAAGCCATAAATAAGGTTAAATTAGCAAATATAAGTATAGGTTAATTTAGTAAATAAAAATAAAAGAAGGAGCATTTCGTAAAACATCGGTTAACCGACAGAAAAAACCGGCATGTCGACTTATTCGACCGGTTAACCGGTTTTCGGTTTCGGTTTTTTAATACACTCTCTTTTGATTTTTTTGTTTTGAATACACTCTCTTTGAGATTTTTTTGCATTGCATGTTTTGTCATGTATTTGTAAATATATATGTACATATAATACATCTATAAATATGTAAGTAGGAATTGTACTTAAATCAAGACATAATTTCTTAATCAATGAATAAGTTCCTTTAAAGAAATTAATTTTTTTCCGCATATTTTGAAAAATTAAACTGAAAATTAGTAATATTTATGAAAATGCTAAAGGTAAATCTGTTTGATTATAATAAATTGTATTTGTTTCAATTTCTTAATTTCATAATATATTTTGGCATCGCTGAGGATATCATTCGATCGACTCCAAAGTTAAAAATTGATTGAAAGGAGATTTTAGAGGAAAACATGTTCTGAATAAGGTGAAAATTCAAAATATTTTATTTGTATCTTTATTGGCAAATAACAACAGAGGTGAGTCATTAACGACTTTTCTACTTTAATATAATTTTTTTCAATATTATACCTTAAGAACAAATTTTAATAATTTTCGGGAAAAAATTTATAAAACCCAGTAAAAGAATATAATATATGTTTATATTAAATGCACAAAACTATACATTTATAATTTTTTATTTATAACTATTTAATTTCGAGAGGCAACAAGGGAAACCGAAGTGGAAGGTTATTATTCAAGTACAAAAACTACCTGAAGCTGCCGATTTAGTCAAGCTTTAACAATGAAAATTTAATAAAAATATAATAAATTTAAAAAATAAAATGATATATGTTTCAATTTAGGTTTATATATAAAGTAAGTATGAAAATTCTAAAAACAAGCGCTTTATGGATCAGTTTAAGTAAGAACTCATCGTAATTAGGATTGATCTTAAATCAAGTGTATTTTGGGAGCAATTGTGATCCGATTATTCTGAAATCAATCATATTTATGCTCACTTTAAATATTGACTTAGGCTAAAATCAAGCCAAGATGTCTAAAAACAAGAAAAATTTGAGATTAATTCAATCCAAAATATCTTAAAAACTGTATATATTTGTATGATAATAAATGATCATATGACTGGCTTCTAGATATAGAACATAAATTAGCAATAAATTAGAAAGTATTGTGAAACCTGATAAACAGAACTTATTCTGAACATGATAGCCCAAGTTTTTTTTTTTTTTTTTGTTATGTATAATCAAATAACAGTAAATTTCAAATTGAAATAGGGTTTGCCATATAATTTGCAAATGGATTTAGTTCATATTAACTAATATTATGGAAAATATGCTCAAAATTATTAGAGAAAAATGTTGTTCATTTATTATAAAGTGTTAAAAATTTCTCACTGTGCTCCCCCTAGGATTATTCTTTTTGATGTAAAAATATAGTGTGCATCGACCCTAAAGTTTGTTGGATGCATTTACATCAGTTTTTTTTTTTTTTTTAATTTTGCTATTATCAACTCTTTTTTGAAACAGAATATAAATTAATCGTAATCTGGACATAATTACTCAAAAATTATTTATTCTTAGCTGGGTTACAAAGCAGTGACTTCTATAACAAATTTTGTCTTAATAGAATAACTTTACCCTGCAAAACAAGTTAAGTAACTTTATTTGTCTATGGTATCAGTTAATCATATAGACTTTGCACATAATCAAGAAAGGAAGTAGCTTAAAAAAAAAAGTTCAGTTGAGGGTTAAATTTATGTTTTTGACTGCCGATATCATATATTATCATTAATGTTTTTCTAAAATTACATTAAAATCTAGCTAACAGCAAATAATCTTTAGTTATATTTTCTCTAAAAATCTCAAATAGTTGAAAATTTGACCTTTGACCTTCCGAATTCGTTAAAAATTTTGGAATATATTTTCTACAATATTATCTTATTATGTTATAATTTTCATTAATCTGTATACTAGTACAAAAACATATTTACTAAACAACTAGGAAATTGAATTTTCTGGACTTTTCGATTTCCCGGCAAAGCGGAACAAAATTTTCGACATCCCAGGATCTGGCATAAAAAAAATTTGTAATCGTTAATCGATCTAAGTTGAACATTTGAGATACATATAGGATATATGTATCAATGCATTAACGGATGTAAAACAGGAGAAAAGAAAATCTGATCTAATGATTAATCAACTCCATTAAAATTAATAAATTTTAAAATTTTTTTTTTAATTAAATTTATTAAAAATTAATTAAAAAATTTTCTATAGATCTTTAGAATGATACATGCAATGACTTTCAAAACTCTTCAAAAAATATAAAATTATAGACTTTTTTATAAAACCAATTTATTACAAATCAGCGGATTTTTATATTTTCGATTTAAATTCAGCGTAAACTGATAAATTAGATAATTAAACATAATTAAAAAAAGAAATAAGTACATTTTTTGTGAAAACTTTTATGTAAAGTTATTTCAGTATTCAGAATAAAAATGTTAATGTAAAGTTAATCCATTTCGAGGTTCCCTACTTTTTTAAAGAAAAAAACACAGAAAATTAAAATTTAATGGGGAATGTTTATTATCATTTGAGAGAACATTCATTCGAGCATTTCGACTGGTAACTGGCGTGATGTTTTCCACCAAGGCCTGAATCGAAGCGGGTTTGTCCGCATAAACTTTAGACTTTAGATATCCCCACAGGAAAAAGTCTAACGGTGTGATATCACACGATCTTGGTGGCCAATCGACCGGCCCAAAACGTGAAATCATATGCTCACCAAAGTGTTCTCCCAATAAAGGCATTGATTAATACGATGTGTGGGAAGTGGCACCGTCTTGCTTGAAACCAAATGTCGCCGAGATCACGAGCTTTAATTTTAGGCATCAAATAGTCGGTTATCATGGCACGATAACAGCCGCTATTGACGGTTACGTTCGCACCGGCATCATTTTTAAAGAAATGTGGACCGATGATTACACCGACCCACAAACCAGACCAAACGGTTGTTTTTCTCGATGAAGTTTACATACTCATTGAGCCAGAAATGAGCCTCGAAAACGTCGGATCTTCTTGGAACTTTTCAAGAGAAACGAAACGATGTCGCTTGGGAAGGTCGAGCGGCTTCAGTTGTTTAACAAGCTATATTTTGTACGCTTTCAATTTTAGATCTCAACATAAAATGCGTCAAGTCGTTCCATACGTCAGTCCGAGTTGCTGCGAACGGCGCCGAATCGACTGAATGCTTGGTCTCAAAATGGGTGATGGTGTTGCAAATAGTACGCTCAATAGGCCGATTATGTTGACCATAAGTTGAGCGAAGAGCACGAAACACATTCCTCACAGAACGTAAATTTTCGTAATAAAGTTGAACGATTTGTAAACGTTGTTCAGGCGTAAGTCCATTATGAAATGCCAAACAATAGTAAACAAAAATAACATGACAGCATGACACGACTCAAACATGATCTGTCAAAACAAGGCTATTGAAAAAAGCATCTCTACTTGAATCATCCATTATAAACACAACAAGCCCGACCCGGCAATTTCCATACAAATTTATATACAATATATAGTTTAAAATAAATTTTATTTTAAATTCTCTACGGATAATTTGTTGTTTTATTTTCTCGCAAAAAATATTACCATATTTTTAGAAATTTATATGAATTTCGTAAACAAAATTGAAGAATGTTTAAAGTAAAAAAAGAAAATAAAATTTTTTTGTTTATTTTCCGTTCCGTTTAACAATGCGGGCTATGTAAAGGAATGCGATCTTGTTGTGTTTATACATTTAAGTTGTTATAAATTGATTTTATAAAACAATTTCAAAATTATATATTTTTGAGTCACTGTATATGTAGTCTACTGATAATAATTAAAAAAAAAAAAGAGAAAACAACCAGCTACAAGCATTTTTATCGAAAACCTCTGAAGTGATTCAAAAGTGAGTTTAAACGGTATTAAAGAGTGTGTAGCTTCAATCTACTGGGTATTAAAATTTTCCATACATTCCTAGTTAGATATAATGCTACTCGTATGTGAATATTCTATGACTTGTCAGAGTTTGACATTGGTGGTCCCTAGTGCTGACATATACATATACATATATCTCTTAAGTATTTCGTAAATGAATTTAAAGTAAATCTGTCATTAGTCAGTGCTATCAAATACATAACATAAGGAAGTCACATGTAGTCATCCTTAACAAAGAATTATGAAATTGTCGTTATGATTTAGTTTCCAATGGTACGGGAAATCCCTTGATGCAATCTCTAATTATTAGGGATTCGGATTTGAAAAACGTAGGTGACAGTAAAAAGAAAATTTTACTAATGACAAACTATGTAAAAAATTCTATTGGCTGCAAAATATGCAAAATTATGCTCTCAAGTGTAAAATATATAAAATTATGCTCTTAAGTGTAATATATGCAAAATTAAGTTCTAATAGCAAAAAAAAAAACAAAAAAAAATAGCATTTAAATTGCTAATATGTTTTCTAAAATAAGGATTTCCCATCAAAATATGCTACTAATCTCAAAATATTAAAAAATATGCTGTTAGGATAAAAATATGCAAAAATATACTATAGCAACTTGATGCAAAAATTCTTAAAATTGTCTGAAACTGATAAATAACTAAAATTTTGGTACATTTCAAGCCCAGGAAAAAATATGATTTTGCATATTTTTGGTTGTCCTGTAGTAACATGTGTACATATTTTGAAAGCTGAAATATGATCTATTCTAGTGACTGGTAAATCGATTACGATTATGGTCGAAAGTCGATTCCCTTTGTCAAAAACAATTATTTTGCAGTCGATTCTTACCAGCCAACTTTATACTGGAATCGACTTTTAGGCTTCGATTAATCGAAAAATCAACCCTGCACAGTGAAGTACTTTTTTGTAAAAATAAATTGCAAGAATTGCAACGCAGAATTTTAAACTTTCTAAAAAATAAATGTTGAGACGATTTTTTAAAAGATAAAAAAATCAATAAAAATACACTTCAAGAAATAATTGTTAATTACAATTTGAGTATTAGTTATATAAAATCCACATTCCTTCCCAGTGTCGGACATTTACATGAATTTTCTAGTCCTCAATAAAACAAGTCATCCTTTTCTCAAGCTCCTATTTGACAATTCGATCAGAGGAATGTGATTATCCTTCTGTGTTACATCCGTAAGCGACCAAGTTCTTTAGCATTCATTCGCCATTTTGGTCCCACGAATACCCTGTTATCAAGACTAGGCTGAGAAGTATAGATAGTGATTGAGTGCAGACACTACGACTTCAGAACTTACGAATTCTGTGCTTTAATCACGGCATTACCAATCAAATTAAAGTCGACAGTCTATATCTTCCGAAACAGGGGCACTGTCTTGCAGAAAATATTCCAGACTCGGTTCCACTGTCAATTCTATATGTACTATTTTATATCATTTCATACTTGGTGAAATGATTAATTTACTTCCTATGCTTTTACAAAATACATGTAATTGAATTCTACGGTGCTAAATTTAAGACATTTAGTTACGTTATTAGAATGATCTTCGGAAGTAGGTTAATAATAAATATTTCGATTCTTTTTATTATTTGCATTACATCCTCAAAATGTTTGGTTAAAAGAGTATACTCTCTGGTTTAGTTGCTAAACATATCGACATACAATATATACATATTTAAAGGTCTAAGGGTCCTTTAAAACATGAACTAATTTAATTTTAATTCATTTTTTACTAATTTTACAAATAATAATCGATTAAAAATTCGATTATGGTGTTCCATTAATCGACTATAAAAATCGAAATTAAAATGATTGATCGGAAAATCGAAAATTGATTATTAACTTTTCATACCATTCAATAATCTATTCAATTACGCCTGCGATCTACATTAGGCCATTCACACCGTGTAAAAAAGTTGCAGTTTAAAAAACTACCAATAAAAAAATATTTTTCACAAATATGATCCAATTTTAGCAAACAGTAACAATTCAAATACAAATTAAAATAAGTAAGAAATTTATAGTCGGTCAAGCCCGACTATATGATAGCCTACACCACTGTGTATGTGCACCAAAAGTATGGGAGGGGTGTTTTATTAGATCTGTGGCCGATTGTGGACCAATACTTGTATTAAGTTGAAAATAAAACAATCGAATACAGAATAATACGTTGATACTAACATTTATATGAATTTATGCACTTATGGGTGATTCCGGAAAGTGGGCCTTATATGGGAACTATGGTAAATTATGGACCAATCTTCATATAATTTGCCACTGGCATTTATGCTTATATAAAACTTATTTGTGTCGAATATTAACTTGATACTAACACTTTTATGAATGGAAGGAAGGGGAGTTTATATGGGAACTATGGTGCATTATTTACCGATCTTCATAAAATTTGGCACTAAGATTTAAACTCATATATAAATTACTTGCGCCGAATTTCATTAAAATATTGATATATTTAAAGGATTTATGATCGTTAAATATTTGTATGGGGGTAGGTGAAATAATGGACCGATCACAACAAATTCCGATATGCTTCGTCCATGAGTCAAAATAATCAAAATATCTTAAAAATTGCGACCTGTACTTTGATCAGAATGTTTACATGGATATCCAGCCAGACGGACGTCGTTAAATCAACTCAGAAAATGATTCTGAGTTCATTGATAGACTTAAAGGTGGATCTAGGACCAATAAATATATATATATATATATATATATATATATATATATATATATATATAACAATTTTCAAAAAAAATAAAATAAAAATTTTAGTAAAAACTTAAAAAAAAGAAAAAATCTATTAAAAAAATAATAAAATTTTAAAAAATGTTCTCGCCTATTCCAAAAAATTATGTTAAAATTTTAGGTGCAGAGCATACAACATTTTTCGTCTTAATTGAAAGTAGCATTCTTACATGTTTACCTTTTCTTTTTTTTTTTTTTTTGTTACTTACTTTCAGCTGCATTTAAAGCTCATAACTTACCCTTTACCATTTTTTATTCGCCATTATCGTAATGACTCATAAGCCGACAAAAAAAAGAAATCAGAAAAAAATCCTTTAAAAGCAAAAAAAAATAAAATAAAACAAAAATTATTATTTTTTTATTTAAATATTCACTATACATACATTTCATTTTTATATAGTATATATTATTATTTCTTTTTTTTTTTTCTTTCGTAACACTGTGTTTATTTATTATTATTTTTCTTTCGTGTTTATTTTTAATATTTTAATCATCATATTCTATTATTTTTGTTATTCCAAAATTTTGAAATAAAAATAGATTTAAGAGGACAGACGTCAGACGACAGCTTTATCCTGAAGATCGATCGATTTGTTATAGTGTAGTAGTAGGCAAATATATATAGATTGACTTTAAGTATTTGTGGCTTTAGAATCGTTTATATGTATGTGGAAAAACTTTTGCGTGAATGTAAATGTTTATGTGTTTTTAAATTTTATAAAAGAGCTAGAGGATGAAGAGGAATTTGTATTTCCATTCATATCACACATACATAAATCAAACAAAATATACTTATATGTATATATATATTTTTTGTTATAATTCCCCCTTAAAAAATAAAAATTGAAAGTACTACACAAACAAATAACAGCATAAACTTATGTGGTGAAGGAGGGTGACTTGTTTTCAGAAGCCATTAAATTTGTTATTGATGTAGTGGTTGGTTTTGGTGCTGTTGTTGATGATGCATTTGCCGTTAAATTCAGCGACTGATTATGGTTGTCCTGGGTAATGTTTGGTAATAACATGCTAGATGTATGAATATCCACATTCAGACTTGTTTTAGGACTACTATTGCTAATATTGTTGCTACTACTACTACTACTGGAGCTGTTGTTGCTGGAGCTTTGTATATTATTAACTTCATCCACAGTAATGGGTGCGGTACTGTCAAAATATGATTTTGTATTGTTATCGGCTTCATTTGTTGCTGTTCTTACTATTTCAACTGTTTCGCCTGTTGCTGCTACTGCTGATGACGATAATGATGATGAGACTGCTGCTGTGGTTACTGACTTTTTGTTTGTTATTTCATCATCAATCAATACAGGCTTCAAATCAATTTGCATTGTTTCGCTTTGTATTGATGTTGATTTTGTTGATACGGCACCTATTGCTTCTTTTGTTGGTGTTAGTGTTGTTGTTACTCCACCCATATCACCAATTTTTATATTATTCGTGTTATTTGTTGATACCGTAGAATAACCTTTAATATTTTCAACATTATTATCATTCGTCTTTTTTTGCTTTTCCAAATTTTTGCTACATGTTGCATATTTTTGTAATAGATGCTCATTTTCATCTTTAATATGCAATAGTTGTTGTTGTTGCTGTTGCTCATTTTGTAGCTTATTTGCCATGTCTTTTTCATTGCCATTTATATTTGTTTTATTAGTATTTTGTGATTTTACCGAATTACTCTCAACACTATTATTTTTCAAAATTTCTCTGTCATTTAAGGGCAATAGAGAAGCACTCACATGATTATCATTATGGCAGCCTAAAGCATCCAGTTTTAAAGCGTCTTGACTTTGCTCTATAAATTCTTCAACGTTATGGGTTTCATCATTTTTCAGTGTATGGGTATTGTGAATTGTTTGTTTATCCAATTGTTGTCGCTTCTCCTGTTGAATATCCTTATTTTCCTGTTGAATATCCTTATTTTCCTCTGCTTTTTCAGCTGTCAGTGTTTTTGTTGTGGCTGCTGCTGTTGTTGTTGTTGCTGTTGTCGTCATCATCGTCGTTGTGTTATTTCCGGAAGTTGGATTTTGATATTCATCCCTCTGATTTGTTTCGACATCTTGTAGACATACACATATAATACCAAATACACATACACATAAACCCATATACAAATACAAAAAGAAATGTAAAGGAAATAACACAACATCAGACAATAACAACAACAATTTTGTAAACGAAAAAAACAAATTCAAATCCAAGATTTATGTAAGTAGCAGTAGCAGTTGTAGTAGTAGTCAAGCACAGTGTAACATAGCATGAGTTGGATACAAATTGTTGAAGTAGAAAGGAAGAAAAGAACATACAATCATTAATAATCCAAGTTTATATAACAGATTGATGCTTATTGCTAAAGCAACAGGAAATAATAACAAGAGCATAAAAAACATAATAAAAAAAAATAATAATAAAAATTAAGAAAAAAGTGTGCAGGAATGAAATTGACACATCGTAAAAACATGTTGTTGGTAGCCTTTTTTTCTTCTCTCTTGTTAGGTATTCATCTCTTCAATTGCTTTTAGCCATTTTGATGGTCACAATAAGTTGGAGTAAATTGTTTTTTTTTTTAGAAAATATATGTATATTAAGGCGACTCACTCAAAAAAGTGTTTTTCTTACCCCTCTGAAAATTTTCCTTGGTATGTTTTATGATGCACAGTGGTGCCAATCGCAAAATTTTTGGTAATAAATCTGTATCTCCTGGTTGGATCGAATTGAAAGTATGGCAAAGTTGTAGAGGAGGACCTAATCTTTTAGAAAAATTATTTTATAATCACCCTGTAATAACACAAGATAAGCTACAGAGTGTCAAAGTTGACCACCTCGAGTATGTAAAAGTTTCAAAAAATCGTAACTTCTATAAATCAAGTCTGATTTCAAATGTTATATTTCTGTAAAGTACTTGGCGAGATAAAGAAAAAATATGGAGGAAATTTTTTTTTAATATTCTGTAATTTTTAAAACATTTTAAAATAATATGCTGAAAATTTTTTTCATTATCTCCATTCGTCTAGCCGTGAAAACACACTGAAATCAGTATGAAAAATGTCTATTTATTAAAAAAAAATGTAGTACAATTCTTTCACTTTTTTCTCATTTTTTCTTTACATATTTCAAAAGATAAGGCTTTGTAAATGGTTAATAAAGAAATTTTAAATTGATTTAGATTTGCACCCTCCATCCAGCATTGGTCGAAAATGGTAAATTTTAGAAAAAAAATTACATGTTTATCGATCAACAAAAAAAAAATGTCAGGCTAGTTTTTTTTTTTTTTAATTTATTGACGTTGCTTAATTATAATATTTGTTTAAATATATATTTAGGTCGATTTGGCACAAATTGCTTCCCTCACATCCAATCAGAAACTAATGCAAGAGTGCATATTTCATGAAAAAAAGTCAAGTTTTTAAAAGGACTTTTTTAAACTGCACAAAAAAGCATATTAGCATTACATTTTCACTATTATTTCTTATATAATGCATAAAATAAGTATCAATCTTTCATTCCAAAAAAAAAAAGTCGTTCATATGGCTTCAACAACCAATTTTTGACAATTTTTCCTCCACTACAACTTTTACACATTTCAATTCGATCCGATCAGTAGTTTAGGAGATACCGATTTATTACCAAAATTTTTGCGATTAGCCCCACTGTGCACCTGCAAATTATTTCTTAAAGCAAGTAAAAATTTAAAAATTCGAATTTTCATTAAAAATAACAAACAATATTATGAAAACTTGATATTGAATGTCTTATATACCAATGGTCGCGACCTCCGAATACCTTTTAAATGATGACGCATTTTGTATGTGCTTCTTTGGGAGAAAACAGAACAATAAGAAAACACACTTTTCAAAATCTAAAAAGATAACTTTTTAAAAAACTGCCCAACTCACGAACGGTCATCAGTAGAACCAAAATATTTTAGGCAGCATTATAAAACATACCAAGGTTTTTTTATAGCGGGATAACAAAAACACTTTTTTTCCGCCCATAGGGAGTGAGTCGCCTTAATGTATATATAATGTATATTTTTCCCCCCAACAACAAGTTAATGATATTTCATTTTTTTTAAGGATAGAAATAAAAAATGTATTGTTTTAATTTCCGGAAGTATTTCCTTATATAAGAAATAATATTTATTTGCATACATAAAATTTATTTATGTTGAATGATGAGTGTGAGTTGTAAAGAAACAATAAGATAATTAATGTAGTAACTAATGAAGGAGTTAATAAATAAAATTTTTAGATTTTTATAAAAGGAAGCTTATTTAGAAAATCATTTCCGAAAGAGAGTTTTTAAGGGGTTACAATCTGTAAAATTAGTGGTCAAAGACAAAGAAAGTAACAATAATTTAACATTATAAAGAATTAAAGGGGGAAAAACTAGGATTTTTAATTTCCCAACTTTTTTTAATTCCCAGGAATCGGGATTTTATTTAAAGCATTCGCGCGTATTGGGGAAATTCATGATACTATTTTCAAAATAAAAATGTATACATATTTTAAGATGTATTTTTTTTATTAAGATATTGTACCCTTTGTCTGTAGGTCTAGTTTATTAATGCAAATCTAGCTAGGGTTGCCAGGTTCGAATTGTGAACTAACTTGACATTCTTGAACGAACCTAATTTCAAAAAAAAAAAAAAACCTTGATAATCAACTTCCGACAAAAATCTCTTATTTTTTATATGAAACTAAGTTTTTAATTTGCCAACATTTTTCAACTTCCGGGAATTAGGTTTTTATTTAAGACATTCCCGGATATTCGGGAAAAATACAATATTATTTAAAAATCATGAAAACTAAACAAAAGAGCTTTATTTTACTAATAATTTGCAAATGCTTATTTGGAAATTCATTGTTATATTAAAAAATATACTCATACCTACATCTATTTTTAAGAAGCTAAAAATGTTTTACTATTTAAGTATCTGGTTATTCATCATCGACAATAAAAATAAAGAAAGAACCCTGGATATTGTTCGTCACAGCCACAGAAATTTTTTTTAAAAACATAAATAAACATATCTTCGAGAATATTTATTTTTTTTTTTTTTTCTGAAATCTCACTTTGACACCGATCGATTTCTCCAAAACATAAAAATAATATATTTGTTTTAGTCATAAATATAGAAAATGAATGTATAAAAATTGTTGAAATTGAAAGTTAAAAATAAAAAACCTTACAAAACTGTGTCGTGCATTCATCTAACATTGGCGGAGTTTTTTAAGTTTCGTGTTCTAAAAGCAGTGGTTTCAGTCATAGAGATTTTTTTTAATATTTAAGTAGCTTTGTCATTTCAGTATTTCTTAGATAGGAAATTATTTTTTCTGGTATTTTAATAAACTCTTTAGAGGTAGTTACATCACACTGGACGCAAAGCAATGTAATCATCTAATCATCTATTTTTGCTGCTTGGTTAATCAACATTTTATTATAGAATTTTTGATTTTTTTTTTTAAATTAATTCCCGGTATTCCCTACGGATTTTATTCAACTTTTTATTTAACTACAAATTGTTTTCAACTTGACAAATTATATTTGAACTTGTAACTTGACAACTTCGAAAATATCTTGGCAATCAAGTTCATTCAAGGACGTCTGGAAACCCTAAATCTAACTCAATATGTGCATTCAAATAAAATATAACGTATAATTTTTGTAATAATTCCCACCGCCGTTAATTTTAAAGATTTTTCTTGATCGCAATATTTTCAAAAGATATGTCAGATTTAACAACAAATCAAATTTTTTAAAATCCGTTAATTTGTCCATTTGCGGTCAAAGAAATATGTACAAAAACAATTTTTAATTTTTATTTTTAACTTATTAAAAAATCTCTATTAAGTGACTTTTGACAAAGGAATTAGATTTTGGAATAATCAAAAGGCTTGACAGGGACTTGGGAAATAAGACGAAACTTGATTCAGAAAAAGAAGAAGTTGCAAAAATAAATTACAAGGCCAAAAGTGTAGCTATTCCAAATGTGTGGGAGAAGGTAAGAAAGTTTAATAATGCTAAGAGGATTTCTGATCTTTAGAATAATCCAAGGTCCTTAATATATATATATATATATATATATATATAATTTGTCAGACGATATTGCTGACTTTCTGATTTTTCTAGGTATAAGCATCCAGCAAAAAACGAGTTGAAAAAGGCCTGAAAAAGTCATGGCTTTAACATTGTGTTGTCATTGAAAGGAATTACTTAGTGCTGAAAAAGAGCTGCAGAAACTTTTTTTACCCATAGTTGTCATTGTTCTTCTTTTATGATTCTTGTTCATTGCTTTTGAAGTACTTCTCTTAAAATTATATTTATAATTTTTTTTTTTTAATACAAATATGGTTTTAGCTTTGTTAATAGATAATAAATATACTTTAAAATTTTTTCCTGCTAAATGTACATACATGTACAGAAAACATCAGTATTTTCGACTCAAGCCGTCCACCACATCACCTGTTTTTTGCCGCTTAAATTTATTTTGTAAGATCAAACAAAAATTCGGTGAAAATAGTGGCAAATACTTTTTGTGTTCACACAATGTTCACACTAGCAGCACTTTTAGTTAAGGGCAAATATTTTTGTTTGCCTAAAATCACCTGTTAGCTTGTTTGAATTGTAAAAATAAAAAATACGCTTTTACAATTATTTTGTATTCTCCTTTTTCAATTTTTATTGTTTATATGCTTAAAGCTACCAGAAAATGCATTCCATTCCGCCGAGTATTATTCTACAATTATTCAATGAACTTAAGCCGAAATGCAAAAATTCTAAAAAAAAACCTATATCAAAAAGTTCAACAGAAAACTATAAATTTAATTTGAAAAAAAATATTTTCAGATTAACGCCATACTTTAAATTTGCCATTTTTTTATTTTAAATATCTTATGTGAACAAAAGTAATCGACATTTTATATTAGATTCGAAATTTTGCCTTTTCTTTTTTTTGCACTAAAATCATCAAAAATTTACATAACAAACAATTTTTTATTTTCTTATTTTTTAACAAACAAATTTTTACACTATTTTTTTTTTTTTTTTTTTTTTTTTTTTTAATTAAAGGGCTATAGCTTCTTTCACCTGAGACATTCTTTTTGTGTACTTATGAAATATATACACCCTTTATAATAATGAAAAAATTTCAACAAAAATTATGATAGTTTGATTTTGACCTTTTACTAAACCTAAACATAAACTTAATAAACGGTAAACCGCATTAATATAAAAAATTATAGGCATAAAATCTAAAATCTCTAGATTACAAATCTGTACTTGAACTTTTGGACTTTTGGCAAAAAATCGAACTTGATATTTTTCCTACAAAGTATTAGTTCTTGAGTTTAAGAAGGCCCCCGAAATAATCAATTCCGATTATAAATTTCACATTCTTATAGACAGATGATGCCAAAAATTTGGTGAACTACTAAAAAAGGTTAAAAAAGTCTAGTTACCAATGATTTTACATATAAAATGCTACAATAAATTGAATTATTTATATTTCTAGATTAATCCGTTTATCTTTATATTTAAAAACATGTATATAAGTTACATTTTATTAAACCATACATTTTATGACCTAAAGTCAAATATTTATAAATTTTGCTAAATTTTGTGGTAATTCGAGTAGCATAATTAGTTTTTTTTTTAATGAAAATTTAACAAAATTCATGCAAATGCATAATTCAAATTTATAATCAAAACACATGTCTACCATATAAAACAATTACTGGGAGTGTAGGTGAGTTTGGAAATTCATTTTTTGAGTCTTAAAAAATACATAAAGTTCATGAATCCGAAAAAAGAATCCTAATAACCGAAAAAAGGTTTATTTACAAACTGTAGGATCGCAAATTTTTAAGAGAACATCTCTACATCTCTGGACGGAATGTGTCTCATTCCTTAAATTGATATGTATCTTTTATCAGAAAAGTAAAAGAAAAGCAAACCTGAAGACCCATGAAGTAAAAAAAGTTTTTAATAGGAACGCTAGAAAAAAATATGAAGGGACAAAGAGAGGACACAAATTACGGAGACTTTTTTTTTCAAAAATATGAATGCTGCCTAAAGGGTGATAAAAAGTACGTACTGTTGGACCTTTTACAACATTCTGGTTATGAATTCCATATTACAGATCTTATGGGAAATGTATCAGATAAGTGTATTGTAAGAAAAAAAATCAAAATTGTCAAATAAAGTTTTGTTCTTGAAAGACATTTGTACATGTGGAGAAAAAGTACCTCATTCATAACAAATGACATTTTTAATAGTGAAATGTACTCAGATGAGTGTCGTCAGAAAACACTTATTTCTATCATTAGAAAACTCAACAAATTTTAATTTGTTTGGCCCTATATATCTTCTCATTGTTACAACAAAAAAGTAACTGAGTGGTATCAAACAAATTATACTGCTAATTACCAAAGGCGCCCAATACACTAAACTGTCCATAACTCTGCCCATTTAAAATGTATTGGGTCATAGTAAGAATACTTAAAGTTGACTAAAAAATAAAATAGAGTTTTTAAAGAAGTGGACCCATTCCAAAAAAAAGTAACTAAAAACACAATAAAGCTCTTATGGAGGAAGTTTATTTGTAGAGAATATTAAATATTTTATTAAAAAAAAAAATCTTTTAAATTTAAAACTTGAACATAATGTAGGTAGGTAGGTAGGTAAAGAAGGGTTGCACAGCACTCATAAGAGTTCTTGTGCATCCACTCGGAGACCATGAGGTCCATTGTGAGTCCCTTCGTGAAGAAAAAATAGAAATAAACTACAGATAGGATATAGAAAGGAGCAAGAGGGAAAATAGTGGAGAAAGAGCCGAGACCAAGAGAAGAATAGAAAAGAATAGTAAGAATTTGAAAAGAAGAAGTTCTACCTCCCCGTGTCGCTCGCTCTAGGCCAGCGACCCCCTCTTAGCCAGCTTATTCCCATGACAAATCCTATCAGTCTATCGAGATCTAATCTCGATATACTGTCCAATTCGTCAAGGAATCGACTGCCTAACCATTTCTGCCTACTTAGTTGTAGACATGGACAGTGACATATAATATGTTCCACCGTCTCCAGCTCCTCATTATCTTCGCACATTCTGCAAAGACCGGAGGAACCCCTATCCCAATTTCCTATCATTCCCCCTATGGGACAATGACCTGTCAGAACACCTATCATAGTCTTCAGGTTTCCCCTTTTCATGCTTAAAAGTAGATTTGCATCTGCTTTATCAAGTTTGGGCCATAGGACCCTTGATAATCTGCAGTCCGTTCTACAATTCCATGCATGATTGGTTCTATCCCGAATCCACTCCCCAACTAACCTGAAGTAAAAGCCCAGAGGTGGTCTCACACCGCTTTCACTTGCAGTCCTATCCAAAGCTGAGCCGTTCCTAGCCAATTCGTCAGCTACCTCATTGCCATTTATCTCGCAATGACCCGGTACCCAGCAGAGTCTGATATGATAATTCCTCATCAATCTCCTAAGAGCTCTCTTACAGTCGCTAACTAGCCTAGACTTGACAAAATGTCCTTTCAAGGCCTTCAGCGCCGCCTGGCTATCCACATACAGAGTTACCTCTGTATTCACTTCAATGTTCCCTGCAATCAATTCTGTGGCCCTAAGAATACCTAGAATTTCCGCCTGGAACACACTACAACTATCCGGGAGTCTATACGTCCTCCTGATGTTTCCCTCAACTAGATACACACCTGCACCAGTGCCTGTATCCATTTTGGATCCATCAGTGAACACCGATACTCCACTGAATAGTTTCTCCCTACCTGACCATTGGTTCCTACTCGGAATAATCAGTATAGGATTTTCCCCGAAATCGACCTCCGTGCACATATAGTCCGTGGATCCAGAAGGAACCAGGGTATGTCCACCGAGATTGACCTCGTTTAAAAAGTTGGAATGTCCTATTCTGATTGATCCTGTAAGTCCTAGTTCACTAAGTCTAAGCAGGCTCCTTGCAGCCATTCCCATCACAAACTCCCCAATGGGTAGGAGATGCAGAATGACGTCAAGTGCCGCCTGAGGTGTGCTTCTGACGGCACCCGTTATGCCAATCGAAGCACATCTCTGGGCTTTAGACAAAAGATTCCTACGACTTCCTATTCTCATTGCCTCCCACCAGACAAGACATCCATACGTCAGAATTGGCCTCACCACCGAGGTGTAAATCCAATTTACTACCATCGGTTTGAGTCCCCAACTCTTACCTATGGAGTTCCTGCATGTGTAATAGGCGTTGAGACCTCTCTTAAGCCTCTCCTGAGTGTTCCTCTTCCAAGATAATTTACTATCAAGGAACACACCAAGATATTTTGCCTCCTTCCTCAATCCTAGTTCAGTCCCCCCTAGTACCGGTAGCCTAAATTGCTCAATCCTGTACCTTCTGGTGAAAAGAACTAGCTCCGTCTTCCCCGGATTGACCCCCAAACCCTTACTAGTGGCCCATGAGGACAGTTCGTTAAGTTCATACTGCATGACGTCGCTGATCGTGGAAAGAAATTTACCCGTGATCAGTATAACCACGTCATCAGCATAGGCAACGATTTTCCGCCCTCTTGCGTCAAATTGTCGTAGAATGACATTGACGGCTAAGAGCCATAGTAAGGGCGAGAGAACTCCTCCTTGCGGAGTTTCTCTAGTCACTATCTTCCTTACGCATGCATCTCCCAAGTTCGAATTAATTATTCGGCTATTCAGCATCAAAATAATCCATTCGATTAGGAAGCTTTGAATGCCTAATGATTCTAGTGATTCCCTAATAGCCTCAATCTTAATGTTATTGAAAGCTCCTTCTATATCAAGGAACGCTGCCAATGTATACTCCCTATACTGCAGGCCGCGTTCAATGTAACTCACCACATCATGTAGCGCACTCTCAACAGATTTACCCCTTAGATAAGCGTGTTGAGCCCCACTGATGATATGGTTGTCCATTGTCGTCCTCAGATAAAGATCGATCAATCTCTCTAATGTCTTCAAAAGAAAAGACGATAGGCTGATCGGTCTAAAATCCTTAGGTTTCGAGTGGCCAGCCTTACCCGCCTTAGGTATGAAAATTACCCTAACCTCTCTCCACCTCCTTGGAATATATCTTCTAATAAGACACACACTAAAAAGCTCAGTGAGAAGTTTTAGTGCCGTGTCACTGATGTTCTGCAGCATGGCTGGAAAAACAACGTCTGGACCTGGTGACTTGTAAGGTTCAAAGGTGTTTACCGCCCATGCTCCCTTATCCATCGAGACTATGTCACCAACTACTTCACTAAGTTCCCTATCAGATACACATTCCGAGAATCCCAATATCCGTCCCGCCTGTGCATCTGCCTCTAAGTTCCTACAGCCCGGAAAATGAGTTTCCATAAGTAAACTCAGGGACTCAGAGCAAGACTCCGTACATGTGTTATCCGCACGCTGAATATATCCAGGAGCACTAGGATCCTTGGATAAAATTCGCCTGAATCTGGATAACTCATTAACGGAGTCAATGGACTCACAGTAATTCCTCCATGAGTCCCTTTTTGCCCTCTTAATGTCCGCCTTATACCTATTAAAACTTTCCCTATAGCTGTTGCAATCCTCACACTTGCGTGTCAGTTTCGCCCTATTGAACAACTTCCTAACGGTTGACCTTTGGTTCCTAAGTTCCTTAGTCCACCATTTAGGCTGTTCTCTCTTTCCCGGAAATATTACCGGACAAGTTAGTTCATAGCTTCTCCTAACTTTCCCTGTGAAGTCCTCCACTAAACTCTCAACTCCCTCTGATGACAATTGCCATCCTGGAGCGGCGTTCAGTTCCCTATCCATAATGGCCCTAAAGGAGTCCCAATCGGTCCTTCTGGAGTTCCTATATGGTTCTCCCCTTGGCCTCGCGAAATCTAAACTGAAGGATATCCTGCTATGATCCGAAAAGGAACATTCACTGTCCACCCTCCAGTTCTTGACGTATTCGCCCCTAAAGTTCGTCAGTGTTATATCTATAACTGCCTCTCTATTTTTGTTAAAGACTTGAACATAATAGTCTTTAACAAAATTAATATTTCAAAGAATTTGACCCATTCGTTTAATTTTTATAAGCTGAATTATATGTTATAAATTTTTCGTGCGCAGTTCTTATTAACAAAATTGACTCGTTAATAAAATGTGCATTCAAATAAAACTTAACAAAAAATGTTCATAATAATTCTTACTCCCGTTAATTTTAAATATCTTTCTTGAGTACAAAATCTTCTAGAGACATGACAGATTCTTGAAATCCGGTTTGCATGCAAATGGTATTCAAAGAAAAAAGAATTTACTAAAAAATGTTGATTGAGTAAATTTCGACAAAATTATTATATTTCAGAATAATAAAAAAGCTTAGCAAGGACCTAAAGAATAAGATGAAACTTGGTTCAGCAAAAATCACAAGAATAAATTCCATGCCAAAAAAAAAGGGAAGCTCCTAAGAGTTATGCTTAACATGTGTGGCCGCGTAACGACACGTTGTGTTCATTTCTCAAAAACCAAATAGGAACTATGTTAAAGCTTTGCCTAAGCTTTAGTCAGTCAAAGCTAAAAAAAAATAAAATAACAGAGCGCAGAAGAAAGAAAAATGATCAAAACTCCTCAATAATAAAAAATTAATATAACGCAGAGCAAAAATATAGTTGAGGTTTAACGCTTTAATGGTACTTAATCAGTATCTTATATTGCTTGACTCACATTGAGTATACCAAACCTTCTACATTTATATTTATTCATATACGAACTAAATGAGAATTACAATGAAGTTGGAAAACAAACGTTAAAAACAAACAAGTTATGAATTTTTCCATCATGTTTGTGAAAAGGATAAGTATTTTATTTATTTGAAACATTTTATTTTTATGGGAATAATATTAATACGGTTTAAAAACAGAATATGGTTTAAGAACAAGAAAGAATGGTTGCAGAATTAATTTTTCATATTAATAAAATTTTGATTCTGGTAAAAATATTTAAAAACATAGAATTTTTATTCAAATTTTTATTGAGTGTAAACACTAAATGATAAAATTTAAACAAAAACATTGTTATCATGAACACAGAGTTATTAAAATTCAAGAAAATTAACAATGAGAACGTAATATATATATAATATATATATATAATATTGTATATATATAATATTGTAGTGATAATGATGTAACTATGTTTTTTCTCTGGGTGTATTTTCAATATTTTGTATAAGCCTGGAAAACATACATTATTGCTGACTTTTCTCATGTTCCAAGGTAAAAGTTTTGTATACCAAATAATTATGAAAACGGCCCTGAATAGTATCGAACTAAAAATAATAAAAATTTACAAAACAATTTGGCGTATTACAAGTTTACTGAAAATGCGACAAGATATGTAATTGTTTTGCTTCTTTAGTCTAAGTAAACTCGTATAATCATAACAAAGGGTGCCTTAAAAAGAAATCGATGACAGAGACATTGAACAGTCTCTGGCCAGATTTAGAATTTTGTCATTACAATAAAACAACATCTAGAATAGGAAATGTTATTTTAATTCCACAGAGTATGAGGTATTTAAACTACCTAAAATTTCGGTAATTGTAAGGAGTTACAAAAAGTAAATTTAAGAAAGCCCCAATAGTGCTCAATTGTGATTATTAATTTTAAATTCTTATAGAGAAACCGCGAAGAATTTCGTAATAGTACTTTAAATTTTTTTTCAGAAGTCATACCTAAAAAAATTTAAAATAATCTATTTAACAATTAATTTTTTTATAAAATATTATATTAGAAAAATCTAAAGAAATGCCACAAGTAGTTGATTTAGTTTTAATCCTAAATTATTCCGTTCATCTTTTATTATAAAAAATATGTTATGTTTTATTTAAACCTTAATAACTCAAAATTTGGGTATAAAAATATATTTTTCTAAAAAATGTTGTAGATTTTCGCAATCTTACAAAAATATTTATTATTGGATTTGAAGTGTTTTTGAATATGTGACACTTGAATGTCATCACTATGTCATAAAATGCTTAATTTTTGATGACAAATTTTACATTTTTGAAAGTATCCATTTCATTTAATATTTATTTTTTATTTTTTAATTTGTATAAAAAATTTCACACTTTTATTTTTTTTTTTTTTTTAATCAAATTCAGTAGGCTTTAAAAAAAAAAATTAATAATATGATTTTTATAAATTTTTTTATGTGATGTATTAAAATCTTAACATAGTGTCTACATTAGAGATTTTTTTATCAAGACAAACGTCAAACATAACGCGAATTTGTGGAAGGTGGCAACAGTTGCACAAAAACAACAATATGGCGTATTCATTATTGTGCTTTATATATGCAGTTTGACAACTGTAACAACCAAAATAATAATCAACTGTTTAACTAAGGTTACCTTGTATATATTCGCACTGATTTTGACGTTTGTTTTGATATAAATTTGCCTAATGTAGACACTAGGTAACTTTTTTAACATATTAAATAATCGAAAAAAGTAACCTTTACCAAGTAAAAACTCATAGTTTACAAAGCATATATTTATGATTTTTTTTTTAAGAAAACATGACAATTTTATTTGAAATGATCGGATAGGAATTAAAATAGTTTTGAATAGGTTTTTTTATTCTTGCTTTCATTGTAATATAAATTTTTGTATACCTAAATAAATGTGTAAAATTTTTTTTATTTTTTTAAATACCAAAATCTCCTTTTTTTATTTTTTATTTCATGGTACTTTTTTTAATTTTCCTATAATTTACAATATTTAGGTTATCTACCGCCGATATCTAACTGATGATATCATTAGTGGAAAAATTCTTGAACGTCAAAATAAAAAATTTTCGTCTACTTTTCCTTGCGCTGCAAATTATTTCAATAAATTAATAAGTAGAGTAAATAAAATTAAAAATAACTCAATAGAATAGTAAAAATATTATTAATGAAAATTGTTTCACTTATATGGCAACACTGATATATGTTACTATTTTTAATTATTTTAGAAGACTCAAGTTATTACTAAAAACAACAAAAATTTTAAAAAATATTTCACTTATGGAGATTTTGGAAATATTTTTTTCCTATATCGGAATAAATTTTAATAACGTTAAAAATCTGATTTTAGATTTGAAATTAGCGGTCAAATTTAGATATAAATTCTAATTTTCATAACTGTAGGACATTTCCTTCTACTTTTTTCCCATTTTTCTATGGGATCGATTCACAGTGCGACACATTCAATACAGCGATCAGATCACATATGAGTCGTGTCATGCTGTCATGTTATTTTTGTTTAGTACTGTTTGGCATTTCATAATGGAAAGACTTACGTCTGAACAACGTTTACAAATCGTTCAACTTTATTACGAAAATTCACGTTCTGTGAGGAATGTGTTTCGTGCATTTCGCTCAACTTATGGTCAATATAATCGGCCTACTGAGCGTATTATTCGCAACACCATCACCCATTTTGAGACCCAGCATTCAATATTCATTATTGGGTAATTTTCGACCACGTCCAGCTCGCTGTGAAGGAAATATAGCGGCCGTAGCTGAGAGTGTACACGAAGACCGTGGAGAGTCGATTCGGCGCCGTTCGCAGCAACTCTGACTGACGTATGGAACGACTTGGCGCATTTTACGTCGAGTTCTTAAATTGAAAGCGTACAAAATACAATACAAAATACAGCTTGTGCAACAACTGAAGCCGCTCGACCTTCCCAAACGACATCGCTTGGCTCTATGGGCTTTTGAAAAGTTCCAAGAATATCCGACGTTTTCGAAGCAAATTTTGTTCAGCGATGAGGCCCATTTCTGGCTCAATGGGTATGTAAACAAACAAAATTGCCGCATTTGGAATGAAGAGCAACCTGAAGAGGTTCAAGAACTGCCACTTCATCCAGAAAAAACAATGGTTTGGTGTAGTTTGTGGGTCGGTGGAATCATCGGTTCATATTTCTTTAAAAATGATGCCGGTGCGAACGTAACCGTCAATAGCGACCATTATCGTGCCATGATAACCGACTATTTGATGCCTGAAATTGAAGCTCGTGATCTCGGCGACATTTGGTTTCAGCAAGACAGCGCCACTTCCCACACATCGCATCAATCAATGGATTTATTGAGAGAACACTTCGGTGTGCACATATTTTATAATTTTATAATTTCACGTTTTGGGCCGGTCGATTAGCCACCAAGATCCTGTGATATCACATCGTTAGACTTTTTCCTGTGGGGATATGTAAAGTCTAAAGTTTATGCCGACAAACCCGCTTCGATTTAGGCCTTGCAGGAAAACATCACGCGTGTCATTCGCCAGTTACCATTCGAAATGCTCGAACGAGTCATCGAAAATTGGACTCAACGGATGGACCATCTGCGACGTAGCAACGGCCAACATTTGATAGACATAATCTTCAAAAAATAAATGCCAAAGAATGTTCTTTCGAATGATAATAAACATTCCCCATTAAATTTGAATTTTCTGTGTTTTTTTTTTTTTTTTTTCTTTAAAAAAGTAGGGAACTTCGAAATGGATCACCATTTATTAACATAATTTCTCAAAAATATACTTTAGTTTTTTTTTAAGTTTTTCGGGTCATTCATAATATATTTTTCGGGAGGAATTCATAATATATAAATCTTCAATTTCATAATTTCATTTTTAATAGGAAACAAGAACACAATGTATTTAATTACAAGTTTTAGTAAAAAATAAGATTATTAAAAATTTAAATGAAAATTTTATGTAAATATTTAGGTTATTAATTTTTTAATTTTATTTTATAAAAATGTGTAAAAATGACATTTTTTATATGAAAGGTTTATCTTTAAATTATAAATTTTAAACTTTAATCCAGAAAATTCTTTTTTTTTTTTTTTTTGTATCTCCCCTTTAACCATGAAAGTTAAATTGACTGTGGTATTCATATATAAATATTTAAATTTAAACTGACATTTTGTAATCATGCAAAAAATTTATATGCAAATTCAAATGAAAAAAACACAATATTATTCGATGAACACAGAAAGATTTGGACAGGCAGCGACGGTGGTGTCCTTTAATAAAAATTGTTTTTGTTTCTTTTTTCTTTGTCATACATATATATATAAAAAAAACAAGTAAAAATGTTATATTCGGCTTGGCCGAATCTATATATCCTCCATCAGCAATCTTTTAAAATTTCACCTTATATGGGAGGTGGGCGGACCACGCCTAGTTTACATTGGTCCTTGAACAATTTGTACAAAATTTTTTGATATTTCACCTCGTATGGGATGTGATCGGTAAAGTGGGTGGACCGAGCCAATTTTTGGTTTCCGAGTTTACATTGGTCCTTGAACTATTTCGTTGATGTGCAAGATTTTTTTGTAAAAGATATCAACCGAGTTACGACGGAGATCCTGTTTTTTTAGTATTTATTCTATACCTTTTATTTATGAACCGATTTTGCTCATTTCCAATACCAAACAAACCTAGTAAAAGACAATTATTTGAGTCAAAATTTGTCACCCCTAGAATGTTCTCCTCGAGCCCTATTCTGCTTTCAAGAGACAGGCGGTCGGGCATCGATAGATCGTCTTAGATTTTGACAAGGACCCACAATATATATGCTTTATGGGGTCTTAGGTGATTATTTCAACATGTTACATACGGAATGACAAACCCAATAACATTTCTTGATATTGGATATAAAAATATGGAGCAGAATAATAACCACCAGCAACCATCAAGTAATATTGTAAATGAATATGTTTGTTATAATTTTATTTAAATTTTTATTGACTCTCTGCTAAGGTTTACTATAAATAAATTGAAGGCAAAATATTAAACTATTTTTTTTCCCTACCGAAATATTTTTAAGAATTTAAGTGTTTACCGATAAAACTGAATATAATGTCATAAGCTCAAAATGGGCAAGCGAAAGGAAAATATGAATCGTTCAGTAATTTCTTACATTCGTTTTGAATAAGTATTTTAAAATTTACTAATTCAATGGAATAGCACTTTAACCCGTCAAAAGTTAGACATATTTTTAGAAGATAATCATAAAAATGTAAAAAATTTTTAAACAATAAAATAGGTTCCATTTGAGGGGAAGGTATTTAGGGAATATTCATTTATTTTACAAATAAATATTGGAAACAAATATTGCATAAAATAAAAAAGTTGCCAAAATGGATGTTTTACTTTTTTCGATCAATATAAAAATTTCATTTTACTGGCAACTTGGCAAGGCTTTTTATGCACTGTGGTGCCAATCGCAAAATTTTCGGTAAGAAATCTGTACTGTACTACTTTTCGGGTCGAATTGAAATGCATGGAAAGTTGTAGAGGAGGACCTGAGCTTTCAGAAAAATTATCTTGTAGTCACCCTGTAATAATTCTATAAATTATGTCCATCATATGCTTGGCGAGATAAAGAAAACAATTTACAAAAATTTACAAAAATTGGTTGTTAAAGCTTTTTGAATGATTTTTAAAGTAATGAAATATTGATACTTATTTTATGCAAAATATAATGGCAATATGTCTTTTTGTGCAAATTAAAATCTGCACTCCAGCATTCGTTTTTGGGCGGGCGAGAAGCAGTTTAGTGCTAAATCGATCTAAATATATTTTTAATGAAACACCGCCAATAAATTTAGAAAAAAAAACTCGCGTGACATTTTTTTTTTATTAATCAATAAACATGAAATGTTTTACTAAAATTCACCATTTTCGACCAATGCTAGATGTAGAGAGCAAATGTAAATCAATTTAAAATTTCTTCTTCTTCTTTACGAAACTTGCCTTTTGAAATATGTAAAATTTGTTTTTATTAACAAGATTCTAAAAAAAAAGTGAAAGAATTGTACTATATTTTTGTGAAAAGAAATACCCATTTTTCAAACTAATTTCACAGTGCTGAAAAACTAAAAATTCTTATGTCAGTGAGCATCTTCGAAATCGGACTTGATTTGCAGATTACGATTTTTTTAAACTTTTGCATAATCGAGGTAGCCAACTTTAACACCCTGTAGCTCGTATTACTACAGGATGACTACAACATAATTTATCTGAAAGCTTAAGGCCCAACCGGTAAACTTTACGACGCAACGCACAATGGAGAAAAGTAGGGTGAAACATTTTGTAGACAACAAAAGTAAATGTATCATATAGTCGTTGCTCCGACTTGATAGGTTATATGACAATTTTCGATTTTTATTTTCTTATATTTTCTTGATTACACCTTTTTAAACCTTTAGTGGTGGGTACATGTAGCCACCAAACCGTTTTAATATCTCTTCATTGGTTTAGCAAAATCAGCTATGTTTTAGTCATATATGAAATGTAACAACAAAATTAATAATATGTATCACTTCACATAACTGTTTCTGTGATTCTTTTTTTTTTTTTTTTTCTTTAAATTGTTTGTCAAAATTTTATTGGAATATAAAACTAGTCGTAAAAAAATTCTCGAACTATTCAATAACTATTTTAAACTAAAAAAAAAAAAAAACAATTTTCGGATTTAATATCTCCGATTTCAATGAAATTCACTACAGATATTGGCTATTGGAAGTGTTTCTTATGTATAAACATAAAACCATTATATCTCAAAAAACGGTATTTAAAAAACCTTATATAATGCTGACATAGCTCTACTCCCTACTCTTGTAAAATTTCAAGATGGGCACTCATTTAGTTTAGAAGTTATGGACCACAATATAATCTAATTACAATAAGAAAGAACAACCATAATATCTATGATAATACTACTCAAATTTTAACTCAATAAGACCTGGTAGAAGTTCTAGAAAACGCACGTGAAAAGTATTAGAGGAATTTTTTATAAAGAAAATGTAGTAATGTACAAGATTGGACACCGAGACGACTGGAGACCATTACCACAAAAAGAAGCAAAAAAAAAACTCCTAAAAATAAAATTGTATCTTTGTATGAAGAAAAACACAAAAAAAAAGAAATCGAAACTAAACAGCTTACATTCTTAAACATATATATGTATATGAATAAAGATTTACATCAAAGATCGGCGTCCATAGCACTCTGAAGCCGAGTGTTTTCGGCATTTTCACATATACAACACGAAGGTTAACGAAGCTAAACAATTGTGAGCAAATAAAAAACAAAAAATCAATTAGTTTTGTTTTACCTTTCAACAAAATAGGTTCATGTCGCATGGTTAAGCAAAAACAAAACACATAACAAAAATTATTTTCTTTTTTTTTTGATATACAAACATTCGCAACAAAGAACATAAAGAAACCAAATGCACTAACACATTCAAATTTTTACGTACTCTTTGTGCCTATCAATGATTTACATGCATTTTACGGAAAATGAAAACACTAACTTATTAATTTTTAATTAATATGAAATAAATTAATGAAATTGTTACATTATAATCTTTCGAATTTATATACGTATACTTTTATTAAAAAAAAAACAAAATCGTTTATAAAATCGGAATAAATCGGATTTAAAAAAAGCATACACCATTCGAATTTTATACAACAATTTACACTTCATATATTATATTATCCTTACAATATTTTTAACTTATTTCTGCTGTTTTACACTTATTAGTAATTAGGACATCATTAGAGAAAACGTAGCAGTTGGAAGAAAAAATTAACTATTTCTTAAGAATACAGAAAAAAGTCACCAATCACTGTATTAGTAATAATATTGCATATTAGTAAATATTTCATACAATTAAAAACTATTTTAAATGTGCACCTTTCACTAAAATGATATGAAAAACAGAAAATAATTTCCAATTAAAAAATTAATCAAATCAATTAAGTAGATGATTGAATGAATTAAAAATTTAAGTAAGAAATAAAATTTTACTTAAATTTTATTTATTTTTTTTTTATTTACTTGAATATATTTATTAAATTTAGATGGAAAATAAAACAACTGTATTATTTGAAAAATATACGGTAATAATTTTTTCTTCGAATCCAAATACACATTGAACAAGTTATTTATTGGAAACTTTATCAAAATTTTAAATCAAAACAAAACAGTTATACGTAAAAAATGTTCTAAATAAAAAAATAATTTTACTGTAGTTTTTTTGAAAGACTTTATTTATTATTGCTCTCTTGTATCTAATCATCTCAATTTTTGTTTACGTAATATCTGTAGTAATTATACTAAGGTTCCAACTAATCGTATAAGTTTCAAAGAAATTTGTCAAAATACAAAATAAAATAGTTTTTACGCTCTTCTGAAAACCTAAAAAAAAAACACAAATGTTTTTTTTTTCGGAGCAGCGACGATATGTTTTTGAGAATTCATTGTATGAGCAACACTGTGCTTTGGTTATTTTTCAAAGAAAATAAACTACGGTGTTGTCAAAAAGTTACGCAAATACGTAAAAATCTATTCTCTATAGATATCTATGATACGCTACCTAGAATTTTTGAGCTAATAGCTATTTATACATATCTGCATAAAGCAGGTTGCAACAGCTGATTTTAATACGATGATTTTTTGCTCATTGGTTGGGTCTTTAGGTCCTCCTCTATAACTTTTCCATGCATTTCAATTCGATGCGACCAGTAGTTTAGAAGATACAGATTTTTTTACCAAAAATTTTGTGATTGGCCCCATTGTGCTATGTTTCCTTTTTTTCTATTTTAACAATTTTTAATTTTTTTACATTTTTTTTTTTTTTTTTTTTTTTTTTGTATTTTAGTCAATATACATTACATTTTTTAATTTGCCATTATATTCTGGAAAATATAGCAACAGATCTGTGAAGGAATTTCGTATATTATTTGGGATCTTGAAAAAGTCAATTAAAAAAGGCAAACTCTCAAAAACAATTCCGATATTACAGATATCCCAAAAGCTATTTTACACCAGCAGACATACAGAGGAATTGGCATCGTTATTTCGACTTACCTAAATGTAAGAATCCAACATATATATGCTGGATTGCTTTCGTATTTCACTACGAATGCAAGTAATTTTCAAATTAAATTTCATGGTTTTCGTCTTACCATTATAACTTTTATACTTCCTCGTACAGTTTCCCCTTTCTTTCCACATTATATAAATTCTACAATTTTTTCACGCTTGTTAATGTCAATAAAATAAAGAGTAAACGAAAAATAACATTTGCCACACTTTATAAATAAAATACAACATTCCAAGTTATTAAATATGTATATATGTATGTTTAGCATTAAATTTCTTCTTATAAAAATATTGTTGGCCAGGCAAAAACTAAATAGTTAAGGGGTTACTATTTATATTAAAATGGGGGGAAAAAATTTTAACAATTTTAATCTCAGTCTCTCTCTTATACGCCACATTACTAGAATTATCACAATAAAATATAATAAATGTTGACGAGAAATAATGATTGCAAAACGATAAACTTCACAGAGCCTTAAAGCCGCTGTCTGATACTTTAAGACAAGCCAAAGGGGCCGAGAACAAAATAAATTACTTATGCTGATGTTTTTTTTACCAGAATGTCAGAAAGAAAAAACAAAAAAAAAAATCGTTTTACATGATGATATTATAAATGAAATTAAATAGTCACAGTTTACCATTGGATTTTCAAATCATTTACCATGTAACAAAGTAGAGTGTCATAAAAGTATTTTGAGTTTCTTATATATATATATATATATATATATATATATATATATATATAGATATATATATATATATTTAATTTAATCCTATCAAACAGTCAGTCAGTCATACATATATCCTTTGATTCATTCATAAAATTGCTAGTGTTTGTTTTTTTTTTTTTTATTTAAGTAAAATAAAATCCCAATGATTTTTTTGTTTTCATTTTATTATTACACCGCAAAACGAAAAAAAAATTGTTTTCAATCCACAATAAAAAGTAAAGTGGAATTGATATTTTCACCGCATTTAAATGTAAGAAACCTTTAAACAAATAATATAAACGAACAGTGAATATTACTTACACAAATTTTATAGGACGGAACAAAAAAATAAATAAATTAGAGGTAAAAGAATATTACCACCTTTTTGGAAAATAAAACCAAAAATGTGAAGTTTGTTTAAAATTTCAATATCAGAGTAATATAACTATTTATCGGATAGATATTTTTATATGATTTTTTCAGCAATATTAAATTTAGGATTTTGCATTAAATATAGTAATTATCAAAAAATTTTAGGATCAAAATTAAAGCCACCACTTAAAGAAAAAAAATTAAAAAAATAGGCCAAAAATGAAGGTAAAGTTTGCTTCTCTTAAACTAAAAGAGATAACGTGTAATGCATGCTTTTTGTAGAGATTTACAAGGACTACCTATATGTAATTATTTTTTACATTCAAGTCATAAATGAATTTTTGTCGAATTTTTTAAAAAATTGCATACCCGAGGTTACCAACTTTGAAGGTCTAAACTCTACCCCCGTGACCCTCTAGAGACCTATGCCCCTCTAAATCAATTGGAAAAAAACTCAGATCTGAAATTTTATTTAGATATTTCCCACGTTTCACAAGTCACGGAATTATTTCCAAAAAATAAAAAAATAAAAAGAAAATCATTTTGGAACCACTGTGGTGTTACTTGATTTCTGGCTTTTGATTTTTATTATTGTTTGGTTTGTTTGCTTGTTTGTGTGTGTATGCGTGTTTTTTTTTTCATTTTTCTTACATTTTCGAATGATTTAACAATGAATTTAATTTGTTAAGGGTTAAGTCAAAGGGAAAAATCTGGAGCTACATACATATTTTACATATTTTGCAGCCTCTATTACTCTAACCTTTTCAATTCTTATTACAGGTGTGCCCATATACATCCTATTTAAATGTACAAGGTATATGAATCTTATATTCATTCACCCTTATCGGTCTTAATTTCAAAACATTATTGTTGTGTGAATAACAAGTATATTGTTAAATTTAATAATATTAAAATATAACTTCTTCATGGTAACAAAATAAAACCGTAAAGGAGGGGAAAAAATCTTAATAAAATAGGGATGTTTGTTAAATTCATACAGAGATTTAAACAGATAGAATTGGATATTTTGTATACATAACTTTACATTTACGGGATATAACAATAATAATAATAACAATAACAATAATAATAATAACAATAAAATAAACCTCTTGAAAAGTTAACACTTTAACAACAATATACTTGTGTTTTATTTTTTTAGTATTTTATTGCTGATGTATTTGAAACTTAATTTAGTGGAATTTAATATTTTATATGAATTTTGATTTCAAAATACTTAAGAAAGACAGCTATCGACAAGGGAGTGAGTGAGGGAAAATAAATTTCAAACAAAGATAAGAACCTGAATAATATAACATACAAATTGTTACATATAGAAAAATATTCATTGATTCATCATCGCCCAACTGAAATGCCAGACTATATAAAAACATTTATTTTGGATGATACGAATGTGTTTGACATATGGCAGAAATATACAAATTTTTTTAAATCGGACTTGATTTGTAGAAGTTACGATTTTTTGAAATTTTTACATACACGAGGTGGTTCATTTTGGCACACTGTAGCTTATCTTATATTATCATAGGATGACTACAAGATAATATTTCTGAAAGTTTAGGTTCTCCTCTACAAATTTCCCATACATTTCAATTTCATCAGAACAGTAGTTTAGGAGATTATTATTATTATTATTATTATTATTATTATTATTATTATTATTATTATTGTGCAATTGGCCCCACTGTGCAACGCACAGAGAGTTGGATATAGAAAATGACGATTAATTGAAAATTTATATTTTGAAAAAATAATTGATTCTAGGTAAAAATAGACAAAATGGTGATGATAAAAATTCTTTAATCAAAGTCAGTCACAGATTTTTTTTTTTAATTTTTAATCAAAAGTTTATGTTTTTACATTTTATTTCATAAAAAGCATTGTTTTTACAGTGGAGTTGATAAATATAGGTATTTAGAAACATATACGTATTTTTTCTTAAGATTAATGTTGTTTTTACGTAAGGAAATAAAATTCCAAAATAAATATAAAAAAATGCGCTTGTTTGCTGAACAAAAACAACATAAAATGGAAGTATTATATATTTAAAATTAAAGTTTAAATAAAGCAAATAAATAAGTCAAATTGCTTCATTTATAAAGAGATCTACACCCCAGAGACCTGCGCCGAACGGCTGAAATTCGTCTAAGCCGAGCCGCCGAGAAAAATTTGGAAGCCGCCGCCGCTGTAAAATTTTCGGCTTTACTCGGCTTAAATTCTTTTTGAAAAAATATGTTAAAAACGAAACTTTTTTATTATTTTAATGCAGTACTTGCCATTTATGTTGTATTTAAATATGAAAGAAAAATATTTGCATCATTTTGAACTTCAAATAATTATAAATCAATCAAGTATTTTTGGTGACTTATAATTGATTATTTTTTATGTTAATACTGCAAAAAAATAATATTAACAGTTGCTAATAAATTTTAATCCCCCATAATCGACATCCTGCGATATATCTAAGAAAACTCGTACATAAGATTTTGTCAGCTAATAAATTACTTCTATTCACTAACGATATGTGGTTGGGAATTATCAAAATAATTGATATAAATTCTTTTATTTATTGTACTTTTTTATTTCTTTAGCATATCTTAAGAAATGATATTTTTCACATCGGAGGAGACTATTTCTTATTCTAATATGCAAACAATTATTCTAGTATTTCATGTAAAAATACAAAAATATCCTTAAATCACTCGCATATTTTTTTTTTATATTATTTTTTCAATAACTTAATAATTCTGTTTATACTTTCGTTGGAAAAAACCTTGTCCTATTTTTATGAACAATGTTAATCAATGGGGCATGAAAATATAAAATTTTTAATTAGAAAAATATGTGTGTAATTCTGCCGGCTGACAGCCGATTTTAAGCCGCCGCCGAAGCTTTTTAACACAAGCCGCCGCCGCCGATAAAATTCTTCGGCGCAGGTCTCTGCTACACCCAGCCGCAGAAATATTTATACACTTTGTAGCCACAAATGCATGTAACATGTTATTAAGTTTTTCTTAAACTATTTACACATCTGCTCAAAATAAAAGATACTCCTTATGGGATGATATTAAAGTATAGATAATTTTGGAAAATTCTTCAGAAATGCTCCGGATACTTTTCTTTTAGTAAACAATTTAATCTGGCAATATTACTTCAACGAAAAATATGGGAAGTATATGCATTCAAAATGATTTACATATACACTTTCGATTTAAATACAAAAATTATTGCTCATATTAGATTTTTTTTTTTTTTTTGTTGCTTTAAGAACAATTATGTTTTCGTTGAAAATATTATAATGAAATAGTATTCTGACATAGAAAACGGGAAAAAACAATCACTGTACCAAATAGGAAAGGAAAATGGTTTAAACCAGGAGAAAAAATAGAAGTCGTTGCGTGAAATAGCAAACAGAATTTAGGAAGATTTTTTCAGAATTGCCTTATCCAAAAAACAAACGATAGAAACTCGTGGTAGACCTCATGAAATAAGCCCAGGGACCTATAGGAGAATTATTGTATTGACACAAAAAGAACCCCTTCATTTCTATGAAGGCTATTTCAGATGAAATTTTATGAAATAAGTCCGCAAACAGTTCGCCTTGTGCAAGACAAATTTTCCGGAAGAATTGCTAGAAATATTCCAATAATGCGTAGAAAAGATTTAAAGATATGGTTAAAATTTGTTAAGGAACATTTACTTTAGTCTGAATGTGAAGGCAAAAAAAAAAATGATCTTTTTTTTTTGGAAACGACTACCAAAGAAATGTTCGCCGCCCTAAAGGGAAAAAATTCCACGTTAAATTCACAAAGATGACTGTTTAACAGGGAGGAGAAAATATAAAGGTTTGGGATTATTTTTAATGGAATGGTATCGGTCCTATTTATAGCACTGATAATACAATGAACGCAGATGGGTACAGGGATATTTCAAAAATTTTTACGTTTCCATGTGCCGTAGAGAATATGTCATTTACTTTGGACTTTCACGCAAGATGATGACACCAAACTCAGTTCAAGGTTAGTAAAGAGTAAGATCTTCCAGAATAATGTCCGTATTTTAAGCTGTCCAAGTCAATCTCCGGATATGAATCTTAAAGATAACTTGTGGAATGATTTGAAGAAAAGAATGTGGAAATAAATTTTCTAAAATAAAGATGAATTATAGAGGAAACTTGTCAGAAGATAATGTCTAGTATAACCAGACGAATGCAGAAAGTTATCCAAAATAATGTACAGAATACCTAGTCCTTGTTTAATACTTTTTACTGAAACTTAACTAGTTTTTAATTTATTTTTTCTTTTAAATATCTAAAATTGCTTTCTAGTAATGCAATAATCAAATGGATATAAATATAATGCAACATTATTTATGACTTGTTTTAGCTTTCTTTTTACTTTTTTAATTGTTAAAATTAAGTATAGAGTTATACCATTTAAAACCAACAAGTTGGTCTCTTTACCTCTTCCAAATTTGGTATAATCATTATACTCATCAAAACTAAGACTAATAAAAAGTTTCAAATAATTTTATATAGTGTTTCGCAAAATATAGCGATTTGGAAATGTAAAATAGCTAAAAAAAATTTACAAGATTGTATACAAAATTACAAATATCTTTCAAAGTATTTATGGTACAGGATTCATTGCGATGTCATATTAAGATTATCAAAATTATCTTTAATATGACATACAATATGACTTTTTTCATAACATTATAATAGTCCATATCTAGCGGTTAAATATTTCAAAAAATGGTCTTTTTAAAAATTAAAAAAATATATATGTTAATAGCGAAAACATTTTCTATATCCTTGGTAAGTTGCATTCTGAAACTCGCAATATTTTATGAATTATTGCAAAAAATATCATAACAAATACGAAATATTTATTTCAATTTGTATTGTTTCGTTTATAATCAAAAAGAAAAATCGCCAATTGCTTCCACAAATCATTCAAATTTAATGAAATTTGTCAAGAATGTCCGACTGAGCTCACACACAGAAAATTTTCTTTCTGAAATATTTCTATTTTCTCTTTTAAATTTATGTTCACACACAAATTTTTTTTTCAGCAATTCTGGCTTTAATTGCCTTGATATGCTTTTGTTTTGAATTACGAAAATTAATTAATTAATTAATTAATTATATAAATTTTTAACCATCACCAATAGATAAATACATTTGTTAAATTTAGGTAAACACTATAAATGTAAACTAATAAAATACTTATTGATTAAGTTAAAATAGACATTTTTTGTTTGTTTTGTTATTTTAAATTCATTAATAGAAATATATGAATCCTTAGAAAAGGATAAAGATTTATTTAAATTTGGGAAATGTGGCAAGACTATTAAAAATAAAAAATTATTAAAAAAAAATTATTAATTATTTTTATGATAATATTTTGTATATAGATATTAGTAAAAGTATACAGAAATATTCATAATTTTCTAAGTAATTATTCACGCGAAACTAAAGGCAAAAGGTGCAAGTTTGTAAAAATATAGTCATATATACAATAAATTGGAAATATAAAAGTTTAAAGGCGCATATTTCTGAAATGAGGCATGACATTGACTTAAATCTTTTTGCAAAAGATCGGAAATTATATATGCTAAAGGGTAAGCTTAATTTGGAATACATATTTTTAAAGTTTCTTTCGCTATTTAGAAATAAACCAAACAAAAGTCCCAATTTGGGGTTTTTGGAAAAAATACAAATTTTTTAATTGTAATAACATATTTGTTTATGAAGATATCTTAACGAAATTTGCAGAAAATGTGAATTTTATTAATATAAATAAAAGCGCGTTAACCAAATTACAATCAGGGGTAGTGTTTTCCTGAATTCCCAGAACAACTAATGAAAATTCCCAAAAATGGGATTTTTTAAATTTTTGGCTATAGAACCCACATTTTACCGAAGTTCCATAGATTTTGATTTAAAACTTTTAACAACATATTGAAGATTCTTAAAATATATTCCGCTTGCCGATTCGTGCTTTGAGTTTTAAGAAAATATGGCTTAAAATCAAAACTTTCATATAAAATAGGTCGAATTCGGGAGGGTATGTACCATGACCAATTGAGTTATTGAGCTTGTTTTTATCTTAAAGTCATCTCTGTGAAGTTACCTTTCAGAAAAGTGCAAAATTATTATATATTGCTAAAGAAATTTTTTTTTTTTTTAGATAAAAAAGAGTGTAGATACTTTTTCGACTAAAAAACACAAAAAGTCGTCTTTTTTGCAATTTTCAAATTCAAATCGTTTGTTTTTGGACTCGGTAAAGATATCGACTTCAAATTTTTTTATTCAATAGATAATTTTTTCTTTAACTAGTTAAGAAAAAAACTAATAAAATCGGTTGGAAATACTAGCATTTGTATGAAAAAAACTGGACAAAGAACATGCAAAATTATGGTGCTTAAAAATTCAAACGCAAATAACTCGAAAACTAAACTATGAGAGATAAATAGGACTTATCTGGGCCTACAACAATATATAAAGATATTTGAAATCGAACGAGAAACAAAAATTTTGCAAGCGATAAAAAATTTTTTATGTCAGAGGTACCTAACTTTGAGCCCCCTTAGCTCTGCCCCTGGCGGGATTGTTGTGCTCACCTTCCAAACATTTTACACTCCTCTGTTACGCCTATACCAAATTTCATGAAAATCCAACCGATCAGAAGTTACAGATTTATTTCCAAAAAATTTCGATTCTGCCCCACTGTGTAATGTCAAAAACGTTATTCAAATTTATTAAATTTTATTCTTAAATATTCTTGAGGCTTTCTAACAAATTATTGTGAAATTATATTAATTTTAAAAACATCATAATGAAATTTCTGAATCCCACATTTTTCCCTTTTAGCTTCAACGGTTCAAATTTTATGTAATTTTGTTTTCGAAATATATGCTGTAATTTGAAATATTATTTAATGATAATTTGCACAGTCGTTTTTTGGACTTAAAGACGATGCTTATAGAAAATGGTTCAAATCGGTCCATTATTTTACCTACCTCATTTACAAATGTTTCCCGGAAATATGCTTAAGTGATCACAATTGTCATGAATATGCAATTATTTATATGAAATTCGTGGTAGATAGGATTTTTATTTAAAGTGTGTAAGGGTGGATAAATATTTATTCGACTGAGTGTATAGAGAATTCTATAAAATATTGAAAACGAAAAAGAAAATTACAGTCGGACAAGCTTATTAAATCACTTCAATGCGCCAAAATAATTTTAAATTAGCGTTGACGTGACAACTCCTTATATGGAAGCTATGATCATTTATGGACCGATCCTTCTGAAATTCAACTGTAATAAAATTTATTTGTGCAAAATTTCATCTTTATGTGGATATTTATATAGGAATTATGCCCGTGAAAGTGATTTTCGGGAGGGGATTTTTATGAATTGATCTATTTTCGGGAAAATGTTTATATAAGGGCTTCGTAAATAATGCTTTAATTTTAACCAATTTTAATATGCTATATTATTGGCCAAAGAAAAGATCATACACGAAATTTTGTTAAGTTATCTTAAAAACGGTGACCTACAATTATCTGAAATGTGGGTTTTTGATGGAAGGACAGATTATAAATTATAAATAAATTATTTTTTTTTTTTTTTTTTGTTTGATGTACTTATGAGCTAATTATTAAAAATTACAAATAAAGCCCTGTACCCTTTCTTGAATTAAGCGCCGTTTTTGGCGTTTCTACCCCACTTTGCGGCGCACTGTAGGGTTAAGTTGCAATTATAAGCCATTAAATCACAAATGACCTGATTCTGTCAAAAATTGGTTCTTTGAGATGTGGGACAAGACACGAAACTGTAACGGCCATTTCAACGATTTCATATTTCATTAAAAAATGTAAGCAGGGACCGAAATTAATGATTTTTGAATTTGTATAAAAATTAAAAACTGATTAAGAAAATATCAATATTAATCTTTATGGAAACGACAAAGCTATCGCTTGCACTTTGCTATAAAATTCCTCATTTTATTTTCACTCGGAAAATTTCGAAGCACCCGCTAAATATTGAATACTAAAAAAAAACGTTGCTGCACAAGAGACCTCTTAACTCCTTAAATTTTAAGTCAGTTGAAGATTTTCCAACGGAAGAACGTAGCTTTTTAATTATATTAAAATCTCTTATATACCCCAAATAGGTAAAAATGTATTCAACCTTTTTTTAAATTATTTTCCTTTTTTCTTTCAAAATTTTGTCTTTGTTGTAAACTTTATGTATTTATTTTTTAAGACAAACATATTTATATAAAAAGTTTTAAATGTCTAAAATAAAACAAGATATTAATCTTTAAAATCTTTAAAAAACTCAAAAAGTTATTAAGTATTTTCTATACTTCATCAACAAATTTTTCATATATATTGAGACACAGTATTTTATTTCATGTTTGATTTGATGCATACTTTTTGGGGCAAAAATTATAAATTTATGTAAAGTTTTAGTAAGTTGTTCCAGATAAAATCGAATAAGTTCTACAATTTTTTTTCTTTTTTATCTGAAAAAACGAAATATTGTTATGTTATAACAAAAATGTCTTTAACAATTATTTGCAGCGCGTTAAATTCCATCGTCCTTTTTTTTTTTTTTTGTTTAAAAGAGGACTTCTTTGCAAACCAGTACAATTTAAAGCAGAATTTATTACTTTGTTATATTGGATTTTTTCTTTTTTTATTTATTTTACTTAAAAAATTTAATACACCTTAATAGTACCTGTTGTTTTACATCCCGTAAATGGATTCATTGGGTTGTTATGGTAAATAATATTTTTTTTTTTTTTTTTTTTTTGTTTCTTTTTGGGAATTTCATCTTTTCTGGCAATTGTAATGATATGATACTTTATTTGATTGCTGGCATTAAATTAATCCGTAAAAGTCTATTATTATACAAATATTTGTTGACTGATGCAAATGTAATCTTTTTTATTTTATATTATTTTCAATGAATCATTATTATTGTAATGCTTTCACATTGTTTATAATCAGATTTTGATATGTTTTTCTTTACTTTTTATTAGCACATTAACCTAGCAAAATTGTTGAATTGTTGTAAAATTTTCAAATGATTTGATTTCAAAAATAAAATGGATCATTAATAGATTTCTTAACAACAAGTGTTAAAGAACATTTGTCTTACTGTTTGGTGGGACTTTGGATTATTATTTTATTTTATTGAGTATTATTGTATTAATTTGTTAATACATATAAAATACAATTTCTTTATATTCTTCTACATAAATTGTTTGTTTGTTTGTCTATTTTAAACTACGTAATTAAGGAAAATCTGTATGGATTTAAATATTTTTCAATCCGGCTATGATTACATGGTTATATATTTATATATATATATATATATATATATATATATATATATATATATATATTTCATTATATATTTCATACTAACAACCTGACCATATGCAACTCTGGCAACGACCCCACATTCGTTTTTCCGAGCTCGGTGAACCGTAATGGATGGGAAGAGGTGCTAGACATTACACTTACGAAAGACAGATCTAATTTATCAGTTGATTGGTGGAGAGTATCCAAAGAGAAATCCTTTTCGGATCATTGCTGGATACTTTTCGACATTGGACTCGTCTGCAAAGAAACAGCGTCAACTTTCAGAAACCCAAGACGAACAAACTGGACTAAGTTCCATGGGATTCTCATGCACAAACTGAAAAAAATACCTCCAGTAGAAGCAACGACGAGGGTCTTGACCAAATTGAGAGCACATTAAGCAAGGAAATTGTTAAAGCTTTTTAATATATCCTGTCCAATGACGAAGGCTAAAAAGAATTTCCCTCCCTGGTGGAACAAGGAACTCTCGAAGCAACGCAAGGAGGCACGCAATACTTTCAGTATTGGCTACAGAACAAAATCGTGGCAGCTGTATCACGATAAGCGTAGGGAATATAAGAAAGCAATAAAGATCGCAAAAAAAGATTCATGGAAAGGCTTCTGCGAATCTATCGACAATACCAAGTAATCTGCTAGACTCAGTAAGGTTTTGGCAAATGGTCATAATAATCCATCCTATATTAAAAGAATGGATGGCTCATGGTCAGAATCGTCGGCGGAATCTTTGGACATTTTACTTAATACTCATTTTCATGGCTGTACAGATGTTACAGACCAGGATATGGGGCATATTAAATCCTCGCAAGGAATCAAGGATGACATAATATCCGTTGAGAAAATTTTATGGGCAATGGATAGGTTTTCTCCGTACAAATCTGCAGTGCCTGATGATATTATTCCACGGATGCTACAAAGTGCAAAGGTATACATCATACCCTGGTTACATAGAATATTTAAACTCTGCCTAACCCTCAACTATGTTCCCAGGAACTGGAGGAGAGTGAAGGTAGTGTTCATTCCAAAAACCGGAAAAAGACGTCATGAGAATGCAAAGGACTTCCGTCCGATTAGTCTCTCATCTTTTCAGCTGAAAACTCTAGAGAGACTCATTGGTTTACATATAAGGCAGCGTCTAGAGGGTACAACTCGACTCTCAGGAAGTCAACATGCCTACATTAAAGGTCGCTCCACGGAGACGGCTCTTCATGAGGTCGTAAGGGTCATCGAGCGATCCATTGAATTTAAACAATACGCTATGGCTACCTTTCTGGATATTGAAGGCGCCTTTAACAAT
Source organism: Protocalliphora azurea (assembly GCA_932274085.1). NCBI lineage: Eukaryota > Metazoa > Arthropoda > Insecta > Diptera > Calliphoridae > Protocalliphora > Protocalliphora azurea. The sequence goes on along the minus strand of OW026521.1, from coordinate 150,388,850 downwards.
GTCACGACTTTGGCGATACAGAGAGCTCTGTACGAACTAGGAGTTGATGATTATATCACCAACTGGCTGGTGTCAATGCTTGAGACAAGAATCGTCATTGCGAATTTAGGCAACAGTGTTAAGACCAAACAAGTTATACGTGGAACTCCACAAGGGGGTGTGATTTCTCCGCTGTTGTGGCTTATTGTCATTAATACCATCCTGTGCGAATTGGAAGACAAGGGAGTGAAAGTCGTGGCTTACGCGGACGATGTGGTTTTACTAGTATCAGGACTGTTTCTGAACGAGATAAGTGATATCATGTCAACTGCTCTGACTACACTCAGTGACTGGGCCAAAGAATGTGGACTAGGAGTGAATCCGGGCAAGACAGATCTGGTACTTTTCATCACAATGACCAAGATACCGACCTTCAGACTACCACGGTTAGAAAACTGTGAACTCACCTTGTCGGACAATGGAAAGTACTTGGGCATTATTTTGGACTCCAAGCTTTCATGGAAGCTGAACATTCAACATAGGGTTGAATGTTCAGAATGGTAGCATACTACACCTGTAGAAAGATGTTCAATGTGAAATTTGGTTTGAGTCCAAAATTGACAAAATGGCTATACACTGCAATATGTGGTTCCATCAAAACGGATTCTAACGAGTCTAATTGATTACCCGTAAGGTTACGGGCTACCACGTAAACCAACCAACCAACCAAACCAGAGTTTTTAGGGCATAGAATTTTTTAGGTGATAGGTAGAGCCCATTAGTCATTCATGTTTAATAGAGAAGAAATCGTGTTACAAAAATGTAAAAAAGTCATGTCTCTTACTTGCCTTTAAGTCTTTATAGTTGTCAAAATCAAGAATTTCTTAATTAACCCTCATCAAACCATGGATAAATGATGGGTAAGGAATGAGTGCGCAGAGAAAAAAATAAAACAAAGTAGTTTTTTTGTGACTATTAGTTTTTTTTTTTTAGAAAAAGGTGCTTATTTGAAGAAAAAAATAATTTTAGGAAAATTGCACTATTTAATTTTCTTTAATGACATTTTATCTAAAAAAATGGAACTATTTAAAAAGTTGGTAATAATACAATTAAACGATTTTTTTTTAAATTTTGTATTTTTTTTTTTTTTTTAATGACACATATTTGAAGAAGAAATATATATTTAAAAATGTTAAGATATTTTTTTTTTGATTTCTTTTAATTGTTCCGTTTTTGAATTGTAAAGACTTTGTAGCTCTACGCCCATATATCGCTGTTTATAAAACGATTTTTATGAAAATATATAAAAAAAATTCTGACGAAATTGTGAAAAAGAAGAAAACAAAAGAAATAAATAAATAAAATAAAAAAATTTGTAATTCATGTAGAACATATCAGATTGTTACGATTTTTCGGTCAGTAATCACACATTTATAGGGACCAAGCTAACTGATTTTTAATAGCAAAATTGTCTGATACATAGACGAGGTATTAATATATTGCATATATTCCCAAGATTTCTATATAGACTCTATAAGGATCCGGAATAAATGTTCATATATTATGATATTCCAAATGTATATCACAAAAAATTATACACCCTTGCCTTTGAACATGGGCTAGGGTTTTTAATTTCCCGACCTTTTTCAACTCCCAGAAATCGGGATTTTTTTATTTAAGGCTTTCCCGAGAATTCGGGAAAAATACAATATTAATTAAAAAAAAAACCTTTTTACATACAATTTACACGCAAATGTTTCTACCTACTTTTAAAATTAAAGCTTTGTTCAGTACTTGTCAGACTTGTAAGTTTTAGTACGAATTTACAGGAAAGCGTTCCCGTACTAAGAATTTATATGTATTTTGTTGTTTTTCTAACTAATTACGACTAAAACCTTTTAACTTGATAAGTACTGTAATATAGCTAAAATATATGCATGTTTGAAGCTCTGTTCCAGTACTCGTGAAATTTACAGGTTTTAGTCAAAGTGTCAGATAAAACAACAAAATACACATAAATTCTTAATATGGATACGCTTTCCTGTAAATTCTGAATAAAACTTCCAAGTTTAAGATGTACTGGTATAGAGCTAATATTATGCACTAAAAAATAGGTATTTAAAATAGTTTTTAATAAATATTTCTGTTGGGTAACAAATAAAATGTACATTTTAGAGACAACATTTTTATGAAAAATTAGTTTTAAATGACATTTTACATTTAAAGGATGTTTCTGAATATGAGTATTAACATTTTCGAAATGCTTTTTTGAAAATTCATCTAATTTTTTTTTAGCTAAAAATGTTTTATAATTTATAGAAAGATCCAGGATAACGCTCATCACAGTCACAGAACGCTTTTTAAGAAACCATAAATAAGCAATATGTTTTTAAGATTTTTTTTTTTTTTTTTTAATCTAACTTGAACCTCTGATGATTCCTCCACAGCAACTAAAACTAATGTGTAAAAATTGTTGATGGTGAAAGGTCAAACTGTGTCGTGAGGCATTCATCTAACATTGTACAGTGCCTCATTTGACAGTTATAGAACGAAAACAATACAGTTTTGGAGATATTGTACGGAAATTTTATATTCTCTTAGTAGATAAGGGCAGAAACATTCCCATTAAAAATGAGCGGGTAGAATTACTGTAACTCCCATACTGAAAAAAAAGTATTTTTTTGTATGAATTTCGAACATATTTTTTATATTATTATAACAATACTTTAAAGGTAGACGTGGCAGAATCTAATCACCCCAATCTTAGTGTAATATTTGCATAAATTTTTAGCCTATACTTAAAGTTTTGAAATAATTCTTAACAAATTACTAATAAAAGTTACCGCACATTTTTTTTTTTTTTTTTTTTTTTTTTTTTGTTTTTATTGTAACATTTTAAAAAATCGCAAAAAGTCGTAGCGTATATTCTCAAATATAATTTTATGTATCTTCTTTTATATAAAAATAATATTTTTAAATTGGAACTCATTGAAACTTTTTAGTTCTAGTTCATTAAAAATAGAATTTCAAAAAAATAATATTAATATTAGGATTTCTTTTAAATAAAAAAAAAATGTTTCAATATTAATTTTTTAACTTAACAAATTATGATGAAATAATTTGGATACATACCAAAATAATCATATCAATATTTTCAGTATTTACTCGGATATATGCAGTTAGAAGTCACATACTTACTCACAAAAAATTTAAATTAAAATACTTTTAAAAGTGACAGATTTGAAATCCATAATTCACGTTATTTCAATTAATAAGCATTTATTTTCATATTTTTGTGGGATAAATGTGACACTATGAGTTCTTCTAAGTTTCGTTTTCTCTATCTAATTGCAATGTTTTCAAACATAGAGAATATCAAATTCGGATTTTCCAAGTATTTAAGTACCTTTATCATTATAGTATTTCATAGTTCGGAAATTCTTTTTTCTAGTATTTTAATAAACTCTTTAAAGTTATTTATATCTTACTGGATGCAAAGTAATCATCTAACCATGTAATAGATTAACTATGATCAATCAACGTTTTTAATAGAATTTTTAATTTAAAAAATGGTAAAAATTTACATTCTTTGTAGTTTTTAATTCCCGGGATTCCCGACAAAAGATCACGGAAATCGGGAAGTGAAAAATTTACAAAATTCCTGGGAAATTCGTCTCGGGAATTCCCGGGATAAAAACCCTAACAAGGATACAAAAATTGTCCCATTATCAAACATTATTTAGTATGGGAAAATATTTCCAGATAACATTTCATTGTAACATTATTCTTCATAAGCCATATTGTAATGAAATCTTCTCTAAAATGTTTTTAAGTTACCTGAACAAAGAAAATACTTTTAAAAGCAAAACATCTAAAGCATTTAGCAGTAACTTGTTTGTAAATTATTTACTGCTGCCATCTTAACTGCAAGAATTTCATGCAGAATTTTTTTTTCATTTTGTTTTTGTTTTTTTTTTTGCAATTTTTCTAACGAAACCTCAAATTAAATAATTAGAAAAGGTAATAAAAGTAAAAAGTTAATATAAATGGAAATATTTTCTTTACGCTTCACCACTCGTTAGTAAGAATATTTTGCATAGTTTTAATGAGAAATATATAAACAGTTAGGTGTTATAAGTTGCTACTTAAAATATTACTTTAAAAAGGAAATGAAAAAAGTTAATTTGCATAAAATCTATTACTAAATTGTGGATTTTTTTTTAATTATTAAATAAATTATATTTTGGTCCCAAACAAAATACGACTTGAAAAAGCCCTGTCATTTGTGATTAGGCTCTCCAACAAAAAATATTTAATTAAAATTAAAATAAACCTTATATATATTAAAAGATAACTTATTTAAGGTATTCACCTCAAAAATTGCAATTTTCCTAGACTCTTGCAAAGTAGTAAAGTTGCATCGATTCCTATAGACACACCCCACCCGGATAACAATCTTGACGCGATGTGGCGGCTTAAATGTAGGCTGTGGTCTCTTTCTTGAAGTCTCAGTTGTCCTCTTGGAGGATACTGAGAAATCAAGGAATAGACTCTAAAGGCCTTCATGACCAAAGGTTATCCATCCCCTATCCCCTTTCCCCAACTTCCCATCTTTTCTCCTCTCTTATTCCATTTCCTCTTTCCCCCACTTGTAAGGTTAAGGTGGTTGGTAGCAGTGCCGAGAACCTGGATGGCTAGTCAGTGGTTAAAGAAGACTAGTCGCTAACAGCTCCCCTCTGGCGCCAGGACACGGGCCAGTTGTAAATTTTTCTTTGTCTAGTCCATGTACGCCGTCCCTGCATGGATGGTCCATCCCCTTACGTGCCTACTCGTGGGAATCAAATGAATAATAATAAGATGAAAAACAAGAACAAAAATAACAACAACAAAAACGTGGAGATGGGTATCTCCTCGGAAGACGACCTTTTGGCCTCTAGTCAAGAGACCTTGGTCGAACAACGTGGCAGCAGGGGAGAAAGTCATAGCACCCCGCTGTCACAAAACACAATGGCTCCTCGACAGGATGTCAAGTCTGACGACCAGTCGAAGGAGAAACGGAAGAAAAAGAAGAGCCAGAAAGAGATTCTGAGACAACGATATGTCAAAGCTCTCTTTATACTGGAGAAAATTGCCAAGAATAAGGCAAATGGCACTCCTCATGAGCGCGATAAGGAAGATCGTGTCAGATACCAATCGGTGGTTGACGAGTATCTTAAGTTTAAGGACTCTCAACTATCCATATCCCAAGCAGCGCAGGAAAGAGCGAAGCGAAACCGCTCCCAAGCTGAGGGTAGCAATTCGCCGAAGAGGAGAAAGGTCCAAAGTAAATCGACCGCTCCGGCTCCTTCCACAATAACGTCAGCAAGAAGGCCGTTTAACGAGGTGGTTAAAGATCACTTACTGATGGCGCTGGCCAACGAAAAAAGCGGCAACTTAGCTCCTGTGGTAGCAGAATGGGGTGCTGTAGAGTCTAAATTGGCTGAACTCGTGATGGAACACGTACTCACCAACAAAGACTCTACAGTTCCTCGTTTTGACTCTGGTGAGATACATCGGGGCTACAGGATAATCAAATGCTTGGACGTGTTCTCTAAAGAATTCCTCAGCAAATGCATCGCAAAGATTAGCGATGCATGGGAAGGCTTAAGCCTTAAGCTTATCCCAGCGGGGGAAATCCCTATGAGACCACGGGCAAAGGTTTGGTTACCGAAGTTGAGCTGCGATAACCAGAAAATACTGGAGTGTCTGAAGCTGCAGAACCCCAGTATCCCCATGAGTGACTGGACAGTCATCCGTTCAGAAGATCATGGGGACAACAACAAGTGCATTATCTTCGCCGTCTCAGAGAATAGCGCAGTTGAGCTAGAGAAGGCGGGGCTAAAGCTGTACTTTGGGGTTAGGGACGCCAAGGTTAAGGTGTTCCGTCCCACAGGTCCAGGAGCTGGCGAAGCAGATGAGTTGGAAGTAGCCAACAATCTGCTGACAGGCATGCAGCTAGGCGAACCTGCAAAAAACCCTGCAACCGACCCTCTCCGTACAAATCTGCAGGGCCTGATGGTATTATACCACGGATGCTGCAAAGTGCAAAGGTATACATCATACCCTGGCTACATAGGATCTTTAAACTCTGCCTAACCCTCAACTATGTTCCCAGGAACTGGAGGAGAGTAAAGGTAGTGTTCATTCCAAAAATCGGAAAAAGAAGTCATGAGAATGCAAAGGACTTCCGTCCGATTAGTCTCTCTTCTTTTCAGCTGAAAACTCTGGAGAGACTCATTGATTTACATATAAGGCAGCGTCTAGAGGGTACAACCCGGCTCTCAGGTAGTCAACATGCCTACATTAAGGGTCGCTCCACGGAGACGGCTCTTCATGAGGTCGTAAGGATCATCGAGCGATCCATTGAATTTAAACAATACGCTATGGCTACCTTTCTGGATATTGAAGGCGCCTTTAACAATGTCACGACTTTGGCGATACAGAGAGCTCTGTACGAACTAGGAGTTGATGATTATATCACCAACTGGCTGGTGTCAATGCTAGAGACAAGAATCGTCATTGCGAATTTAGGCAACAGTGTTAAGACCAAACAAGTTATACGTGGAACTCCACAAGGGGGTGTGATTTCTCCGCTGTTGTGGCTTATTGTCATTAATACCATCCTGTGTAAATTGGAAGACAAGGGAGTGAAAGTCGTGGCTTACGCGGACGATGTGGTGATACTAGTATCAGGACTGTTTCTGAACGTGATAAGTGATATCATGTCAACTGCTCTGGCTACACTCAGTGACTGGGCCAAAGAATGTGGACTAGGAGTGAATCCGGGCAAAACAGAGCTGGTACTTTTCACCACAAAGACCAAGATTCCGAGCTTCAGACTACCACGGTTAGAAAACTGTGAACTCACCTTGTCGGACAATGCGAAATACTTGGGCATTATTTTGGACTCTAAGCTTTCATGGAAACTGAACATTCGACATAGGGTTAGTAAGGCTACGGTAGCATACTACACCTGTAGAAAGATGTTCAGTGTAAAATGGGGTCTGAGTCCAAAATTGACAAAATGGCTATACACTGCAATAGTACGGCCCATTCTTGTATATGGATCTCTTGTGTGGTGGACCGCTACTAGTAAGAGGTATGTGGTGGATCAGCTTTATAGGATACAAAGATCCGCTTCCATTGGCATTGCAGGTGCATTACGTACTAGTCCATCAGAAGCTCTGAACACTATATTGCACCTAACACCTAAAGACCTATACATAATTGAATCATCAGTTAATAGTGCGATAAGATTATCTGCGACGAATAGCTGGAGATCAAGAACGTATGGGCACGCGAGGATATTAAATTTAATACCCCCGCAATTCAATAAATTTACCGACTATATGATTCCCCAAATGGACTTCGGGAATACTATTAAAGTCCTATTCCCCACCAGGAGTGAATGGAGAAGGGGCAATCTTCTTGGACAATTTAGAACTAGGATATACACTGACGGCTCAAAGATGAACTGCGGTGTAGGCTCTGGTGTCTTCTCTAACGATCTTGGAATTAGACACTCATGTAGACTCCCTGACGAGGCAAGCGTATTCCAAGCGGAAATACTAGCGGTCAGGGAAGCGTGTAAACTAATTCGCGATAGAAATATTCAAGGGAATATTGGTTTATTTGTCGACAGTCAAGCGGCAATACTATCGCTCAAATCACCGAAAACTACCTCTATTCTAGTCAGACAGTGTAAAGAGGAACTGCTTGGACTAAGTCGACTGTATGACATTACTATAATCTGGGTTCCTGCGCATAGGGACTACTATGGTAATGAACAGGCAGACGAATTAGCCCGGGCAGGCTCTGCTATGAATGCCTCCTTAGCGGTTTCAGTCGCAATCCCGTTGGGAACAGTCAAAAGCAGAATCCAAAAACACTTTCTAGAAAAGGCGAAAAATAGATGGCGAAATCTGGACAAATGTAGAGTCGCGAAAGAAACGTGGCCTACTTACAACGAGAAACGCTCAATGCAACTCATTGGCTACAAACGCAAGGACATCTCGAGACTAATGGCACAGTTTACAGGTCACTGGACGATCGGTAAACATGCAAGTAGACTTGGTCTCCCTTACAATGAATATTGTCGTAGTTGTGGCAATCGCGAGAAGGAGGAAACAGTTTTTTATCTTCTATGTGAATGCCCAGCCTTGAACGCAAGCAGACATAAATTTCTGGGAGGGCACCAATTAGACAACCTCTCTGAGATATATGACACTAGACTCAGTGACATCATTAAATATCTCAATGCTACAGGCTGGGTCTAATTAATTTATGTTCTCATTGTTTCTTCCCTACATTTCTATCTCATTACAGACTCGACACAACTAATTCACCTGGCGAGTAGTGTGGTTCCATCAAAACGGACTCTAACGAGTCTATTTGATTGCCCGTAAGATTACGGGCTACCACGTTAACCAACCAACCAACCTATAGACACAAAAACAACTTCATAGAATATTTTGCACAACTGCACAGTGGTATAGGCGTAGCAGAGGGGTGTACAATGTTATGTTTGGAAGGGGGGCACAACAATGCCCCTAGGAGCGAAGCTAAGGAGGCTCAAAGTTAGGTACCTCTGACATAATAAATTTTTAATAGCTTGCAAAATTTTTGTTTCTCGTCCGATTTCAAATATTTTTATATATTGTTGTAGGCCCTGATAAGACCTATAAAACATGACCTATTTACCTCTTATAGTTTTCGAGTTATTTGCCTTTGAATTTTTAATCACCATAATTTTGCATGTTCTTGGTCCAGTTTTTTTTATTTTTATTTTATTTTTTTTTTTTTCATCATGAGTTTTTTTTTCTTAACTAGTTAAAAAACAAAATTATCTATTGAATAAAAAAAAATTTGAAGTCGATATCTTTACCGAGTCCAAAAATAAACGATTTTGAAATAATATACTATTAATGGCAATTAATAATAAGCACAAAATTAGCTCTGCTCGATTTAGGGAATATGCAACAGAAATGTCTAAACTACTTGTTTCTCTATATCCATGGAAAGAAATGACACCATTGTAAACTCCTCTGCTACGCCTATATTTCATAAAAATCCAACCGGCCGATCAGAAGTTACAGATATATTTTCAAAAAATTTCGATTCTGCCCCACTGTGAACTGTTGCAAAATTGTCAGAGTAGAAGCAATTAACTGAGTAAAAAGTTGCAAAGTTGCATCAATTTTTATAATGTTGCCACTCTGTAAAAATGTATAAATAGTACTAAAAAATCAACTCTAAACTGGAAAACATCACTGAAAAATCAAACTAAACGTAACTCTACGTTTACACAAAGACATTTTTATTTCTTAACATTAGAAATAACGTCGGCAGAATAACGGGAAAACAATTTTATTTTCAACTTTGTGTTAAGAGGTGGAGAAAACGTACAAGAGAAATTTATAAGTTAAATTGTTTTTTTTTTTATCGAAAATTTTAATTTATTTCACATCTTTAATTTTTATTTATCTTTTCAAAACAAAATTAATTATTTTTCACTTTTTTTTTTTTTTTTTTTTGTTAAAAAGGGCAAAATTTTAAAAGAAAACAATAAATTTGATAGCTTATGTTAAACATTATTGTTCGGCTTTGTGTTTAAACATTTATTGCGTAATAGATTTCTTCTTGGTGCACATTTTAAAGAGAGAGAGATAGAATTTGACAATTGCCAACATAAAAATTTCTACGTGTAGACTAGGGATAAAAAAGGTTTTTGGTGTTTAACAACAACAATAAAAGAAAATTAAATTAAATTAAATTAAATTAAATTAAATTAAATTAAATTAAATTAAAACATATAAAAATAAAAATATCAATAAATAAACAGAATTATATAAATAAAAAATATATTAGAAATGTAGTATCGCTTTTTTCCGCTATCTTGAAAATATTGTTTTACTTCTTTTTGCTAACTCTATCCAATTTTTTCAAAAGTGGTTGCTCATGTCAAATTGAAACAGTGCAAACTTTTAAGCTGAATACCTTTATTATGTTGTTTTTATTTGGATCCCTTTCGTAAACTTTTGGAGCACTTCTGAATGACTTTTTTATCCTAGTTTACTTTGGAATTTTGTCGAAAGGATTCTACAAACCCTCTTCAGTTTAAACTGGTCTAAAACTTATTAATAATTTTTAATTGAAAATTATTTGGAGATATTTAATTTTAGCAATTTAATTTAGAGATTTTTCTTACCCCTTACCTTATACAGATTCTAAAGTAGTTTAGAAGATATATCATTACTGGATAATATGCCTCGATATTTTTTTTAATCCATTGCCTCTGCCATACACAACAATTTTGAAAAGTTAAAAATTCGCCATAAATGACTTTGATCCATACAAATTTTCTTCGAAAAACTTTTGGTTTTAATTTTTTTAATTTTTTTTTTATCAATGGATTCATATCTATTGAAAAAATAAACTTCTGTGTCACTCGTTGTCATCTGAGTTAAAATATGAATCATTTTATTCGAGATAAATATAAAAATAATCCAAAAAATTTAAAATTGTTGTTTCGTTTTTTTTTTTTTTTTTTTTTTTTTTTTTTTTTGAAGTAGAAATTATAACTTCGATTCTTTGAAGAAATTATAACTCCGATTCTTATGGATATTTATACATTATAATGAGAGAACATACAGCCAGGAATGATAAAATGTCTTCATCATAAGTACACTTTTATAAAAAAAAAAAATGAAAGTCATATTAGATTTTAGAATCGTTCAAAAAAAATTTTCTCCCCAATTTGACTTGACATATTTTTTTCTTTGAAAAACTTTAGGCCATAATTTTTTTTATTTTTCAATTAATGGGTCTATATCCACTGAAAAAAATTCTTTGGCTCTCATTGCCTTATAGGTTAAAATATTAATCAGTTTGTGGTGGTGTATATATAGAAATAATCAAAAAAAAATTACAAATATCAAATTCAAGGTAGTTCGTCATTTATTATCATTTTGAAGAAACTATAAGTGCGATTTTCATAAAATTTTCACAATCATCGAAAATTGATGATAAGAAGTCTTTATCATTAGTATTTATAATTTGTTTTTAACCAACGCCGAAAATTTTGTTGAAATTTTATTCCGCATACGTTATTAAAGAGTGTAAATATGTATATCCTATTTAAATTTCTTTTACCAGATGTTTATTTACTTTCCAATGTTTCTAGGTTTCCTAATACAAAAATGAAAATTTGTCAACAAATCTTCATATAAAGCTTGTTTATGATTAAGAAAAAATCAAAGTCTTGTAATCTCGTATGGAATAATGAAAAACTCTACAAAAACATTTCACTCTGACTGTAAATATTGTTAGGAATTATTTTTAATTCAGAAGAAAAGGCCAGAAGGAAAGGACCATAGAAAAACAATGCTGATTACCACAACAATGTATTTATTAAATATTTTCCTTGTTTCCGTTTACCACAGTATAAACAATTATTATGTAAAATAAAATGTGAAGAAAAAAAAATTGCATAATAAAATGTAATAAAATTAAATAAAACAAATTAAAGCAAATAGTTGGAAATAACTAAAAAAAAATGCAGCAAAAAGCAAACTCTCTTACTCACCTGATGAATTCAAAATACTAATGGATGTAGTTGTAGTTGTTGTGCTATCTAAATCTGCAGCATTTACATTTGTTAAATTTGTTGTATGCAATGTTGTAGAACTTTCAGCATTAGTGGTTGCTGTTGTTGTTGCTGCTGCTGCTGTACCACTTGCCGCAACATCTGTTGCCTCCGTTGGTGTGGGTGTTGGGTTCGGAGAAACACGTGCTAAATTTTCAGGATTAATTTGTATGGAACCCAAATTAATACGCTGTAAATTACCAGCTGTTTGTATTCGCACACGTATGGGTTGACGCCAGCCGCGAGCAAATAAGGCACGTCTTATCATACCCAAAGCACCGCCAACATTTTGTCCAGCATAGTGCTGTAATAAGCCACCAACAAATGGCAATTGTTGACCATCAACCTGTGCAGCAATATTCTGCCCCCCACCTTGCTGACCAGCAGCACCATCACCATATTGTTGCTGTTGCAATGGTACTAGACGGAATATACGATTTGCCACAAATGTACCTGGTTGTTGTTGTTGTTGTTGTTGGCCCACGCCACCATTTCTATTATTGTTGCCTTGTTGTTGTTGCTGCTGTTGTGGCTGTTGTTGTTGAATTATACCAGCAACAATATTTGCACCACCGCCATTTCCATCATTTTGATTACGATTCAACATGAGAACTTGAGCTTGTTGCATAATAACAGGCAACTCGTAGTGATGAAAAAAGTATAACATTGAATGCTGTAAATAGAAAAATAGACGAATTAAATACAAACATATATTAAAAACGAGTAAAAAAGTTATAATAGTCGATCAGACTAGACCATATGATAACCTACACCATTAAATTTTCAAAATTTTCGGAGAGGGTCTGTACCAGACATATTCTTATGTAATTTGGAAGTGTGACTTATACATACATACTTACAATGAGGGTGAAAAACTTATTTAAGTGTGCGTTCAAATAAAACATAACATGCTTTTTTTAATAAAAGATGAATGGAATAATTTAGGATTAAAACTAAATCAACTATTTGTAGCATTTCTTCTCCAGATTTTTCTAATATATCATTTTATATAAAAATGAATTTCTAACTAGATTATTTTAATTTTTTTTTTTTTTAGGTATGACTTCTGAAAAAAAATGTAATTATTTTACGAAATTTTTCGCGGTATATCTCTCTAAGAATTTAAAAGTAATAATCACAATTGAGCCTTCTTAAATTCGGTTTTAACTTTGATCCAGTTCCTTTACAATTGCCAAAATTCTGGCTAGTTTAAATAACTAATACTCTATGGGACTAAAATAACATTCCCAATTCTGAGTGCTTCTACTGTAACGAAAAAATTCTAAATCCGGCCAGAAAATGTTAAAAACACTGTTGCATATCATGAGTGTCATCAATATGTTTTTATGGCACTCTTTGTTATGATTGTTATGTTATGACATATCTTGTTATGTTATGACATAAACTTGTCGTAACACAAGTTTACTCTCAATTATTCGGTTTACAAACATGAGAAAAGTCAGTATGTTTTACAGGCTAATACAAAATATTGAAAATATTTCAACTTTTTTATTATATATTTAAATATCATTAATAAATTAAAAAATAATATTTTGTTACCCAAAATATTATTGACTGGTTCAGATAGATAACCCGAGACAGTCGACGCCGCAGACCCGGTTTTCATTTAAAAAAAAACTATATTCAACGACGGCCAAACGCAAATTTTTGGTAATAAATCTGTATCTCCTAAACTCCGTTGGTGTAGAACTGGTCGGATCGAATTGAAATGTATAGAAGAGTAGTAGAGAAAAATCTTCCTGTAGTTACCCTATGATAAACCGAGATAATATTAAAAAAAAAAATCCCACATGTTTTCTTTATCTTGCCAAGCAGTTTACAGAAATATAAATCGGTCTAAATTTATAGAAGATACGATTTTTTGAAACTTTTACTTACTCGAGGTAGTCAACTTTGACACACTTTACCTTATCTCGTGTTATTACAGGGTGACTACAAGAAGATTTTTCTGAAAGCTTAGGTCCTCCTCTACAACTCTTCCATACATTTCAATTCGATCTGACTAGTAGTTTAGGAGATATAGATTTATTTCAAAAATTTTGTCTTTGGCAAAAAATTTACTACTGTGCGAGGTAGTTCATTTTTTGATGAATGACTACTTCAATAATACTTTGGACGATGCAATTTGAGGTCTGGAGGTGATTTAAAGTGGCCGCAAAGACGGTGGGAGTTTTTACGGCATTTTAGCTTTTCGTTAAGTCGGAGGTATATGCCCTCGATGTCAACATAAGTCGCGCCATTACAAATTTTAAGATAGTTCAAAAGCAGAATTCCTCTAATTGTTTTATTATTTTTTCCATTTTTTCTTTTTTTTTAATCTTTCAAAGAGTTGAAATATTTAAGATTTATTTACTCTCAAATGAAAAAAAAAAGTGTCATTGTGTAGCACCCTGTAATAAACATGCAAAAAAATAAGTTTAAATATTAATCGATCAAATATTATTTTATTACTACTTTCTGGATAAGAATTTAATAAAAAAAAATGCAAATATTTATGTCTCTTCCCTCCGCCACTCTTCTGTGAAATACACTTAAACAGTTACACACACCTTTGTATGAAATGTTTAAAGGTGTTAGAAGGTTTTTGCCGATTTTGGCAATAACTTTGAAAATGTCGCTTTAGAACTTGTAAAAATATTTCTGATTAATAGAATAATACGAACCAAATTGGGTTAAAATCTTTGATCTAAATAATAAATATTGTTTAAGAACATATAATTATTTTGAACCTTTTTGTAAGATAAAAAAAAACTTAACAATTTACCTCTAGTATATTTATGTTTAAATTCATTTGAATCTAATCTATTATTTATAAAAATTTGCCTATTTATACTAAAATCTCAAAGATGTGATTAACAAAGGATAGCATTTAGGAAAATCCTTAAATTGGTTCTTTTAACAGACCCGAAAAATCTCATTTCTTAAAGTTTACATTTTATATAAATTTTACACAAAAAAATAAAAATCGCCAGCAAAATTCTATGCGAATGAAATGTCCATGATTATAATGTGATTATTAAATCCAGGATGTTTCAAACGAAAATTTTTAAAGCCCTTACATCAAAAAAAAATTACGTGAATTTTAACAAAAACTTATATATTTTAGTAATTTTAAATTTATATTTTAAAAATTTTATTGTCAACTACATACATCTTAACGACAATTAATAAAATGTCAGCACTAAAACCCAGGAAGTGAAAAAGTATAATTGATTAAAGAATTTTGTACATATTTGAAATATAATTTATAAATTTGTCATTAGCATTGACAGAATGACGAATTTGTTTCATAGAAATTTGAGAAAAGGTAAGAAGGAAGTCTGACAAATCATTAATTATTCATATATAATTTTCAAATGAAAGGCTACAGAAAATATTCCTTGTTATGTATGAGAACGGCTGATCGCAGGTGTCTTTTTTGCGATCTACATTTGAACGTACCTAAAATTATGAAAGCGGTAATTATTTGTAACATCTTGGCCACATATCAACTTCCTACGACAATTGGAATAGGATGCTATACGGCCATTTGTGTTGATAATTCGAAAACAACCTAGCAAAAACTTTGCTACTTATTTTTTGCCTGAATAACTAGTTATTTTTGTTCAACTTGTCCACAAATTCATGTAGTTATTTTTTGACTCTAGGGGTACTCAAAAATATGTACCTAAACGAAAACAAAAATAAAAAAAAAAACAAAAAAATTCTGCCGTCGGTGAGACTCGAACTTGGACACACACTAACCATGCGCTTTTACTGACTAACGTCTTACTCAGTACACCATCTCGCACATAGCATCCTAAGCGACAAAAACTCTATTTAGTTTGAAATATCTTCTTAGACATTTTATTATAAAAAACTAATAGCTTCAGAATGGGGTTGAACCAACAACCTTCTGGTTGTTAATCCGTCGCTCTAGCCAACTCATCCACGTGATTGCGTTATTACTGCGCTATTATACTATTGAGTACTTATTAATGTAATACAGAGTAGGCAAATAATAATGACGCCTCATTACCAAGAAACTACTTTAAAAAGTAGTTGTTATTACCGGAGACCAAAATCTTGTTTTCTCCCCCAATCAATATCGATGATATTGTAGGAAATCTCCAAATTGTGATTTTTTTTTAATTACCTTACTATAATTATAAAAACTTTTTGTTAATTTGCTTATGTGTTAGTGAGAAATCTAACTAAAACTTGTAGTATATAAGCTACTACAGACGCGGATCCCAAAATGAATTTTCAACTAAGAAAAATTTAACACGAAGAAAAATTTACAATAGGAAGAGGAAAAAAAATTATTTTGTAAAAAATTAGTTTGTCATAAATAGAAAAAGAAATGATGAGTTTATCTTCCTAAAATTTGCAACTTCTTTCAATTCTTAAAAGATTTAAATTTTTTTTTTTTTTTTTAAATTTTTGAAATCAATACGTTTTAAAAATTGGCACTTATTTAATAACAAAATGTAGGAAATACACATTTTTAAGTATGAGTATTTTTATTTCACCTTTTTTTAAATAACTACATAAAATATTTATGAATTTTTGTAAAATGTTAAATTCTTCTAATAATAAATAATTTTGTAATTTCATTTATTTTTCCTGGATTTCCGAAATTCTAAAATTCTAAATTTTGTTAAATTTTCGTTAAATTTAAGCTTAAATTTTACGAACCATGCTATTAAAAATAATTCTTTCGATAAAAAATAATTAATGAAAATTGTTTTTTATTTTATAAATCAAAATGTATCCAAAAGTTTCTACAAAAAAAGTTTTCCCCAAATTTTTTATACAAAATTTAATATTTATCTTAGATATTATTAAATTATACATAATGAAAGTTTTGCGTATTTTGAGACAATAATATAAGAATATCTACACATAAATTACACTATGCGACAGTCAAAATCGGGATGGGATGAAACAAACGGGTAAAAAAGAAGTTATACGTGTCCCGGCGTTTCGCTGGATCAAGTCTAGGAATCGAGATATATCGATTTGAAGTTAGTAACTATCATTTAGGGGAAATTTTAGGAAAAAAAAAAGACTACCAAAGGTCTTTTTTTTTTTTTTTTTTTTTTTGACATAACTCGAGAACCACCAGTCCGATTTTGCTGAAACAAATTTAAAAAAATTAGGAATTACAATTCCTTTAATCTGTTCATACAACGTTTCGCTACATAAGCAACAGTTTCGCAGTTATAAATAAATGTATGAAAAAAAAAGTTTTTTTTGCCTAAAAAATTTAATTTTTTTATTTTTAATTCATAAAAAATCCCAAACGGTAAAAATAAGTGTCAGGTCCTATTACTTTCACGTAAAGTCACATAACCTTTAAACAAAATGAGACATAAATCATGAAAATCGATGGACGCGTTTCGCTTTTATTCACAATTAAGTGAAGGTATGAATTTCAAAAATTTTCTCGAGATATGCTCAAAATTCCTTCGAAAAAACGTTGATGACTTTTTTTTATGATTGTCAGAATTAAAAAAAAAAAGTAATAAACAAAAGGTTATTTGATTTTTATGGTAGCGGTAACAAACTAAAAAACGGTCATAAACGGTCATAAACTAAAAAACGGTAAATGTAAAAGGAAAAAAGGAAATTTATAATTTTTTTTTAAATTTGTTTCCGCAAAATCGGACTGGTGGTTCTCGAGTTATGTCAAAAAAAAGACCACCAAAGGTCACAATTTCCCCTATATGATAGTTTCTAACTTCAAATCGATATATCTCGATTCCTAGACGTGACCCAGCGAAACGCCGGGACACGTATAACTTATTTTTTACCTATATAACTTTCCCCGGTAGTTTGAACCCTTCCCGATCACTGACCCCTACCATTTGTCGCACAGTGTTGTCAATGATAAATATCTAAAAATGGTAATGATTCAAGTAAAATCTTAAGAAGACGATTAATTGAAAATATGCATTTTGTAATTAAAAATCATTAAAAGCTTTTAATTATGCTAAAAAAAAACAGTTTGATAAATTTTGCTTTTGTTTTGTTGAATAAAAAATAAAATTTTCAAGTTCTAATGCAATTTATTATAAATTTTTCTACAAAAGGCTATGCAAAGATGTAATATTTTTTAAAGAATTTTTTTTTCATAACAAGATATATTTTCTTTTAAATTGGACAACAATTTTAGAAATTATTCGATTTTATATGGAATGATTTTCTGAAAATCTTTATACGTTTTTATTTTTGCCCTAGGTATGTTTCAAATAAAGCATAAATAAAGTAATTTTTTGAAAATATATTAAAAATAATTTGATAAAATTTTGAAATAATTGTTTAAGTATTTAAACGACTTGAAAGATTGATGTCTCATTTTTTTGTAAATAAAATAGCATATAAAACTTGATATCTTTAGTGTTATTTTGAAATAGAATAGCAAATTTAATTAAAAAAAAAATAATAATAAATTATTTCTTATTTGTAGTAAATATAAAAGATTTTAAATAAAATTTAAAAGCTACGTTCTCAGAATAAAAGTGAACAAGTGAACAAAAAGAACAAAGTTGTTCTTTTTCTTTTACTGAACAAAATTGACCAATCACAAAAATGAACAATTCCGCTCAACTCTAGAAACAATATTACAAAAATCATTATTTTTTTTAATAATTTCCAAAATACATATGCACACCCACAAAAAGCTTTTGTATATGTGTATTTTTTGAAAGATCATCTTATAAGATAGTTGTGTAGAGAAATCTCTTCACAACAGTCTCATAATACTTCTTATAATACTAATATTTGAATCTCTACGCGAGATAATTCTCTTAGAGAGCGAATGTGACACTCTCTGCAGAAAACTCGTACATATTCTATTACAGTGTCTATATAACACCAGGTCTACCACTGAGACTAACGCTGATGTAATATGTGAGATAACGCCTGCAGAAGAGAAAAACCATTTTGTTAATATTATGTCAAATCTTAAATAAGGGGCACACGTATTCTAATAAATCCTATAAGATATCATTATTTTCAATCAGTCACAGTGTAAGCATGTCCTTTTTATTTAAGCAATTCGCACTTTTTTAGCATTTTTATAAAAATGTTTTTTAACATACAAAACAAACACTGAAAAAAAAAATTTTACAAAAATATTGTTTATTTTTTTTTTAAGAATTTCCAAATTACACATGCACACACAAACAAACTTTCCTGTATGTGTATTTTTTTTTAGTTGTGTAGAAAAATCTAATTACAACAGTCTCATAATACATCTTATAATACTAATATTTGAATCTACATATGAAATAATTCTCTCAGAGAGTGAATTTGACACACTCTCAATTATTAATTAATATTTTTTATAAATGCAGTTTGACAGCTGTAACTATCAAAAATAATAATCAGCGGTTTAACTGAGATTACCTTATATGAATTTGCACTGATTTTGATGTTTGTCTTGAAAAAATGTGTACAATGTAGACACTACGTGAAGTGTAGGAGAGCTGTAAAACCGCCCATAGACAAATACTACAGAGAGCTACTACCGATGAATCCTCTTGTACGTGTTTGCTTGAAGTTTTTGCTACACATTTATCAATCAAAGGAACAAAAATACGAATAAAAACTATGAAATTGAAATTATTTTTTATTATTTTTTCTTTTAATTTAAAAAGTCAACTAACATTTTCATAAATGACAGGAATAAAATAACAAATTCATTCGACAAAACTGCCTGCAGAATGAGTTCATTTTGAAATCAAAACGATTTCAATATTTCATACTGCAATGTCTGTATGACGCGCACATTCTCAAGCTCTTTCAATTTTACTAATACATACTTATTACATGAGCTTATGCAGTATGTGTCTATGGGATGCTTAATGCATAGTTGTTCATCCCAGAGGAACTAGTTTCCCTAAATTGGGCTAAATCTTTAATGGCCGAATTGCGGCGAAAACCTCCCTCTTCGTCGAAAGACGGGCTTTCTTCATTCTATTCATTCAAAATTGACTTAAAATTTATCAAAAAGTTTTTTTTTTCGAAATATCTCAAAATTTACAGAGTATTTCGAATTTTTTTAAATTTTATTAGCTTTTCGCGTTTGACAACTTTGTTGTTTTTCTTACAATTTCTTACTTTTTACAAATAATGACAAATAATGGAATAAAGTTATTGTTCAATTTGCAAACTTTAATTAAAAAAATTAATTTTTATAAAATTTTATAATTATTATATTAATAACATTAATATAAGTTTAGTTTTAAATGCCCTGAATTGAATTCTATTACCATAAGTTAATATCGTAATATGAAGAACGTTGATATTATTGAAAATTATAGCTAAAGTGTTAGTTATAAAATTTCGATTTGCCCGACAAAACCGAAGTCTTTTATAATTAAAAATTGTAATTCACTCTTACTTGCCTTTTAACTAGCGAAAAGTAAACTTGTATCTCGGTTAGATACTTGCCACTGAATTGTATTAAATTATATTAAAAGAAAATCACACATAAACATTTTTGTTCTACGTGCGGCTACCCTGAGAAAAGGTGAGAATCTAACTCTAACTCAATTATCTCTAAGTGAAAGAAATACTAATTTATATTTCTTTTATCTTAAATTATCCCAATTATAATTACTCTGTCTATGACTTATTATAAGTCATCTCTTTGTAGATTAATTACCCTTAACTCTACCCCTCTACTAAATCTATAAGGTGAATTAATAATAATCCAGGCATTATTATATGGTCCTTCGAACCGGATACTGGAACCACATCTATAACAGCGTTTACATAGCTAGGTTCAATCTGTATTTTACTTGTCTCAAACGCCTGGCGCTGCTAATTGAGTCCCTCAAAGTTGCACCCAGTGCAGGCACAATGTTTAGGTTTCAACGAAACCAAAATAGATAAGACACCACGAATGCTGATGAAGTGTGTAGCGGCACAGAAAATACGTATTTCATTCTGCTGGTATCTAATTATAGTCCACAAACTCTGCTTTGATACTGTTAAACAGAGACAACAAGGCAATTTACGATTGCAAACTTGTTTATGGTATGGCACCCAACGTGGGCACGACTGAAATCAAATAATAATAGTTTTTTTTTTTTTTTTTTTTGTAAAAAGTGTCGATTTTCATTACGGTTCCCTTTATCAGATTAGTTCCAAATGTTTGCATCAGTAAGTTTTTGATATTAAAGAATATAATTAGATCTATTTAAGCACAATTAATATTCTAAGTATCAAAACCTACATAGCCCAATCTTTCGTGTTTTTCAGGTCATGCATTTTAATTAATTTCATTGAAATTTATTTATTTGAAATGCTCTAGAGGATAAGAATTAAATAAAAACACACCTTGAATTATTAAAATCTATATTTATATATATTATGTGTTTCAAAAACTAAAAAGGAATAATGAAGTACTCGTAAAATATAAAGTTTTTTGGTGACAAAAAAAATATAAATATAGTTCAAAAGTTATTTATAAAAATATTGATCGCCACTTATCAACTTAAACTTTTAGGCATTAAAATCTTGTACATAATTTCGAATTTCTCAAAACAAAAAAAAAATAACCCCCCCCCCCCCCCAAATGCTTTGGCTGGATGCGCGACTGACCTATATATACTTATGTATTACCTATACAAACAAAATGTATACATTTGCTTTGTATTGTGTAGAACGAAGGGAATACAAGTTTATTATTTAATTTTGTGATTACCTACTATTTCCATTGATTCTTTTAACTTTTATTATGGCAGACTTACAGTCAATCATATTTGAAACTTCTTAATAAAAATGTTGATGTGGATTATAAGCTGAAGTACTGAAAAAAAAATCTGTTTTTGCTTGTAAGTCATGTGTTACAAATATAACAATAACTTAAATATGCCAAAGTATATATGTATTGATAAATATGTCCTTCAAACATATAAAAGATAAATTTATTGCCAATCGTCCGGACGTTTCTTCTTAGTGACTTCTATTATTGTCAGAAGAGTAAACAAAATTTACAAAAAACAAAATACATTACTATCGAACTTTAATCTTCCTAAAGTACACTTTGTAGATACTTCTGGAAGAAAATATGACGACAATTCGAATTTAACAAAAACAAAATACATTACCATTGCACATTAATTTTTTGGAGTGTTTTAGGAAGATTGACAGTTTTATTTTATTAAAAAAAGCAACACAATAGAGAAACAAGAAAAATTGTTTACTTCATTAATAGCACAGGTATACAAAGTTTTGGACTTGTGCATCCAAAAGCGCTTTCTAATCACTAATTTTTTCACAATTGGTTTTAGTTTCCGAGATATCAACAAAAGTATTGTTTTAGTATATTTGATATCTGAGAATACCGTACAACAATTTCCCCAATTTTTTTTCACACATGAAAAAATCGATATATGCATCAAACTAGAGCCCACACATCATAGAATACAACTAGAAGTTTATGTGAGAGACAAAAACCTAACTCATTTGTCAAAAACTTAATTCATGCAATAACAAAATACATGTTTTCACATATATTTTGTTTTTGTGTTTCAAAAAAATGAGTAAATTTTTTTGAAAATTTAGTTTCAACTGACTCTCACATAAACTTCTAATTATATTCTATGCCATGCATAATAAAACTATATATTCGGTTTTTCCAGGACGTAAAATTATCTCAAAATGGTGTGAAAATTACTGTCACACGTTGCAACCATTTCAATTAATAAAAAGTGATAATTCAAAATTAAATTTTTGTCTAATTGAATTGCTCGCATTTTTGTGATAAAAGTGTGCGTTTGAATAAAATGTAACACATATTTTTTTTTATTACTTTGTCCGCTAATATCTTATTTTTCTTTTTAGAATCAACATATACTCCAGATTTTATAATGATACGAATTTTCAAAACATATTTTGTGCTTGCTTCACAATGTATGGCCAAAAAAAAGAAATTGGAAAAGATCTATGTTTCAGCTACAAATGATCGAAAACTTGGAGCAGGAATAATTAAAAGTCTACGAAACCAACACAAAGCCAAAAAAGTGGAACAGTTCTTAAGAAATGTTCTAAACATTTCCGAAAGCGAAGTGGCTAGACGAGTCAAATGTTCTGAACGCTATTTGCGCAGTTAGTCAATATTGGACTTAAAACGGAAGAAGAAGTGCAAAATCATCTTCTAGAAGAGACTAATACGACACTTCTGTGAGCATCATCTGTGTGGCGTCCAGAAGAGTCTTTTTCAAGAAGAGTCTTCTTCGAGCCTTCTTTTGCTCTGCTAATGAATTTCAAATTCTGAAAGAATCTTCTTAGTAACTTCAGCAATAGAAAATGTTTGCAGGGATGTATACAAATAATATTTTCAAATTACAAACATACAAACAAACAAGGATACAAATAATATTGAAACACATGCTTACATCATTACATTGTGTAAATACGTTATGTTACCCTATAGATAACAACGAAAAAATTTTATATACTTTATTAGATTTAAAACTACTTATACACTGAAAATTAATCACAATTGTTGTTACTAGTTACATCTCATGCCTAAGGTAATGCAGATGAAGGCAAGTGAAATGGTATAGCAATTTCGTATTTCAGTTATTAATACCTATAATTCCATTTAATATATGCATAATTGAATAATATTGAAATCACTAGAGAAGAAATATATAAATAATACTGCAGAAGGTGTCAATTACTAAATCTACTAGCCATTTTAAAACTAAATTTAAATTCGCCATACAAAGCACATATGTATATATAGTAGAAAGAAACATATATATGTAGTACTAATCCTTAGTGCCTGCGCCACCATATTAAATGAAAGTGAGTCAAATTTTCTACGCAAAGCACTCAGTTTTTAAATTATTTTAGAATGATTTCAATAAAATTTTTTCCGACTGATTTTTTTCGATATCCTGGTACAGACAGTTAGTGTTAAACGAATTCGTCAATGCTTAAACCAATTACATGAACTGTTGCTTTTACACTCCTACTCGTTTCATTTATACGTTTTTTTTTTATTTACTTTTTATTTTTTTAAATAAAATAAAAATAACAGTAAAAAAAAGTTCCGTTTGACACGTGCATTGTGTATATAATTTCAAAAGGTACACGTGAGCTTTCCTACAAAGAAGGGTCGGTATTATAGCTAGTTCAGCCATTCGATAAACTATTTAAATGGATACTTTACATTTAACAAGAACAAAATAAAAATAATAGTTTTACATGAGCAGGTATTTTATAATTCTAAGTAATATTCAGTTAATTTGTTTAGACCAAATGTTTAAAACATACATACAAAATTATTACAACACAGTTTTGTTTTAAACAAAAATTATGTACGTATATTGTCGAACAATTACAAAATTTTAAGTAGTTTAACAAAAACTTCTTCGACTTTCGACTACTTTCCGTATTACTTTAACGACCGTCTAATAACCAGGGCAAACAAAACTATTGACTTCAAATAAACCAAACTGATTTAGACAATTTTAAAAATTTTGAAATCGATTTGTTATAGCATATTTATGCATATATTAGTCTTATTTTCATAGAAATAGACCATATTTTCGCAATTTAAATGATATTTTCGGATATTTTATATTTAAGAGCATAATTTTGCATATATTACACTAAAGAACATATTTTGCTTATTCCATATTTAATAGAATATTTACATAATTCGCTATTACTGAAATTTTCTTTTTACTGTAACTTAAGTTTTTCAAATCCGATTCCCTAATAATTTTCAACTTTTAAATGGTTAAAAATTTTTAATTTTCCGATACAATGTGTTAGTTTAGAGCATCTTTAAGTGCAAAATGACATAATTATTAGCAATTGCTAATAAAAATGAAATTATTCTTTCCATTATTAGCAGATAATTTAAATTTAAGTCAGAAAAGACGATATTTTAAGCGCATATTTTTTATTTTAAGGGCACATTTGCCGATTTTAAGAGATTATTGGTTGCCCTGATGATAACTTTTAAAGTAAAACAGTTGTGTCCTTGGTTCAATGACAGCAAAAAAAGTTTTAATGAGATAATTATGCCATAGATTACTTTCACAATCAATAATCTTGTCGATTCTCATGTCAATAGTCTAGCCTATAGTCTAGTCTATAGTCTAGTCTATAGTCTAGCTTATAGTTTAGTCTATAGTTTAGTCAATAATATAGTTTTCAATCTAGTGTATAGCCTAGTCTATAGTCTCCTCTATAGTCTAGTATATAGCCTAGTCTATAATTTAGTCTATAGTCTTGTCTACAGTCTAGTCTATAGTCTACTCTATAGTCTAGTATACACAGTTCCAGTTCCAGAAGAGGCGTACATTATAGGTTTTGCAGATGACATAGCAGTTACGGTTTCAGCAAGATATATGGACGAAGTGGAGCTCATCTCGAATGAAGTAGTATGGACTATTAGAAACTGGATGAAAAGTATGGGGTTGGAACTTGCCGAACATAAAACGGAGATTGTATCAGTTACAAGTAGGCGTAAAAAAGAGATAATGAGAATAACGGTTGGAGAACACCAGGTGACATCAAAATTCCATCTCTAATATTTGGGAGTTCTCATAGATGACAGACTTAACTTCAGGACACATATGAAGTTACTACTAACAAGGCAGCAAATATTAGAGTCGCTCTTGAAAGAATGATGCCGAATGTAGGTGGACCAATGCAATCCAAAAGGAAGATTATATCCAGCTCAGTTATACATGGTCAGTAGCTCTGAAAGTAAAGACCGCAGCGAGGAAAACTAAAATCTGTATACAGGTTATAGGTCCTACGGGTATGCTGCTCTTTTCGAACAACATCCGATGAAGCGGCCCATGTCATAGCGTGAATGATTCCCGTAAATATCTTGACTGACGAAGCCAAACGCTTGGATGAAATCAGAAGAGATCCAAATCAATTAGACTGCCGTGTACGTAAATTTGAAAGAGAAGCTTATATAAGACAATGGCAGAGCAGATTGGGAAGACAGCTGCAAAGGAAAATGGACCTTTAAACTAATCCCCAGAATAGATGTATGGCTAAACAGACTACATGGAGAAGTAAATTACCACTTAACGCAGTTTCTCTCAGGCCATGGAAGATACCGTTTGACACGTGAAGTTACCTGTACAGATTCGGGTTACATAACTCTCCATATTGCCCTAACTATCCAAACCAAGAGGAAGACCCAGAACACGTCGTATTCAATTGCGCACGCTTTCGCCACGATCGGCTGAAAACAGAAGAAGTCCTTGGGTGCCAACGGAATCCGCAAAATATTGTTGACATTATCCTTAATAAGAGAGAAAATTGGGATGTAATATTCTCAAAGATTAAAAGTATCCACGATAAACTTAAAACGGAAGATAATCTGAGGAAATTCTAGACACCAGACGTAGCCTAGATAAGGCTCTCCTGCCCTGTTATGCAATATCTTCGTAGAAAGTTCCGCGGGGTTGCTGAATGACGAAGGAGGTGGTTTTAGTCGGTATGAATCCGACATATCTCATGGTTAATCTATAATCGTGAGAATCTTATGAAAGATTTCCCCCTGCCTAATGAAAAGAAAGACTAGACTAGACTATAGACTAGTCTAGTCTAGTCTAGTCTAGTCTAGTCTATAGTTTAATCTATAGTCTAGTCTAGTCTATAGTCTAGTCTAGTCTAGTCTAGTCTAGTGTAGTCTAGTCTATAGTATAGTCTAGACTATAGTTTAGTCCAGTCTAGTCTATAGTCTAGTCTATCGACTTATCTTTAGCCTTGTTTATAGTCTATATACATATAAGAATATGTAGGTTTTCCAAAAGTTTCAATAATTTAAACTCACCTGTATAAACAGCCATGATGAAACCAAAGCCAAACTACGATTTTGGCCACTGAAACGATAATGATATCCATAAAATGCAAAATGATACAAATAGAAGAATCTGCAAATTGAAAAAGCAAAAATAAATTTGAATATTATTATTACATAAATTAATCTTTTATATTCTATAGATTGTGTAAAAAAAAACAACACACACAAAGCGACACAGATTCTACACCACGAGATCTCTCAGTAAATAATTTCATTTAAAAATTGGAAAAACTTTTTTATTTTAAAAATGAAAATTATTTGATAGCTGTTGCCAAGTATTTCAAAAATGTATATTTTTCTTTTTATATTCATAAAAGTGTTGTTAAAAAACAATTATATATACCTTTCATATATATGAACGATATAAAAATCAATTTACAATACTATATTCAGATACAAAAATGTTGAAATTTTTTTAACAAAATAAAATAAAAGTATTTTATGAATATGAAATTTTAAGTTGCCTTATAACCCCAGGGCGTAAGAATTTTAAGCCAGGAGTTTGCTTGTGTGCTTATGGATTTGAATCCTGACAAATACAAGAGGAATTTTTATTTAATATGTTTCAAAGAGAAATTTGCTAAGCAAATACCAAAAAGATTTTCTGATGTTTAAATTTTTAAAATTTTTTCAAGCTAAATTATTAAAAAATTTTTTGAAGTCTTGGGAAAGGATCGAACTCAGTCACAAACCCAAGCGGTATAACACATATAAAAAGTGTAAAACGCAACTCAAAGGTTAATAATACTTTTTTTATAAAGAACTCATCAAGGTGCCTAGAAATTCCTGTCAAAATATGTTTTTTAATAATAATAAAATTGTTTTCCTTAAAAAAACAGGAATTTGCAAGGAGTCCTTGGGATGCGAACTCCGGCTTAACGGTTTGTAGTCTAGAACATTTCCTCTAAATTATTCAATCTCACAACTTTTCGATAGAAAAATATTTATATGTATATCGTTGCATGTGAGGTAGAAATATTATTTGGGCGAAGAAAATTTGAAAAATTTTTGAGGCTGCACTAGAAAATCGTTTATAACTCCGCTATTCCTGAATAGATTTCGCTGAATTTTAATACCAACATTCTCAAGACTATGTGGCAAATATGTGCTGAAAGAGAAATGTATTTATGGGACCATGGGCTTAAAAAATCCATTTCAATACTCAGACGGACAGACATCCAAACGGACAGACAAATATTCTGAAAAGTTATTTTTAATCATAACAATCACGAATATTTTTCATTTTGAGGACCTAGATGTATATTTTAAGAATTTCGTATAAAATGACAAACTTATATATACCCTTCATTTTTATTAAGTAGAATTTCTTTGTAATAAACTCTAATAGAATATATTTTCGTATAATATATTGAGGAATAACTTAGCGTTTTTTTGGTATAAAGAAAATTTGTTAAATTTTACTATACTAATACCATCAAACTTTACAAATGTCTTAAATTTAATTTGAATAACTCAGAAGGTTTTGATATTTTACCAGAACTATACATAAACTTCTAGTTTGTACAAATGTTTATATGTTCAACTTAAAACCGCTATAACTTTTTTTAAATCAAAAATTTGTAATAATGGCCCATATCTATGTCTATCGATACTTCAAATAAAACGTATCGCTACTAAATATTAGTTTAGATATATAGTTCTTGTTATCATTTCAAATAATATTGAAATATTGAAATTATCTTGTATGTTTATATTAGTTATCAAATTCACCAACCATGCATTTCTTATGCTAAGTTCAGGTTACGCAAATATTTGACACGAAATATTTCACCGTGTTTTCTCGCAATTTTTGCGACTAACTACACAGTTAATTTTTTGTTCACATTGCGCGCATTTATTTGACGTTCTTTGTTTGATGAAACAGCTATCAAATATCGTAAAAGACGAGATGGGGAAAATATTTTAAGAATGTTCAGATTAGGTGCAAATTATTTACTTAGTTATTTGATTAAACACATAACGCTTTTACATAAAATCACTTTTTATTTTCACTCGCAAAATGATCTAATGTGAGTTGTAGACCTTCTTGAAGACATCACAAAACAATTTTAAAAAATTTCGAAACACTCCTTAATTTCAAGATATTGCGAAAAAATCATTTTTAGGGTAGTTCCTGGACTATAGAACTCGTAGCTTTATAAATTTTAAGTAAATTTAAGATTTTTAAATTGATTTCGAAAGCAGAAGGACATGGGTTTATAACCATTTTACCATCTTTTATATGCACTCAAATTAAATAATAAATTATTCACAACTTTTAAATTTATTTTCCTTTTCTGACTTTGCTGTAAATTTCTCTGATTTTTTTCTAAAAGAACACATATTTGTTTACAAAGTTTGAAATGCTATTTTGTTTAGAATAAAACGAGATATACCTATATAAAATTGCTTAAAAGCTCAAAACGTTATTAAAAAATTATTCATATATTTTAAGACAAAATATTTTTTTGTAATTTTTATTTGGTTTTTACTTTTGGAGGATAAAATTAGAAATGTATGGAAATTTTTAGTAAGTTATTACAGATAAAATCGAACAAGTTCTACAGATTTTGTCCAATTTTAAAATATTAAATTATTAGAAATTTTTTTTCTAGAAGTTGTTTGAAATTTTGCTTTTAATATTTGAACAAAACAAACAAAATATATACGGTTGAAAAACCTGTTTTTCTACTTTTCAAAGGAGTTTAAAAAAGAAAAATAAACAAAAAAAAATAACAAAATTAGAACTACATTTATGCAAGAACCTACCCAAAAACATTTTTTTGCGAATAACTCATAATTTTGAAACTGATTTCTGATGGACTCAAGAAGGCCTATAACCTACACTTTGTCATTTCTCGAGTTATCGACTGTAACAGCGTATTATTAAATGAACTAATAGGAAAATCTTATTTCATATTTTGTTTTAAACAATTTAGAAAAATTTTGGAATTTAATGTAAAGCGAAAATTCTATTTATTTAAAATACAAATATTTTTAAAATTTACAAAGTTATTAATTTAGATAATAAAGGAAATACGAACTATATATCAATCGATTAATTGCAGGATTTAATACGCACATTAATAAAAAAATATATATTTAATTCTTTTTTTTATAAGTAATTTACGTTTATACACAAGAACAACCCTGCTTCTTTTCTCGTCATTTACAAAACAGCCCTGTCTTCACAAAACAACACTGTTTTGTTTACACGAAACTTTCAACTGTAGAAAAAATAATAAGTATTATTATGGTTAAACAATAAAAAATATTAATATATTAAAAGTATATTTTAACGACGAATTACGATAGAAATGATAGAACATCAATATTTAAACAATAAAAATTTAATATGAAAATTGGATTTTTATTTAAAAATAAAACTATTTTCTAGAGAAATGTGAATAAAGTTCAAATATTACATAAAAGTGTGCTTCCAACAACATACCAATATGAGTATATGTAGATATGTTTCTTGGAAAATTTTGTGAAATTAATTTGGTGTTAAACGTTTATTATATTAGGCTCGTTCACTGAAAATTTGTGCTGAAATTATAAATAACATAACAATATAAAACTTATTTTTAAAACTTCCTAAAGAATATTTTTCATTAAAAAAAAAGATCTTTCATCAAATATTCTCATATATGTACTAAAAATTCACTAACAAATATTTCTCTAAAAATACAAATTTTCACAAAAAAATCTAATTTTGTCTAGAACTTAGTATCTTCACTAAAAATTCCATTTTTATCCCCTGTTTTTATAAAACGAATGAAAAATTCGTTTCGATAAATTGTATGGAATACAACAAATAAATTTGAAATTTATTTGTTGTTTTCCATATTTTATAAAAACAGGGAATTACAAACAATATCAAATTTTCTGAAAAAAAAAACATAAATTTTTTACTAAAAATCCAAATTTTTAAAAATTCTAAACTTTTACACAAAATAAGGTTTTCTTAAAAAAAAAAAAGTTTTCTCCAAAATTCAGTACTTTCACTAAAATTAAACTGTTTCACTAAAAAAAAAAAAAAACTAAAACTATTCACTAAGAATTTTATTAAAAAATTATATTTAATTATAAATAATAAATAAACACCTATTTCATTCTCTCAATTTTTGGCAAAATCCATTAAACACTTTTGGTAAACCAAAACTCAGAAAACATTTTAAGTAAAAGAACACACTTATTATTCATTATGTTTTTCTAATTAAATTATTTATAAAACAGTGTCACTAAAATTTAAAAAAAAATGGGTTTTCAGATCCAAAATCAGCTTCTTTATAATAAATTTTCAAAAACTTAAAAACATTCTTATTATCGTCATGGTTTTACAATTTTTTTTTTTTTTCGTGTAGTTAGTTTACCAAAACTAATCGTTAACTACCGATGGGTTTAACGACAAAAATCGGTACAAATTTACTATAGAAGAGCACTTAACGACAAAATTTGTTAACTATCGATACTTAACGACAATTTTTTGTCGTTAAAAAGTTAAGGAATTGCGATACAGGTATGTGGTGGAAATCGAACGGCTTGAAAAGTTGTGATAAAATTCGATCGATTTTAAGAATAATTTTTGGAACAATGCTTTATTTTTCCTTTATAAGATGCAGCATTATTGAAAACCAAGGAAATAATTTTCTTGGAGTACTTAATTTTTTATCATAAAATGTGATAATATTTCATCCATAAAGAAAGCAAGAAAATAAATGCATCACAAATTTGTTCGCTTTCAATACGTTTTGTTTTCGAAATCGTTTTCCATCATATATTTTAAGATAAAATATGAATTGGTCACTTCTTTCTTGTCAATTTAAAGTTTGTGTACATAAGAAGAACAATTTTTTCAACTCAAGCCGTCCAAATAGTTTTGATTGTCCAAAATATGCTGTTATCTTGTTTGAACAGGGAAAATATTTCGCCAAATATTAGCGTAGTGTAAACCTAGTTTAAGAGTTGGCAAAATTTGTATCCCTATTAAATTTTTAATAGTTATAACTACATACTTATGAAATTTATACCTACTTAAATTTGTACTGAAAATGTATATAAATTTCGAAAAAAAAAAACTGTTATTGTTGATTCCTCGAATGACGGTACAGCCGCTTTAGAGGATATGGTGATGACTATCCAAGTCAACTTGTCATATAGAAGGGTTTGGAGTTAAAAGTAAATTAAACATATACTTTATGTTAAGAATAGCTGAGCTTCTTTATCTAAAACTAGCTGACCCGAGCCGCGTTGCTGGCCCTAAGCAAACATTAGTGTTGTATTACTGAACGATTTAAATTGATATTTTAACGAAATTTACGACCTTTAAATAAAAATCTAAGGAATACCTATTATAAAGTGTTTTTTACAGAAGAATTTAAATATGATGTAGAAGCTGACCCGAGCCGCGTTGCTGGCCCTAAGCAAACATTAGTGTTGTATTACTGAACGATGACCCGAGCCGCGTTGCTGGCCCTAAGCAAACATTAGTGTTGTATTACTGAACGATTTAAATTGATATTTTAACGAAATTTACGACCTTTAAATAAAAATCTAAGGAATACCTATTATAAAGTGTTTTTTACAGAAGAATTTAAATATGATGTAGAAGCTGACCCGAGCCGCGTTGTTGGCCCTAAGCAAACATTAGTGTTGTATTACTGAACGATTTAAATTGATATTTTAACGAAATTTACGACCTTTAAATAAAAATCTAAGGAATACCTATTATAAAGTGTTTTTTACAGAAGAATTTAAATATGATGTAGATGTGGGCTCAATCAAAAAATATACGCATGTATTTAAGGCAAATTTGAATTTATATTTATTTATTACTTCATCTTAAGGTTAGCGGATAGACAATGTCTTTTTTTTTGAACGGAATGATGAGAGCTGTAGTCGAAATTGCAGTTGTAATGGAACGCTGCTTGATTCAAATCAGAACTTGAAGCAATTCTTCTTATGCGTTGATTAAAAATTTTAAAGTTGTTGAATTGCTACATTTGCTCGACGATTTCTCATTGCTAACCGAGCCGTTTCATTTCTCGCCTGCCTTTCTTCCTGCGTTTGTGATGTACGAAGTCGGGCCAAACTAATACGGGGTTGTTCTCGTGCGATTTCTCGTTCATATATATTCAATTGATTGACGATATTACGATAAGTACTTGCATTACGTGTTCGACGCGAAATATTAGATCTCCGGGGTCGCGGCATTGTGAATAACACTTAATAACGAATGCCAAAAATACAACAAATAGTTTTAAATATCACAACCTCACTAAATGATGAGCTTTACTTGGAACTTACCGTTTGGAAATAGAATTCTACACCACCACCAGAAAACAAATTGCACAAAAAAGTAAGCGTTTCGATAGAAACAGAAACAGTAATTGTTATAATTTGTATTAAAAAAAATATTTTTAATGATTATTAAGGCAAAGAAATTATGACAAAAAAGAGTTTTTTTTTATCGCGGATTTTTCGCGAATTTTTTTTCGTATTATCCTTTTCTGGCCGGTGACCGGTCCGAATTGGTGAGAATCATCAAAATCGGTCTAGTCGTCGCAGAAGTTCTTTTTTTTAACCCACGGTTGTCATTGAAAGGATATTCTTCTTATATGCTTCTTATTCATTGCTTTTGAAGTACTTCTCTTAAAATTATGTTTATAATTTTTTTTTTAATAAAAATTCTATTTTAACCTTATTAAAAGATAATAAAATTGCTTTAAAATTTGTGAAATTTTATTTTATTTTTTTTATTAACATTTTTTCTTGCTAAAAATACATTTATTTTCACTTTTTTGCAAGTAATTATTAATAACTCCAAAAAAGCTCAAAATATGCACTTACTTCTACTTTTGAAGTGATGAAAATGTTCTTTTTTGGAAACACTTGATTATTTTTTAATTTTGCACGTTATTAATAAAACTATTTACAAGAAGTTTGACACATAGGTAGTGCTTCCACTGTAGAATGTTATAGGATATGTTGAATCTTGATCGGTTATACGCACACTTTTTTAAAACCCTCAAACGGCTGAACCGATTTTCATAGCATCATCCTTTATTTCCCTAAATTCAAATATGATATTTTAAATTTCGATCGGAGCAGGGGAAATATTCGTTATGGTATAATTAAGGAACTGTTATAGTTACAGCCCTCAAACTACGTGGGAACTACTATCTTCTCACATCGCATTGATGAAATAATAATATAATGGATAGGTCCAGGGGAAGACGTACCGCCCATACAAAGCAAATATTAATTTTTCATATCTAAAGAAATATTTCAGTGAAAGTCTTAAAAAGTTGTAGAATTAATTTTCATATCAAATTTCGAATAGGGCGGATATAAAGTAAATATAAGTTATCGCATCAGAAGAGATAGCGAATCGCACCGGGAAAAACTAGTTTTTCAATAAAACACAAAGCCACACAGAATGCTTGTTTTAATTTCAATTAATTTTTAAAAAAATAGCAACATTTCGAATAACTTGAGTTATCTAAAAGCTTTACCATATTGTTCAAATAATTTAAAAATTGCATTTTCTAATATTCCTAATACGTATTCAAATAACACTTATTTCTTTCTTTACAAAAACAAATATGTAATAACTTTATACTTTAGACAAAAAATTTTAAATTTATAAAGATAAATATTAACTAGCTGTTAAAAAAAAAAAAGAAAAAGAAAAACAAACAAAGTAACCAAAAAATATGGGCAGATGAAGTTCTGACTCAATCTGCCCGCATGACTGTAATAAATACAATTTTAATATCTGATATATTGATACCTACCTTACATGAAATAACATAAAAAAAAATAAATAGATAAAACACAGAGCCTTAGACAGCAGCATTATATGGGAGGGCAATTCGATTCGGATTTTTTAGAATTATAACTGTTTATAATGTTTTTCTTTTAATTCTCGTAAAAAATTTTATAATTCCTAGTATTTGTGTTGCTTATAATATATTATTTTTAATATTTTCAATTTTTATTTTTAGTTTCCCTCCTGTGACTACTACAGCGCCTTAGCAACATAAAAAACACTTTTCATACATGTTGTATTATTGACATTGAGTACTATGTAGAACTACGTCTTTTTTTTATTTTTGTTTCTGTTTTAACATTATTTTACAGCTTTGGTTCCAGTGTATGAAACATTATTCACACATTTTTTATGTATTTTTTTTTTCTTTTTTTTTCATTGTCCTACATTTGCTCTATTTCATTTTATAACTCAAGTACTAAAAGAAAAAGAAGAAATGGTGTGTATGTTAAATGAATTGTAAAAGATTATCCTTGTCCAAAAAAGAAAAATAAATAAAAAATTGCGAACATGCAGGTAGAGCAAAAATTTAGTTGTGCATTGTCTCGGCAAAAATATCAATTTATTTTGTTGCAGCAACCATATTGTGGTTGTAGAAATCAAACAATCGTTTCCGTAAACAAAATATTTTTACAGTACACATAAAATATGTTTGTTGCAATCATTAATATTACACTCTTTTACATTAAACTGGAACTATTCAACTTTTAAACATAACATGTTTGCCGTTACAATGCTCAACTGTATATTTTCTCTGCGTATGATAATAAAAGAAACTTAAATATGAGAGGGTGGTGGCTGTATTTGAAGAAAGAAAAACAGACAGAAATTGAACTTAAAATGAAAAAAAAACTACATACATTACATAGATATGTATTATCAGATCGACTTTATCAAATACACAATATTTTCTGTTTTCTTTTAACACATAAATGTATCTGTATACCCTTCACCACAGGTGCAAAGGGTATATTTAAGATTATCATTCTGGATCCTTATTGATAGGGAACTCTGTTGAAATCAGTTTTTAGAAAGCCCCAGATATCGGATATATACATATGTTTTATACATCAACTTATAAAGAATTTCCCTTATATGAACGCTAATAAAAATGAACAAAATCAGTTCATATATAGCCTGGATATCGCCGAAAAACCGAAGATGCCACCGAAAAAACGCTTTTTTTGTGTGCGACTTATCTAAGCCTTTATGTAAGCCAGAGAGTTCTCAATCCGTCCATTAGTATCCGAGATATTGGGCAAAACATTTTTTTAAACTTTTTCAAGCCCTACATAAGTTTCGGACTTTATATAGATCGGTTATAAATATTTTGCTAAAAGTTCGATTTTTCGAATCAACCAATTTTTGAAGCTAGAGACTTCGTTCTTTCTCAGAAAATTCGGATTTTTTTCCAAAATTACTCAATCGGTCTATTAGTAGCCGAGATATCGACCAACACGCATTTTTAGACTTTTTGAAGCCCCTATATAAGCTACGGACTGTGTTTTTATGTAGAACGATCACAAATTCTTTTCTCGAATTTCGAGTTTTTAAATCAATCTAATCGTATCATAAATTTTCAAAATACTCTTTCTTTAATTCATTTATATCCTTTTGTTGTTTCATTAACTTTAAAATATATACATTTTTCACATACCAACTCAACAGGGTATATAAGATTCGACATAGCACTCTAACTTGTTATATAAATCCATTGATAGAAAAAGTACAAAAATTATGCCCAAAAATTTTTCGAAGGAAAAAATTTTATGGATCAAATATTTCAAAAATCTAATTGACTGCATTTTTACATTAATATATTAAGCTGTGTAACGCAGAGGTATATTACACTGGTCAACAAAAAAAAAGAAAAAATTTTTTTGTTTCCTGTGATTTTTTTTATCTCAAATTCACGCATATTTTTATCGAATATTATCTTTATCGACAATTTGCTTTAAAATAAAATTTATCGAATATATCCTCTATCTAAATGGAAAATTTATCGAAAATTATTTATAATTAGAAAATTTAATTATATAGAATATTAATCGAAGATTTTCTACAAATAGAAAATTTATCTAAGATTTTCTGTAAATATAAAATTTATCGAAAATTTCCTCTAAATAGAATATTTATCGCAAATTATTTATAAATAGAAAATTTTTCGAAGATTTCCTCTAAATAGAATATTTATTGCAAATTATTTATAAATAGAAAATTTAATTATATTTATAAAGAATATTTATCTTAGTTTTTCATAAATAGAAAATTTATCGAAAATTTTCTATAAATAGAAAATGTATCGAAGATATTCTGTAAATATAAAATTTATCGAAAATTTCCTCTAAATAGAATATTTATTGCAAATTATTTATAAATAGAAAATTTAATTATTTTTACATAGAATATTTATCGAAGATTTTCCAGGAATAGAAAATTTATCGAAGATTTTCTGTAAACATAAAATTTATCGAATACTTTCTACATATAGAAAATTTATTGAAAATTATTTATAAATGGAAAATTTATCGAAGATTTTCTATAAATAGATAATTTATAGAAAATTATTTATACATGGAAAATTTATCAAATATTTCCTATAAATAAAAATTTATCGAAAACTTTCCCTTAATTAGAAACATTTACGAATTATCTTCAAACAAAAAATGTATGGAACATTATTTATAAATAGAAAATTTATCGAAGATATCTTTAAATAGAAAAACTATCGAAGATATCTTTAAATAGAAAATTTATCGAAGGTTTTCTTTAGATAGAAAATTTATCGAAAATTCTCTATAAACAGACTTTTTTCTTTTATTGTTTTTTTGATGAAGATTTTCTTTTGAAAGTT
Source organism: Protocalliphora azurea (assembly GCA_932274085.1). Classification (NCBI taxonomy): domain Eukaryota; kingdom Metazoa; phylum Arthropoda; class Insecta; order Diptera; family Calliphoridae; genus Protocalliphora; species Protocalliphora azurea. Next base: position 150,351,637 of record OW026521.1, on the reverse strand, counting down.
TGCTCTGAATAGAAAATTTTTGTTTTAAATTTTATATGTAAACTTATCAAAAATTACCTTAATTAGAAAATTTGTCGAAAATTATATTTAAATAGAAAATTTATCGAAGATTTTCTTTAGATAGAAAATTTATCGAAAATTCTCTATAAACAGATTTTTTTTTGTTGAAATAATATAAAAATTATCGAAAATTTACTCCAATTCAAAAAAATTATAAAAATTTTCGTTTTAAATTTTATATGTAAACTTATCAAAAATTGCCTTAATTAGAAAATTTGTCGAAAATTATATTTAAATAGAAAATGTATCGAAGGTTTTCTATAGATAGAAAATTTATCGAAGATTACCGAAAGAAGCTTCTGAAATTTTTGCATTATAAACGTGCCTTTAGTTAGACGAGACCGCATCATACTTCCACCACTTCACCACTTCATATTAAACTCGGCATAATGAAACAGTTTCTGAAGGCGCTTGACAAACGTGCCGAATGTTTCAATTTTCTTTCACGCAAGTTACCAGGATTAAGTACAGAAAAATTGAAAGCTGGTATTTTCGATGGACCACAGATTAGGCAACTCATGAAAGATCCTAATTTTGTAAAATTAATGACTAAAACCGAATCCAAAGCTCGGAATTTATTTGTTTTCATTATGAGTAATTTTCTAAGCAAAAAGAAATTTGACGACCATCTCGAGCTTACTGAATGTATGCTATCGAGCTTGCAAGAGCTAGTTTGCAGCATGAGAATAAAAATCCACTTCTACAAATAGAAAATTTATCTAAGATTTTCTGTAAATATAAAATTTATCGAAAATTTCCTCTAAATAGAATATTTATCGCAAATTTTTCATACTCTCATTTAGACCGATTTCTACAAAATCTGGGTGATTTTATTGAGGCGCAGGGTGAAACATTTTATCAGGATCTTCGGACAGTGGAAAAGCGTTATCAGAGAAGATGACACTCACATATGATAGAAGACAGTTTTTGGAGTCCTTTCGACGAAATTACAAGGCAAACTACGATACAATAATCGAACAACCGGTTCGGAAAGCTGGAACATTGAGTTTTTAAATTCATGATAAAAAGTCCTTCAGAACTACTCCAAAAATTTACAAAAGGGATTCAAATATTGGGCATATAAAAACAACGTAATAAATTATCATTTGAAAAAATAACATAATTTTCATGTTAATTTTTGGAAATTTTTGAACATTTTTAATTTATTTGTAATATTTCTCCGCATACGTTAGATTTATATAAAACGTAGTCGCATTCAACACATGGTCTTTTCGCAAGCAATAGCTTATTAAATACAATACTTATTAAAAAGAAGAAAATATTCTGTTAAAGACATAATCATTCTGAAGACATAATCTTACTAAACTTACTTAATAAAAACGTAACCTTATTAAAGACATAAGGATTGCGCACGAAAAAAATAGTGCATACAAGTGTTTATAAAAATGAAACCAATGGGTTAATTTTTTTGTTTCTTTTTTGTTTTGTTTTACTAAGGACCGTTATATTCCAGTTTTAAATTTTAAAGAAAAATAATTTTTTTTATTTGTTTTTAATAAAATATTTAATATTTTCTGGAATACCCTAAAATAAAAGTTTTATTGTGTTTTCGGTTACTTTTTGTTGGAATGGTTCATTTCTTTTTAAACACTATTTTACTTTTACCAGCTTAAATCAGAGAAACAAGCCGACCAGCTCAAAATCGGCGGCGCACCACCGCTGATCAACTTTATCAGCCGTTTCCGATTTGGTCGGCTCACAACGGCTTAAAATCAGCCGCTGAAATGTTTAAATTTTTATTGAAATTCATTGCTTTTTTTTAATTTAATAACAATGTCCATAACCAAGAAAGGGAAACTCCCTTTTTTTAGTATATTAACCTTTTTGGATGATTTTGATCTTCAATTTTGTCAGTTTATTCGTGTCATTTGTTTTGTAAATACATATCTTAATTTGAGAAAAGTTCAACATATTTTAAAGCCAACGATTTTTCAAAAATTAGAGATTTAAAAAAAATTTTAAAGTAGAGATTCCATATACTTAATTTGCATGAATTATGTAGCTCAATTTGGTGCGAAACAGCTTTTCACTAATGCTGACATAAACAACTGGATTCAAGAAGAATTTCATGTGGAAAGTAATGAGGAGCAAATGGAATTATCAAATACGGAATCGAATTTATACGGATTTATACGATAGTGGTCATGAAGAAAACAAAATTAAAGTTGAAGATTGTATAATATCGACAAATATATGCATACAATGGGCTTTGGAAAATGATAAGCCGACAACAGCACTATACGAACTACGTGATTCAGCTTTTATTTTAAAAAATTATTTGCCAAAAAAGCAACTCAAAAACTCCAATTTCTTTAAAAATGTTTAAAATGTATATCAATAAAAAAAATTCTAATTTTAAAAATTACATAAAATGTTGGGTTCTGTTATCAGGAAAATTCAGTTTTCGCGACAGTTCTGGTTTTTAATTAGTCGCGAAAATCGAGATTGCACTGTATATATTATTTGTAGATATTCCAAAAACAAAAAACTGAAAAATATAGTGTTAGAGAATAAACTTTAGGCTTTAAAATTAACACCATAGATAAAAAAACACAAAACTAAAAAAATGAAATCTGCAAATTGCCCTTTTTTGAATATAAGTCCTCGATATGTAGTCTTACTACAGAAGTCTAACTAAAGTAGTCATAATCTTGCCAAAGAACAAATTCCGAAAGATAACGTAGTCTTTCCCTTTAAAAACATCAGACCAATTAACAAAATGGTGCTAAATAAAGCAATTATTCACTTTAATATTTAAACAAAACGTTTCCATGACAGAATATTAAAATTTGTCAATTCAAACAAACTCAATCATTTGTAAAAATTAATAATGAAAAAGAAAAAAAACCCTTAAGATTTTATATAGGAAATAAACATCAAAGTACAATAAATTAATACAAAGGGCTATAAACGGAATTTGTAATTAACCACAACAATACTGTTTATTTTCTTTATAATGTTATGTGCATGTGGTTGCAACACGATTACTTACTATATCTATCTTTCTCATAATTTGTTTTAAATAATACACGTAACTAAATATAAATTCAAGCACTTTGGTCGAATTTTATTTAAATTTACATAGAAAATTATTTAAAACTTTAAATACATTTGAAAACAAAAAATCAACTAAAATATCTTTAGTTTGGATTTATATTACCTTTTAGAATAAATATAATTGGATTCATTGCTGAAATTAGATTTTTAGTATAAAAACACAAATATCTCAAATTTCAAATAATTTTTTATTGGAATTCAACTTGAATTCCAGCGGAATTTTTGGAGGCTTTCATGAAAGCTATATCCTAAAATAATCCTAAAATTTAAGTTTGAAATAGGTTTATTATTATAATTATTATTATTATTATTATTATTATTATTATTATTATTATTATTATTGTTATTATTATTATTATTTTTATTATAGTTATATTATTAGTTTGATCCTTATAGGGCAAAAGAAAATAAAAAATAAACAACTGTACGTAGCGTATGATTTAAAATTAATAATGTTCTTGAAAAAATTAAAACTAATTATGTAATATTAAATGAATTCATGTTGTCTTTATATTTTGACCACAATAACCGCTTCACCTGACAAAATTACCGTTAAAGCATTTTTAGTTGAATATGCATAAATGCATTTATATATTTTAATATATAATTCATACACATTGTATATAAAGGGTGTGTTCGAATAAAATATAACACATATTTTTATACCCACCGTCAAAAAGATGGGGGTGGGGGGTTAGTATTGGGTTTGTTATTCCGTGTGTAACACGTATATGTATATATATATATAGGATCCTGGTTACATTCATAGTCGATCTAGCTATGTCCGTCCGTCTGTCTGTTGAAAGCAGAATAGGGCTCAGGTAGAACTACCTAAAGGGGTGGAGGGGCGAAACTTGTCCCAAATATTTATGTTATATAAGGTTTTCTTGGTATTGAAAATTCGCAAAATCGTTTAATAAACAAAAAAGTTATAGGCCAAATAACTTCAGTTCATACTTTTCTGTAGATATCTCTTAAACATAAGCATGTACGATAGCGAAATTTTGTACAGATAGTTCGGAGGATCAAAAATGAGCGTGATAAGCCCAGCTCCCATATAAGGTGAAATTTTAAAAATCTGTTTGTAAACAAAAAAGTTATGGGCTAAATTCAAGAAACACAGAGTGTCCGTTATAACTTCGGTTCATATTTTTCGACTGATGTCACTTAATCCAAAGCAAGTACGACAACGAAATTTTGTACAGATAATTCGAGGTTGGTTTTTTTAAACTATTAAACCTCATACAAATTGGACAGCAGACAATGACTTTCTAAAGTGGTAAGAAGGTTAAACAATGATCTTATAATTGATCGGAAAAATATCACGAAACGAAAACAAAGCCAAAAAGGTGGAGCAGTTCTTAAGAAGTATTCCAAACATTTCCGGACGCGAAGTGGCTAGACGTGTCATATGTCCTGAAGGCGATGGGCGCAAAGTTAAAGAAAATATTGGACTTAAAAAACATTTAAAGTGCAAAAAGTACCAGATAGGAACGCAAAGAAGAATGCTGAAGCTAAAATGAGAGCAAAGCGCCAAAAATTATTTCTTATGTTTAAATATTGTGTAATGGATGATGAAACGTACGTTATTTCTGATTTCTCACAGCTTCCTGGAAAAAAGTTTTATGTAGCAGATGTTAGAGGAAATGTTCCAAAAGAGTATCGTACCTAACAGTAATCAAAATTTCACAAAAAGTTTCATGCTTGACAAGCTACATGAAGCTATGGTAAAAGAAGTAAAACGCATGTAACATCGCGCACAATAAACTCCATTAAAAAAAAAACACACATAAACTCAAAATTTTTTTCCCTGATTTTCATCGTAAAAGTACTTTAGTATGGTACAGTAAAGATAATGTTGATTTTTTCCGAAAAATGCCAACCCTCCAAACTGCCCAGAACTTTGGCCAATTGAAAGATAATGGACTCTTGTCAAAAGAGAATTAAGAAGGATTAATGGTGCAACCAAAACAATGATAAATTTTAAACACAAATGGACAACTGATTCCAAGAAAGTTACGCAAAGTTAATACAATCGAATTAATAATGGAGGGTTTTTCAAAGAAAATAAAAAAATCGTATATAATCATTAATTTATCCTTTATTTTTAAACGTAATAAATTTGTAGAAGAAACCCTAAAATATATTTGTTTCTCTCAGAATGGATCAGTGGATTGAGCTGGATGGAAATTTAGCACAGAATAAATCCCAGAGCCGATTGAAAACAAAATAATAAATATTATTTTATTTTCTCAGAAATTGGAAAATCCCAATAGGAAATGAAACAAAAAAATGAAATAAAACAAATTAATTATTATTTGTTTGGATAAAGGTTTAATGGGGAAATTCAGTGGTTACCTTATTTGGTGACTGCTAGAAGAGTAAGAATCTTACAAATTGTAGACGAAAACGGAAACAACATTTTTAGGCATTTGACCATTCGACATTAGGATTAGGCCTTATGTGCGAAAGGGACAGGACAACTTTTACAGCATTCTTCTTTTATTTATATTGACGGAAAAAGGGAAAACTTGGCTCACCACAAGTGTTAATGTTAAAAGGGCAGATTAGCCCTTGTTCCCTCGATAATTTTAAGAAAGTAAGCTTTTCGTTAACAGAGCCCTAAAGAATTTTACAGATTTCTGCAGCCCTATTATTTCCAAGTTTATAACCCATTTGCATGAATAATGGATTTTCTTATAAAAAAATATAATCAAGTTCTTTCTATTTTTATGCTACACTATTAATCTATACCTAAGGAAAACCTGAGCTCAAAAATATTTTTACATCATGTTCAGTTCTTGGACAACTGGATCCTTCAAATTGCTTAGCCTCATAATTGAACTTTTTGTAATTTATCCATATACAGTTGATAGTTTGGATACCTTTAAGCCTAAGTTTTCACTGATGATTTTAAAATGTATGTTGTTTGGGTATTCCAGGCATTTGAAGGTGGTTTCATTTCTCCTATTTTAAATTTCAATGTAAATAAAGATAAGTTAAAATTAAATTTATTTATGTTACATAACTAATTTAGATGAAATAAATAAATAAAAGTATTTCTCTTACAATTTTCACATTGCGTACAAATTACATCTTCAAATCAATATATCAAATAAATATATTTTTCAAATGTAGAATTTTACTTCTGACTAGTCCTTTTGCAACATATTATTCCAAAATAAAATTTTTTCTTTTTAAAATATTCCCATAAATAGAATTATTTTTTATTTTCCATCTATCAAATATATTCAGATATTTGCTTAAAGATATTTAAATTCGGAACAAAATCAAATAAAAATAAATATATAAAACACAATATATGAGGGCGGATCAATAATCAAAACTGTTGCCATCACCTTATTGGCCGACCAACTTACCTTGGTCTTCTTCGTAGCAAGTTCACCCGGAGAAACCCATTGTTTAGACTGCTGCTTGGTCTCCGGAGTACAGTAATGGATTCATGTTTCATCCACAGTTACAAAACGCCACAAAAACTCATTCAACTCCAAACAATCCTTTGAAGTTGTCAGACGTTTACGTTTATGGTCAATTGAGAGCAAACACAGCACCCATCTTGCAGACAGCTTTCTTAAACCCAGCTGATCATTTAAAATCGAAACCACACTGCCATATGAAATGCCTATGGTATCAACAATCGCACGAACTTTTACTCAATATCGTGGATTTTTTCGACATTTTCGAGTGTACTGACCTCAATTGGCGACCACAACGAAAGACAGTAAACCCCATAGTATTTATCGAGCTTTTCCTTGGTTTAATTGACGGGTTTTTTTCGCAAATAATAATGTTTAATGAGCACTCGAAATTCACTTTATTCCATTTTTAGAAAAATACACCTAGGTTGTATGTTTTGAAAAGCTGTTAAACGCAAAGTAAATGACGACACTTGCTCAAAATTTGACAGTAGTCTATTAACAGGTGGTACTTGATGGGAATAGTGTTGCATTTCATACAACTACGGGGAAGTTCGAAAAGTCACTGAAATATTGATCCGCCCTCGTATACTAAAATAACCATTGACGAGTTAGAAAATATAAGCATTTTGCATACACAAGAAATCCCGGGATTTCCCGCATGATTTCCCCAGATTACGGGTCTGAAAATTTTGCGGAATTCCCGAGATTTCCCGTGAAAAACTCTAGTCGTCATTCGAACAGAAAATATTCGATTATTCAAGGAACACATTTTTTATTCTTATCGAACAAAATTTTTCAATTTAAAATAAAAAAATATTTAATCAATTTTTAACTATTATTCAAATAATCGAATAAATTTTTCAAAACGAGTTTTTGTTAAATTATTATATTGTATACAAATTCCTTTTTGAAATTATTAGGGTAAAAAGTTTTGTTTAGTTGGAAAACTCTGTCGAAAATTATTGAAAATTTCGTTAGAATTTACAGAGGCGGACAAAATTATTCACACAGTAGCAGGACGCTGTCCTAAACTTAAAAGTTTTGATAACATTTTTTTGTAAAAAATGACAGTTATGAAATCCCGATATTTAATTTTATCTATTCTGTCAATAATAATACGTGAAAACTCTAAAAAGTATCAAAATGGGACGTAGACAAAAGGAAAGAAAAATGATATTAGAATTGCACAAACAAAATAAAAGTTGTACAGAAATTGGTGAAATTCTAGAAATAAGCAGGTTTACCATTTATAGCATTATAAAACGTTTTAAAAATGATGAGAATGTAAAAAGCCGCTCTCATATTGGAAGAATTCGAAAGTTTTCCGAAAAAGAGGAAAGAAAAATTGTAAGAAAAACAAAACCAAAAATCACTTCAACGTAGCAGCAGAAGTTAAAGAAGATATGGCCAAAGAAATTCATCCCAAAACTGTTTGCAGAACACTGCAACGTGCAACGTTATAGCACTAGAGTAGCATAAAGGAAGACTCTAGTTACTAAAGTGAATCAAGGAAAGAGAATCGAATTTGCTAGAACGTATGTGAATCATCCTTTGGATTTTTTGAGTAGTGTGCTGTTCACAGATGAAGATTTTGAAGGAAAATCTTCATAAAAGCGTTGAAAAGCTGGGCCTTGGTGATAATTTTAATTTCAACAGGATAATGGATCATACATCATGTGATTTATGGTTATTAATTGCCAAACTATTTTTCCATAACTTTTTTTCCAGTTCATTTTGTACTCTTTGCACTCTCAGCAACAACTGAATAAGAGAGCGTAAGAATACGTGTGAATTTAGCCCGCACAATTGTGCTACGATATTGACATCCCTACAGTAAAGTTAGAATAAACGGGGGACGTATAGGTTATTGTTAAATTCTGGAAATTTTTTTTCATTCATTTTTTTATTTTTTTTTAATACGAGTATTCAAGAAAAATTGAAGCCAAAGTATATGCAAATGCTTTATTTTAGAGATCTTTTCATTTATTACTTATCTAAAAAATTATTTTAATGATTCAACTGATGTGGAAATAACTGATGATTCTGAAATATAGGCAACCAATAGATAATATTGAAAATTTAAAAAATAGATTTTAGCAATAATCATCAATGACTTTATTTAGAAAAATGTAAAAGGAACAGGAAAACTGAATATGCTTTTAATGCTACTCTTACTGTACTGCCAGCATCAATAGTAAGTCAAAAAAGGATTTTTTCCACATCTGTTTTTATTAAAAAAAAAAAAAAAAAAAAAAAAAAAAAAACGTTTTAAATCCAAAGGTATGCAATACATCTAGAAGTTTATGTGAGAGGCAGTTCAAACTAAATTTTCAAAAAATTTACTCATTTTTTTTTCAAAACACAAAAACAAAATATATGTGACTACATGTATTTTGTTGTTGCATGAATTAGGTTTTTGTTTCTCACATAAACTTCTAGTTGTATTCTATGGCCAAAAGCTGAAAGCAGTTTGAATATGGTCTCAATTTTTGTATAATATTTTTATTCTACGTTAATGAATTGTTATTTTTAGGTTTATTTTATGTTATTAAAACCAAAAATCAATTTGAAAAGTACTAGTTTTTGCATTTTTTAGGTTGTAAATTATTATTATTTAGCTTGTAAATATTTATTCGTTCGATTTATCCAAGAAAATTCAAATTTTATTCGATCACACAAATAATTAAAAAAAATATGAAACTTTCAACTTCAACGTCGAATAATTGACAAATCTAGTATATACAATAAACAACTACTGCTTGCTTATGCAAAAAGCAACAACACTGAAAGTCGTTAAAATACTTTTTATATATGTTTGTGTGTATATATTTTTAATAATTTTTTCAGATTTTTGCCTATTTACTCGTTTGTTTATGGACCGATATGATTAATTCCAAAAACCGAAATTTTAGATAAATATTTACAACAGATTTGTACAGAAACGAATTCCGAAGCATATATAGAAGCTTCACAAAGTCCAAAAATGCGTTTTGAGCGATATCTCAGTTACTAATGAACCGATTTTGTTCATTTCTTCCGCAAAAACATTCCAAAAAAAGATTCCGAATTTTCTGTGCAAAAACGAAATCGCTAGGTTATATAGGGGCTTAAAAAAGTCGAAAACAAATACATTTTTAAAGAATTTTTCGGTTTTTTGGCGATATCTCGGCCATTAATGGACCGATTGTGTTGATATTCTCTATAATTTGATGTATAAAACATATACATCTGATAATTGGGGCTTTCTAAAAAGTGATTTCAACGGACAGACGTCGACTTCCCTGTCAATAAGGATCCAGAAAATATATACTTTTTGGGATCTTAGATGAATATTGTAGTAATTACAAACTGAATGACAAACTTATATATACCCTTTACACCTGTGGTGAAGGCTATAAAAACCTTTCCATACTGTTTACAATTTTGTGATTACGTTATTACATTTCTTTCTTTTAATTTCTTTTTTTCCTTTTTTAATCTAGTTTTTTTCAATTTGTCAATGATTTTGTTTTTATGTTTTTGTATTTCTGTCATATCATATTCTTTTACATCTCATTCAGCTACTTAATGTTGTGTTAAAACAAAACGATAAAATCAAATAGCAAAACATCTGTAGAACAAGATATTATGTAAGAGTATAAAATGATTGGATTTAGTAGGCGGGTATAAATATACGGTAAGTAATATTGAAAACTAATTTTATATATTGGGTGATATAAAAATAGAGTTTTTCACGTAAAATCCCGGAATTTGAATTTCCTGGAAATCCGCAAAATTTTTAGTTCCGTAATCCCGAGAAATGAGAAAATTGCCGGGATTTCTTGTGTATGCAAAATATATGTATTTTCTAACTAAACTATGATTATTTTAGTATAAAATATGTTTTTGCATTTGTTTCTATTTTTCTTATTTGACTTTGTTACTCACATGTTTAAATATTTCTAAGGAAATATCCAAAATATATTTGATAGTTTCTGAGTCCTTCATGCATTTTTGTATTATAGATGAAAAATAAAATAAATATATTTATGGGAATATTTTAAAAAGAAAAAAAATTGATTCTACATTGTGGTCAAAAATAACATGTTGCAAAAGGATTAGTAAGAAGTAAAATCCAACATTTGCAAAGTGTATTTATTAAACGATTTGAAGATGTAATTTGCACACATGTGAAAACTGTAAGAGAAATATCCTTAAAATGTCTGGAATTCTCAAACAACAACATACATTTTGAAAACACAAGTGAAAGCGTGGGCCTAAAAGTATTCAAACTATTATCTGTATATGGATTTTTTATGAGATAAGTTACAAAAAGTATGCAATTTAAAGAGTCCAAGATTGTCCAAAAAGTGAACATGATGTAAATTAATTTTTCAGCTAAGGTTTTCCTTAACTACAGATTAATAGTGTAGCATAAAAAAAGAAAAGGAACAAATTGTATCTTTGTATGAAAAAAACCATTATTCATAGAAATGGGTTATAAACCTGAAAAGAATGGGGCATCAGAAGAAATCTTTAAAATTCTTTAGGACTCTCTTAACAACAAGCTTATTTCCGAAAAATTAACGAGGGAAATTTTACTCACAGAGCAATATGAAATCCAAAGTAATCATTCGAATTTCGGATGAGTTGTTATATAACAAAATTTTTCATTTAATTTTCAAAATCTCAATATTTCAAAAAAGAACTAAATTAGTTTATGGTTTTGTGATTAATAAGTTTATTTTAACATTTTTTTATCCTTCATTTTTTATCTCATAAATATTTTAAAATTTGGCGGGAATTCCCGGGGATCCCTTGAAATTTAAAAATCAATACAGATTTCTCGAAAGCGGAAAAACACCGGGAAATAAAAAGCTCTATATAAAAAGTATTCGCCTTTTTTTTGTCACTAAGTAGATGGTGTTGATAATCATATATCGGGTAATACTAATTCGATTGTGTCAAACGAATACGTATTTGAAAGGTGTCATTTTCAGGTTACATTTTCGGTGAAGACAGTAATCTTACACACAATCTTATTCAAGGCGTAGCCTTATCGAAGCCGTAATATTATTCCCGATTTAATGTAGTCCAAAACGTAGATTTACTCAAGACGAAATTTCGTAATAGACACAATATTATTCCGAGCGTAGTTTTATACAAGGCGTAATCTTATCCAAGACGTAGTCTAATTCTAGGGATACAAAAGGTAATCACATTTAATCCGTAGTGTTATCTAAGTCGTCTTATTTAAGACTAATATTCCCTAAATTCAAAGGAACTAGCAAAAAACAGTTTTGATATTTTAGCACTTTCAGTGCTAGATTTAGCATGTGAACAGATTAAAATGCATTGACAATTTATAAAAATACTTTTTTACCGTTTATTTATTTATTTATTAATTTTTTTAATTAATACTTTTTGTTTTTGTTGTTTTTTTTTTTTTGGGGGGGGGGAGGAATTTATTAAATTTAACGGTATTAGTTATCAGTTTTGAAATATAAGACTTATTTTCATTTTATTACAAATAATTCAGTAGAATTACTTTAAGTTGTTATTTAAACTATAATTTTACAAGAAACAAAGGCAACGAAAATATGAGTTTTTCTTAACAGAACAACTTAGCATTGTCATTTGCTGCTGTACAACAATTTAGCATAATTCTTTTGAAGATTTAACACTTTAACAATTACACTTTCTGGCAACACTGCCTGTGACAGGTTCTTAGGTAGTAGATATCGGTTATAGTTCTTATACTTTATATGAAAGAGACCTATCAGTTTTACATAGAACTGTCATTGGTGAAAGTCAGTTGACAGCATTTACTACTATTTCACAAGTTATAGATATAAACTAAGTTAACCCGTTTTTAATCAAGTTTACTTATTTAAGATATAATATTATTCCGGTTATAATGTTACTTCAAAACATAGTATTATTCAAAACGAACTTTTGCTCAAGACACAATCTTTTTCGTAACGTAGTTTTATTCAAGAAGTAGTCTTATTGAAGACGTAGTCTAACGTAATCATATTAAAGCCGTAGTTTTATTGAAAAAATAGTCTTCTTTAGGACATAATATTATTCAAGATGTAGTCTTTCTCATCTAAGACATTATTTTATTCATGAGGTAGTTTTATTCAAATCAATGTCTTATTCAAAAAGCAACATTATTCAGGACGTTGTATGTTTTATTTACAACGTAGTCTTATTAAAAAAAAATGCAGTGTAGCATTACTCTGCAAATTTTATGTTTTTTTATTTTCACTTATTTACATTCGATGGTAGTAGATATGTAATGTAGTAGCAGTCAATCGTATGACAGAATAAATGAAAGAAAATATTATTTTGTTGCATATATTGTAGCATTCGTCTGTGTTTGTATTGACTGATTGTAATACATAGATTTATTATATTCAAGGTAATATTTAAAGAAAAATCATGACATTCTGAAAAACAAAAACTGACTGACAGATACAATCATTAAAATAGACAAGAGAATGATGTGATACTTACTATATACAAATAAGACAGGCATACAGTAGTGGTCACGATTTTAGCACACTCATCATATAATTTCTTTTGCTTTAATTTTATTTTTCTAGATAAAAGATTTCAATTCTTTTATTACTTCAATATATTTCCCATAATGTACTAAATACGTTGCATTCAGGACTCGAAGTGTTATATCTATTATTTTCATGAAATTGTCACTTATAAAAATATACTTATAACTACTAAGAGACAAGAAATTAGTCGACTTTGAAAAGTTAAAGTAATCTTTGAAAAATATAATTAAATTTTAAATTCCATTTATAATATAAATTTAAGTAAAGTAAGGCCAGTTAAGCCAAAAGAAGTTGTACGATGGGTGGGCTAAAATCAATCAATGACCACCACTGTACATATATACGTCAATAATATATGCATATAAGTATGTATATATGTATATTATCGACAGTAATACATGTGTGTATACTCATTTGGATAAAAAAGAAAACTGAAACACTTAGACAGGAATAAATGTATACCTACTAGGGTGATCGACTGGGTTTTCAAATCGTTTTTTTCGGTTGAAATACTATATTTTTTTCAAAATGTTCATTTTTCGAATGTCGAATAAACAAGTTTTTTTTGTGTTTAAAAAAATAAAAATAACACTTCATTTCAAACAATAATACTAATACTAAATACTAATATTTCAATGGAAATTTAGGAAAAATTGGTGATTAATATTCATACAAAGTTAATTTACTGTAATGTTTTATAAACAAAGTTTAAGATTAAAATGAAATTAAGTTTAAACAAATATTAAAGTAATATTTATCTTGAATGGAACACGCCTATCAATAGAATTAATTTTTTCTCTAGTAGCACCTCTAAAATTTTAACAAACAATTTCAATTTTTTTGGGTTTATATTAATTAAATATTTGTAATAATAAAGTGTGCGTTCGAATAAAAAAAAATCAGATTTAACAGCAAATCGAATTCTTAAAATCCGGTCGTTTGCCCGCAGGCAAATGGCAGTCAAAGAAAAATTTACAAAATAAAACTTTATTTATTTATTTTTAACTTACTAGAAAATGTTAATTAAGAAAGTGTTCACAAGTATTACATTTCAGGATAATAAAAGCTTAACAAGGACCCAAAGAATGGCATGAAACTTGGTTCAGAAAAGAAAAAGAATAGAATGATTTCCAAGTCCAAAAAGTAGAAAAGCCTCTAAGAGCTATTCCAAACATGTTCGGTCTTGTAATGGCTTTACCTAATGGCGTTGTTTTTATTTCTTCAAAATCAAAGCTTACAAATTTTAAATAACAAAACTGAAAAGAACTCTGAGGTAAAGAATGATCAAAACTCCTTAATAGTGAAAAAAAATATTTTCAATATTTTGTACAAGCCTGGAAAACATACATTATTGTTGACTTTTCTCATGTTACAATGTAAAAATTTTGTATACCAAATAATCGAGAAAATGGACCTGAATAGTATCGAACTGAAAACAATTTGTCGTATGATAAGTTTACTCAACATGCGACACGATTAGGGATCGCAATTTCCCGAACTTTTTGATTTTCCAGCATAGCGGGAAAATTTGTTCAACTTTTTGAGATCCCGGATTAAAAACTATAATTATTACTACTCTCATTAGTTGAATAACTGAAACCCAAATGGCTTATGAATCTTTGCAATAGGAGATTTAAAACAGGATTGTAAAAGTAGTGAGAAAAGGAAATTTTATCATTTGCTTAATCTGCTGATCAATCAACTCGAATGAAAACAGACATGTAGTATATGTCATGAAGGAGTTTTATGGATATCGACACAATATTAAGCAATTAAAATAATATACCTAAAATTATGAAACGGGATGTTTGACAGTCATTTATGCTGTCAATATTTTTCTGAATTTTTTTTTTTTTTTTTTGTCTTCAATATTAATGACATATAAATAAAACGATAGCTAAATAAATAATACTGTAGTTCGAGAATTTTCCAAAAAAAATTTTTAGTGAACAAAAAAGATTAAATTTTATTAATATATTTTTATTCTATTAAAAAAAATATAAATTATGAGTACATTAGTTTTTATTTAACTATTGTTTAATATTGGTGGGGAAAAAATTAAGATTTGCTTTAGGATTATCAACATAAATGGCCGTATAGCATCCTGTTCCAATTGTCGTAGGAAATTTGGCCAAGATCTAATAAGTGTCGAACTCTTACATAATTTTGGGTACGTTTATGTAGCTCGCAAAAAAGACAATATCTCTTATAAAACGTTCAGACGATCTTATACATAACAGACAATATTTTCTGTTTAATGATTTGTCGGACTCGCTGCTTACCTTTTTACCTTTGTTAATGTTTTCTAAAATTTCTATGAGACAAATTCCACATGTCTATATTACTGACATATTTATAACGTATTGTATATTTAAAATGTCTACAAGATACTTTCAATTAATTATGATTTTCCACATGCTGGTTTTTAGTTCTGACATTTTATTAAGATATCATTGTCATTAAGTATAGTAGGATTTTTAGCTTAATTTTCTTTAAACAAAAAATTACTGAAATATATAATTTTTCGTTAAAGTTCACCGAGTTTTCTTAAATTTAAGAGCTTTTAAAATTCCCGGGAATCCCGAACGAAATTTCCGGAGCATGAAAACTTGCAAATTTCTCGAGATCCCGGTATGCATTCTCTAGACACGATATGTGATTGTTTTGGTTCTTTAGTCTGAATAAACTCAAATAGACTGTAATAAAAAGACATTTATGACACTCGTGACATTCAACAGTGTTTTTAACATTTTCTGGCCAGATTTAGAATTTTGTTATTGTAGTAGAAGCACCCAGAATTGGGAATGCTATTTTAGTGCCACGGGGTATTAGTTATTTAAACTATCCAGAATTTTGGTAATTGTAAGAGAATTGGATCCAAGTTGAAAGCGAATTTAAGAAGGCTCCAGCAGTGCTCAATTGTGATTATTAATTTTAAATACTTATAGAGAGATTATAAAGAGTAAAAAATTAATAATCACCCTTATTCCAGTTGTCGCCATCGTAGTCGATGTTAATTTTGAGTCAACATCGCTTGTGTCGACATCAACATGACTTCGACGCAAATGTGGTATTCTCTAAGAGACTTGATACGATGTCGACTGTTTATCGATAATTTGAACAAACAAAAAACACTTCCCTAATTTTTGAGTCAGCCGATTTATTTTGCCGTCAAATATAAAATTCCAATTAAAAAATCTTTTTTATTTAAGATTATGATTGAAGTAATGTAAAACAGCAAAATTTAATATTGTAAAAAGTTTCTGACGGAATTCTAATCCAGACAATTAATGGAATTCAAATATGTGCTGAAAGCAATATCATCTTAAAAAAAAAAAACTCTTTTAAAAGCTCTCTAAGACTTACTTGTATAATATTAACATTTTTAGGTCAAGAAATTGCAACAGTAGTCGTTTCCGAAATTTGTCTGGGAATCCGGACGCATTGAGTGACAGTTTGTGCCCAATGGACAATCGTACCGAGAATTAACAGTGTGATTTTTATAATGACTAATCTATAATTTATAATCGTATCTATAAGATTTTATATCTTGTAACATTAGGATTATCCATAAAATAAAAAAATAAAATAAAAAATTGGAACGAATTTTCTTCTTATGATTTCTATTCATTTATTTTAAAATTGTTCTCCATGTCATTTTTAAGAAGTTATTTTTATTATATACATAATTTTTATTAAATTTTATTTACCTTTTAATTTTATTTAGAAATAATAAAAAATATCTTTAATTAATATTTTATTTATTTATTTTTGTCATTTTTTTTTTACTTTATTATTTTAAACTCTTTTTAAATCCAGGAACACTATTATAAATAACAGTGATTTAATCGTTTATCATTTCGAGCAAATTTGGGCAACTTTTTTCAAAAGATAACATCAATTAGATAGAAAATTAAAAAAAAATGTTTAATCTGCCAGAGGATTCATGAAGATTACTTTGATAGAAGTTGTGTTTTTTTAATTTAATTTACTAAAATGTAAACAAAAACTTTATACAAGTTATTTAAATCCGATTTATTTTTGTTATAATAGTCTAATCAGAGTTTAAACAATGCACAGTGGGGCAGAATCGAAATTTTTTGGAAATAAATCTGTAACTTCTGATCGGCTGGTTGGATTTTCATTTGGTATAGGCGTAGCAGAGGAGCGTACAATGTTAAGTTTGGAAGGGGGGCATAACAAACCCCTCAGGAGCAGAGATAAAGGGGCTCAAAGTTAGGCTCTGATATAAAAATTTTTTAATCGCTTGCCAAATTTTTGTTTCTCGTCTGATTGCAAATATTTTTATATATTGTTGTAGACCCTGATAAGACCTATAAAAAACATGCTCACGTGTCCTATTTATCTCTTATAGTTTTCGAGTTATTTGCGTTTGAATTTTTAAGCACCATAATTTTGCATGTTCTTGGTCCAGTTTTTTTCATATATATCTTAGTATTTCCGACCGATTTTATTAGTTTTTTCTTAACTAGTTAAAGAACAAAATTATCTATTATCTATTATCTATTATCTATTGAATAAAAAAAATTTGAAGTCGATACCTTTACTGAGTCCTAAAATAAACGATTTTGAATTTGAAAATTGCAAAAAAGACGACTTTTTGTGTTTTTTTTAGCCGAAAAAGTATCTACACTCTTTTTTATCTAAAATAAAATTTTCTTTAGCTATTATATGTTGCTAAAGAAAGTTTTATTTTTATTTTGCACTTTTCTGATGAGAGATGACTTTAAGATAAAAAACAAGCCCAATAACTCAATTAGTCATGGTACATACCCTCCCGAATTCGACCCATTTTATATGAAAGTTTAAATTTTTGACCATATTTTCTCAAATCCCAAAGCACGAATCGACATGCGGAATATATTTTAAGAATCTTCAATATGTTGTTAAAAGTTTTAAATCAAAATCTACGGGACTTCGGAAAAATATGGATTCTATAGCCAAAAATGTAAAAAATCCCATTTTTGGGAATTTTCATTAGTTTTTTTGGGAATTAAGGAAAACCCTACCCCTGATTGAAATTTAGTTAACGCGCTTTTATTAATATTAATAAAATCCACATTTTCCTGATTTCATTAAGATATGTTATTACAATTATAAAATTTGTATTTTCTCCAAAAACCCCAAATTTTGTTTGGTTTATTTCTAAATAGCGAAAGAAATTTTAAAAATTATGTATTCCACATTAGGCATATCCTTTAGCATATATAATTTCCCATCTTTTGCAAAAAGATTCAAGTCAATATCATGCCTCATTTCAGAAATATGCTCGTTTAAACTTTTATATTTCCAACTTATTGTATATATGACTATATTTTTACAAACTTGCAACTTTTGCCTTAAGTTTTGCATGAATAATTACTTAGAAAATTATGAATATTTCTGTATACTCTTACTAATATCTATACACAAAATATTTTTATAAAAATAATTAATAAATATTTTTTATTTTTAATTGGGTTGCCACATTTCCCAAATTTAAGTAAATCTTTATCCTTTTCTAAGCATTCGTATATTTCTATTAATGAATTTAAAATAACAAAACAAACAAAAAATTTCTATTTTAACTTAATCAATAAGTATTTTATTATTTTACATTTATGGTCTTATCAGGGCCTACAACAATATATAAAAATATTTGAAATCGGACGTGAAACAAAAATTTGGCAAGCGATTAAATATTTTTTATGTCAGAGGTACCTAACTTTGAGCCCCCTTAGCTTCGTCCCTGAGGAGTTTGTTGGGCCCCTCTTCAAAACTTAACATTGTACGCTCCTCTGCTACGCCTATACCAAATTTCATGAAAATCCAACCAGCCGATCAGAAATTACAGATTTATTTCCAAAAAATTTCGATTCTGCCCCACTGTGCAATGCGAAACAAATTAAATTTTTGCCATAAAAATATGTACTTAACACAAAAAAGTATGGCCAATAAAATCCATTATTAACAACTTTTTTTCACTTTGAACGAATACATGCAAAAAGAAATGGTGTAAACGAATTAAAAGGAAATTCCGGGAAACATAGTTTTACATGTCCCTAATAATTTCCTAAAGTTTTTTTTTTCTAATTTACAAAAATGATTTATTAAAAAGTTTAGTTTTTCTGGCCCTTTGTGCAGTAATCTTCTATAAGTAGGCTTCACATATTTTAAGTACAAATGTATGTAGTGTTAAAGATTTTAACACTTTAGTAACATTAAACACTCTTAACATATAGAAACACAATTGCATAAAGTACTCTTTATAAGCCTCTTAGAAATTTGGTAAATTTCCTCTTAATACGGTTAATTAATTGATAACGAAATTAATAATGTTTCTTAAATAATTTGAAATACATATGTATTACAAAAAAAAACTTACAGTGGCAATTGGTTCGGTGCTTGAAATAGATAATAAAATAATATATTGTCTGGTTGCCGTTGTCACAGAGCACTGGATTGCTGGTGCGCATGCTAGGAGACTAGGGCTGCCTTTTAACAACTTTTGTAGAAGTTGTCGGGATGAGGAAGAGGAAGAAACGGTGGAGCATTTTTTATGCCACTGTCCCACTCTTGTCGAGAACAGGACTGCTAATTTTCTCTCTGATATTGATATTGATATTGATATTGATATTGATATTGATATTGATATTGATATTGATATTGATATTGATATTGATATTGATATTGATATTGATATTGATATTGATATTGATATTGATATTGATATTGATATTGATATTGATATTGATATTGATATTGATATTGATATTGATATTGATATTGATATTGATATTGATATTGATATTGATATTGATATTGATATTGATATTGATATTGATATTGATATTGATATTGATATTGATATTGATATTGATATTGATATTGATATTGATATTGATATTGATATTGATATTGATATTGATATTGATATTGATATTGATATTGATATTGATATTGATATTGATATTGATATTGATATTGATATTGATATTGATATTGATATTGATATTGATATTGATATTGATATTGATATTGATATTGATATTGATATTGATATTGATATTAGATGAATCAATTCTTTCATACATGCGTCGGGTTGGTTCGTTTCGAACGTTGTTATGGACCCTTGAGTTAGCAACACATGATCCCTGAGGGTTTCACAACGGGACCAAATTGGACCCAAGTGAGCTGTCTCATGTCTCATGAAAAGTTTTAAAGTAGTGATCATGTAAGCCACTTTTAAGCAAAGCCTAGAAGTATTGTTATTTAAGAGGTAGTCTTTTTCAAGACAATTTTAACCCTTTAAGGCTATTGATTCACTATCCTACATAACCATCCTATTCTGTCAGTGAAAAATCTGACAGAATTCTGTCCCACTCAAAAAAAATCGCAAGATAATGTGATGTCGTTGCCACACTATCACACAAATAAAACATACATTGCTGTTTTCTTATTAGCTGCTCCGCAAAATGCAACTCTTGTCGCATAGCAAAAGCTATTTTATAAAATTTTTCAGAAAACAAAAGTAAGTAGGACAGACTTTTCAAAAAATTCGTCACACATATTTATTCCAAATTCACACTATCATTCTTTTTGACAGATCTAACGAATAAATAGGATAGTGAATCATGGCCTTTAGTGCGCACTTTTATTTTTGAATAAAAAAAAATTATTCAATGCAAAAGTTATGTGATATTTAGGAAATAATAATATTTTTATTTTCCATAATTTTTTAAATAAATGGTATGATTCATACACTGCCTGCCACTTGAATAAGGAATCACATTTTTTTAACTTTAATTAAGTATATCTCCTAAACTAAAGTTTAGAAAAAAATAATTTTTTGCGCAACCAAATTTCAAAGTGTTGGCTTTAGTTTCCGGAAGAAATAAAAAATATACATATTTTGTTATACTAAAATTATGAATTTATTTAAAGACATGTATTTCTGTGATACTTTTTCGTGTGTCACTTGAATAAGGAATATTTTAAAATTAAGGAAACTGTAATTTATTTTTAATAATTTAGGTTATAAAAATGAAAGTTATTATCTTCTAGCATTCAATTAGTAATGAGTACTGCCACCATTTGTAGAAATAACCTCAAAAATGCGATTTGGCATCGACTTGTATAATGACTCTAAGTAATTTAGCGAAATATAATTCCATACTTGCGTTATTTCTTCCTTTAAGGATTCTATCGTCTCAAATTGTTTTCCTCCTTCATAAAATTTTCTTGCAAGCCAACCGCAAACATTTTCCATTGGATTCAGGTCTTGTGAATATGGGGGCAAATCCAAAAGTTGAACACCTTGTTGATTAATCCATTGTTGTGTTGGTACGTCCAAAGAAAACATTAAATTTTGCAAATGCTTCCTCCAGAATGTATTTGTAAGTCGTTGCAGTAATTTCGTTGGATACAAAAACCAATTCTATGGTACCATAATACGAAATGGCACCCCATACCATTATTCCGCCCTCTCGGCTGTGTCTGCGGCTCAAAAATAATTCCTCTTTATTTAGGTCATAAAAGTAATAGTTATACCCGTCGGGTCCATCAATATTAAACTTTTTTTCATCGGAAAATACAACTTTAAACCATTTGTCAGACTATGCCATTGTATTTTTGGCAAACTGTAGACGTTGTGATTTGCGTTTTTCATCAATTGGTGGTTTTTTTTTGCAGTTTTCATCGGACTATGTATGGGCACGACTTTAAAATACGGTGCACTGTTCTTAGACTGGCACTGACTCCACTTTTTTTCACGTATTTTTGATACCGACATGGCAGAATTTGATGCAATTCTAAACATTTTTCGTCTTTCTTTTGGAGTTGTTGCCATTTTCTTCCGCCATTTCGTGTTTTTTTCATATTTTTCCACGTTATTTAAATAATTGTACACAACTGTCTTTCCTCTATTAATGTTTTTGGCTATTTGGACCGGATTCTGACCCTGAGATTTCAAAATCAGATTTTTTTTCTTTTTCAGTTATTAAGAGCCTTACCGCATCCCATTTTGAATAAAATGAATAATATTAAAAGAATTCCTTATTCAAGTGACACACGAAATAGTACCACAGAAATACATGTCTTTAAATAATGCATAAATTTAGTATTAGGACACTCAGACCGACACGAAATTACGTGCTTTCGTGATTTCGGCCGAAATCAAGTTGAAATTACGTAATTTCCCATACATTTTGACATTTGCGAAATTACATAATTTTGTGTAATTTCAGCGAAATTACATTGAAATTACGATGCAACTCTGTACATGGTTGGAAAAAATACTTTTTTTCAACTATGTACTGCATGTTTCAACCGTGAGAAGTAAAAAAAAACAATTCACAGCTGATCTTAAATTTAAACACAAATCTTAAAATTAATTATTGAAGTGATTTTGCAAAATGAAACCTATCCTTTTTACATTTTTAATTGTTGCAAATTA
This sequence comes from Protocalliphora azurea, assembly GCA_932274085.1. Classification (NCBI taxonomy): domain Eukaryota; kingdom Metazoa; phylum Arthropoda; class Insecta; order Diptera; family Calliphoridae; genus Protocalliphora; species Protocalliphora azurea. The sequence goes on along the minus strand of OW026521.1, from coordinate 150,329,054 downwards.
ATAATTTCCAATTTAGTAAGTAATTGTTTCTTATTTGTTTCCATTTCAAAATACTTTATTTACCCCTATAACAATTTAAAATGTAAACAATAAGTATCAGCTGTTCACGAAATTACATCAAATGTCATCTAGCCAGTATGAACAATCTAGATTTCATTCGTAATTTCGGCATGAAATTTCATAATTTCGCGCCGGTCTGAACAAGGCTTATTACAAAATATGGTTATTTTTTATTTCTTCAGGAAACTAAAGCCAACACTTTGAAAAATTATTTTTTTCTAAACTTTAGTTTAGGAGATATACTTAATTAAAGTTAAAAAATCTGATTCCTTATTCAAGTGGCAGGCAGTGTATATGCATCAGTGCGCATTTCTATTTACACCAAATATATTAGTAAATAATTCATTCAATCAAAAAATTTTTTTTAATTTGCACCTCTCACCAAAAATGATTATATCAATTACTAAAAACTGTCAAAATGAAAAAGCAGAAAAAATGTTCTAATTAAACAATTTATCAAATCAATCAAATTAAACATTTAAGTAAGAAATAAAATTTTACTTCAATTTTATTTTTATTTTACATTTACTTGAACATATTTATTAAAATTAGATGCAAAATGACAAAAAAAAAAACTGTGTTGATTGAAAAATATATGCTAATAATTTTTTCTGTGTATATTTAGGTTGAAGTAATGAGCTTCAAATTCTCTGGTTAATCATTTATTTTTAAAGAATTATCGCAAAAGTGTAAAAACAAATTAATATATATCTAGATCATAGCATTTTTAATAATATTATAACTAATCACACTAATCCAACATATCCTTATGTTCGAAATATCCGCAAAAGTTGATATAATTTACTCGGTAATGCGGACCTTACTATTTGAAAATCTAAAATAATTTTGGTATTACTGTTGACACACTGGGTCGAGAAGATTTTATACCATTTCTTTTGAGTATTTATATGTTTATACCACACATTCGCCTGTAATCATTGTTAAACTTAAAACTTTCACCGCATCTATAGCTACTGAATTTATTTGCTGTAAATAAGTGGCACTTGAAATAATGGACTAATATAATCATATCCGATAATATATAAAATTAAAAAAAAATATATTTAAATACATAATTTTTTGCAATATCAAAATTTTTTACATTACTTTTGGTATTTGCAATTTTGTATTACACAAATTGCAAGAAATTATAAAAAATTTAAGAAACTTTGTATATTTTCTTTCACTAATTAAACACATAAACATCACTCAATGTAATCAATATTTTTAAAATTTACCTTAATTAATTGTACCTATATTTCTTTAATTATTAATTTTATTGAATTGGGCACAGCAAAAAAATTCACAAATCCAAAAAACAGTTATGAAAATTTTTGTCGAAATATTCAGTAATAAATTAAATATTACTTTATAACAATAAAAATGACTGTAATATTATTGGAAAAGTTAATATTTGATGTCAATATTGTTCGATTAAAAATAACAATGAGAAGTGTTTGATTCATATATGCATCATGGCGCACTAAAGAGTTAAACAAAACAAAGAATAAGTATGAAGCAGTAGTGTTATATCCCAGCAAAAAATTTTAATATTTGTAAGCAATAACAACCCAGCAAAAACTTTGCTTTCCTGGTAAGCTAGCAGGTATAATTGGAAACAAAAATAAACTACTTATTTTTTGCCTGAATAACTAGTTATTTTTGTTCGACTTGTCCACAAATTCATGTAGTTATTTTTTGACTCTAGGGGTACTCAAAAATATGTACCTAAACGAAAACAAAAACAAAAAAATTTTGCCGTCAGTGAGACTCGAATTTGGACACACACTAACCATTCGCTTTTACTGACTAACGTCTTACACAGTATACCATCTCGCACATAGCACCCTGAGCGACAAAAACTCTATTTAGTTTAAAATATCTTTTTAGACATTTTGTTATAAAAAACTAACAGCTTCAGAATGGGGTTAAACCAACAACCTTCTGGTTGTTAATCCGGCGCTCTAGCCAACTCATCCACGTGATTGCAGTATTACTGTGCTATTATACTACTGAGTACTTATTAATGTAATACAGAGTAGGCAAATAATAATGACGCCTCATTACCAAGAAACTACTTTAATAAGTAGTTGATATTACCGAAAACCAAAAAGTTTTTGCTGGGAACTGATAGAAGCAATAGATTGTTTACGTAATTGCATATAGCTTTCAAGAATGCAATAGCGTAAGCTATTTACTGTGTGCGAAAAACACTCCTCCTTACCATAGTGCTTCGGAGAAGCACTGAAATCCATTTCTACTGCTTCTAGTGGCTCATCTGGAACAAGAATCATGCATATAAATGCCCTTCGATAGTCTTGTTCAAGACGTAATCTTATTCAAATCATAATATTTTTCAAGGCTTAATCTAATTTGATAGATAAACTTTATCAAGACAAATTTAAACAAAATTTAAAAGTAGTTTACTAAAGACGTATCCTTTCTCCAATCGCAGCGTAATCCTTTTTAGATGCATTATTTTTCAATATGCAGTCATATTCAAGAAGTACACTGGTGCATATTCCTATAAACGCATTTAAAATTTTAGTTTTTCAATGTTGTGTTGTTACAATAACTCGCGATATAACGGTACTTTTTTATGTGAAAAATATTTGTCTCTTGTTTTTGTTGTTTTCTTTAATTTAGCAATCAGAACATATTGGTGACCATTTCAGCGAAATATATGTATAAAATCAGTCTAAAAAGTTATTGCAAAAATATATATATTAAACAGTTTTAACAGTTTTAGTTGTTTGTTTCACTTAAGCTGAGTTTCTGATAACAACATCTCTGTTTATTGGAAATATTTTTGCTTTAATTGGGAAATTTCATCAGCTTAAAGGATATCCAAAGGAACTTTTTCTACAGACCAGAAAAAAATTCAAATACAAATTTTTCGTGAACAAGGCTGTTCTAGCCGAGAAATTGGACGAAAAATTAACCGTTTGGAAGGAGTTATTCGAAGCTTTCTGGAAAAAAGGGCAGAAATACTGAGTGCGGAAACCAAAAAAAGGTAATCAAGAATTAACAAAACGGCAAATTAATAAAATAAAAGAAGAAGCCACCAGCAATAAATCAAATGCTACACAAATAAAAAAAAAATAAACTTGACCTTCCAGTCACTTCCAAACATGTTGCACACACTTTGAGAACAGATGGTAACATAAAATGGAAGAAACCAAAATGTAAGCCAATGTTACATGGAAAATCGTTACAAGAAATGGACAGATGAGTGGAATAAAGTAATCTTTTCTGATGAAAAGAAATTCAATTTGGACGGTCCGATTCATATTCTTGCGATTGGCATGATTCGTATGTCGAAACGCAATTTCGGTGGAGGCAGTCTTATGGTTTGGGCAGCCTTTTCTGCTGCAGGAAAATCAAAAATATGTTTTATTCCAACTAAAATCAACAATGCAATTTATAATGAACTGTTGGAAGATGTTCTTCTCTCCATATTCCAACAGGATAACGTTGCAATCTATGTCTCGTATCAATCTAAATCGTGGTTTAATGAACATAGTATTTCACTATTGTACTGGCCGTCTTGCAGTTCGAATTTAAATCCTATGAAGAATTTGCACAGAATGAAACCGCAATGACTATAACGGAGTTAAAACTAAAAATTAAGCAAGTCTGGGAAGGAATTGACAGTGATTTTCTTCAAAAATTAATCGAATCACTGCCAGACCGAATTGAAGTTATCCAAAACAAAGGTTCATCAAGACATTATTAATGTAATAATAAAAAAGTGACACTACTAAAATTAAAATGAAAAAAAAATTTAAGTACATTTTAAGTTTTTTGTTATTAATTTTTTAAGTGAAGTCAATAAATAATTTAAAACATTAATTTGTAGCAACTTAATTCCAACTTTTTAGTCCTATTTTTGGTAAGTTGATTAAAAAAAATTGATGTGTGTTTATAGGAAAAGGCACCAGCGTCTTATTCCAAATGTTTTACTTTAGATATACATATGCTTCTTCAACGCGTAGTCCCATTCGAGATGTAATTTTTTTTTAGGAATAGGAATTATTATTTAATACGTATTATAGAAGTAGATTTATTTAGGTCTTAGCCTTATGCCAGATTTAATCTTATTTAAAACTTTGTCTTATACACTACTTAGTCTATTTCAAGATGCAATTCTATTCAAAACATGTACAAGTCGTAGCCTTATTCTAGAGGTAATATTATACAATATGTAGTCTATTTTAGGACGTTGTCTTATTCAAAGAATTTACAATTTTTAATCGTTTAATTTAAAGAGTTAAATTTTATTACTAAAATACCAATTTATTTTAAAGAGAACTACAAACAAATAGTTGTAATTACATAAGATTAAATTGCAACAAATTTTGTAGATTTCTTTAAAATCAATTAAAATTTTCTCAATAAAATTTAACTTTTTAAATGAAACAGAATAAAAACGGTAACTTTTAATTATTCAATTGAAATCAACCACTTTATATTTTTTTTTCACATCTTAAAGTTTTATCAATTAACATGGTCTACTCTTAAGCATACCTACACAAACTCCCGCAACTCGTATAAACATTTCAAATTGTTTGTAAATGGCTGCTGTTACTACGAGTACTTAAGTTAATAAAATATTCTCCCCTTCGGAGAATTGAAAATTATAATTTATAAATGGAAGAATTAAGTAAAAGCCTTGATTTAAGTGATTATTTTCATTTTGAAATGGATGTTAATAAAGTTGTAACCACTACAATTACCAAAAAAACCAAAAGCAAATGAATAATTTATGTCAATAAATTTCTGTTGAGACAATCACACAAAAAGAAAAGAAGTAGAATTAAGAAAAAAGAAAAAAGGAAAAAGCAGAAGTCCAAAAAATAAAATAGCCAGTCAGGATACATTAAAGCAATAGATATTATCATCATGCAGTGAATGAGATAAAATGTTTATTATTAAATGGAGTCTTCAAAATTTTGTGGAAATTATGTTTTATAATTTTTAATTTTGGGTAAACTATATTCAACCACAAACAAAAACCTCCCAGAAAATATGTTTATGAGGAAAATAGGCTGACTACAAACCAAAATGAAAAAAAGGTCTCACATAACCAACCAAACTAACCAACATCAAAATCAAACCACTAGCCATGATTTTGGTTTGGTATCATCATCTAACCCACAAATAAAAGAGACAGTTAGGGTACGGCAAAGAAAACAATACAAAAGCAAATATTATTTGTATTGTGTATTGGGAGTGTTATAGCATGATGGCATTAATTTTACCACTTTCGAAAAAGGTTTCTTCTTCCATCTTTCGATTAAAAGTACTTTAACGTGCGTAGTCATTAATGTAGTGAAATAAATTGTGTTACGACAAACGGAAACTACAAGATCTATGAATATACGATTATTTGTTTATTTGTTTTGTATATTTTTCTATGTCAATAAAAACAGAGTTTTAAAAGAATTAAATGTTTTGGTTTTCAACCAAAACATATATATATATATATATATATATATATATATATATATATATATATATATATATATATAATGGGTGATTCAAGTAGAGATACTTTTTTCAATAGCCTTTTTTTGACAGATCACGTGTGAAGACTTACGCCTGAACAACGTTTACAAATCGTTCAACTTTATTACGAAAATTCACGTTCTGTGAGGAATGTGTTTCGTGCACTTCGCTCAACTTATGGTCAACATAATCGGCCTACTGAGTGTACTATTCGCAACACCATTACCCATTTTGAGACCCAGCATTCATTATTAGATAATATTCGACCGAAAAGACCACGTCCAGCACACTGTGAAGAAAATATAGCGGCCGTAGCTGAGAGTGTACACGAAGACCGTGGAGAGTCGATTCGGCGCCGTTCGCAGCAACTCGGACTGACATATGGAACGACTTGACGCATTTTACGTCGAGATATTAAATTGAAAGCGTACAAAATACAGCTTGTGCAAAAACTGAAGCCGCACGACCTTCCCAAGCGACATCGCTTCGCTCTATGGGCTCTTGAAAAGTTCCAAGAAGATCCGACGTTTTCGAAGCGATGAGGCCCATTTCTGGCTCAATGGGTATGTAAACAAACAAAATTGCCGCATTTTGGACGAAGAGCAACCTGAAGAGATTCAAGAACTGCCACTTCATCCAGAAAAAACAACGGTTTGGTGTTGTTTGTGGGCCGGTGGAATCATCGGTTCATATTTCTTTAAAAATGATGTCGGTGCGAAAGTAACCGTCAATAGCGACCATTATCGTTGCCATGATAACCGACTATTTGATGCCTGAAATTGAAAAATAAATAAAAAATTTACGATATTTTCAACGTTTGATATTTACAAATTTTCTCAAAAATGGGGTTCGAGTCTAAGTTGTTTCCCCATATATTATACGGAAATATATTTTACTGGAAAGAAATGCTATTTAATATTGTGATGCTTTTTTAACCCAAATATTTTTTTTTTTTGTTGGTGGGCCTCAACATTTTCGTTAAGCATTATTATAAACACCACCTAATTATACCAATTATGGTCAATTTTGTGCTGTCCATGCGACGACATTTGTGTTGACAAAAGTGTCCCGTTTTCAACTATCAACAACATTTGACTTAATTTTATGGTCTCGATCAATGATATTTATCGCCATTCCCCATCTATATATACAAGATTTGTACAAATTGCAATTTGCTATATAAAAATACAAAACAAAAACAAAAAGTGTAATTTTTGTGTAATTTTCAAAATGGTGTAAAATAACAAAAAAAAAAACAAAACTAAGTTCACGCAGTAATCTATGCTATTCATTATGAAACTGTAAATGTGCCTCGCGAAAAACTGATTTTTTTCAGACTATCTTCTGCGTTGGCTACTTATGGAAAATCAATGAGATATAACGCATAATACGCATAATTACTACAAGTATCAATCCCTAGTTCAAAATTTGTATTCCGTTGAGGAGCGCGCAGACCCCGTCAAAAAACAAAAAATTTTAAAATTAAAAAAAATTGTATTCGAATTCGACCACCCTATATTTAACTGTGCACAAGTCTGCACAATATCAAGGAAAGAGAAGAATTAGTCCACAAAGTCATATTAGTTTATATGAGATCGAATGAGATCAAAAAGTTAAATAATATTCAGCCCTTTTTCTAATTTTTTGAACTTTGAACAACAATGATAATTATAAAATGAAAACTATGGTGCTAAAATTTTGCACTCTATTAGATTCAAGTCTTTGAGTTCCGATCTGTGACCCGTTTGTTTAAAATAGTATTACCGCAAAACTTATTAAAGATTAAAGTGAGTTTCAGCCAAGTAAAAAATTTTTTGATAATGGCCAATATAACTCATTCCATTTAAAACCCACACTAAAAATTGTAAATTTGGACCTTACCTCTCCGAATTTAATGTTGTTCGGTACAATCATTATACTTATCAAAAGTAATACTGACGCAAAATTTCAGATAATTTTATCAAATGGTTCGCGAAATATAGCGATTTGAAAGTGTAAAATAGCTAAAAGAATGTACAAAGTTGTATACAGAAAATAAAAAATATCTTTCAAAATATTTATGGTACAAGATTCATTGCCATATTAAAGTTATCAAAATTATCTTTAATATGACGTACACCATGACCTTTTTCTCAACATTAAAATGGTCCATATCTCGCGATTTATAATTCGCGAATAATATCTCAAAAAAGTGGTCATTTTAAAAATTACAAAAAAAAATTGTCTTAATGGTGAAAATATTTTCTATATCCAGGCTAAGTGGCATGCTGGAATACGTAACAGTTTATGAATTATTACAAAAGATGTCATAATAAATACGAAATATTTATTCCAATTTGTATTGTTTCGCTTATAATCAAATAGAAAAATCGCCATTTGTTTCCACATATCATCCAAATTTAATGAAATTTATCAAGTTGACACTGCTCTCGCAAGTACCTAATTTTAGTATGATTTCCGTGATAGTTCGCGATTTACAATACCTCCAAAATGAAATAAATTGTCTTTATAAAAATACGAATATCTTCCAAAATATATATGTTACACAGAGCTGTCAGACGAGGTGATTTTCGCCAAACGTGGAACTTTTTAATTGTTTTTGGCGACAAAATTTTCCGTTTGGCGACATGACGAATTTTTTGGCGATTTATAAATTGGTGGCGATTTATTTGGCTAATTTTAAAAAACTTATAAAATAGGTATTTGTGGAGAAATACGATTACGTATTCTTACTAGCAATCGACTAATTTCAGTATTTGTCTATCTAACAAAACGAAGGGCCCTAATTTATAAATTCAACTTCACTTGTTTGTGAAATGTTAGGATTTCGCTAGAAAAATTGACAATGCGAAAAGAAGTTAAGACAGTGGAAACGCGTCAGTGGAAACATAGTATAAGAGAACAAATGTTGTTATACAATGTTAGAATTATTTTTTTTTTTTTTTTATAAATGTCAATAAATTTTTAAAGTTGTTACTCTAAAATGTATGTATGTATGTATGTATGTATGTTAGAAAAATGAATTTTAAATTATGATTTACTTTTCTATTCAATTAGTATTAGATATTGCAATTATCATTGGCTTTTTTGAAGCCGAATTTATACGACATTTGAATCACCAAAAATTATACGACACTAAAACTTTTTTGTTCATTTCTTATTATTATTTTTTTTTTTTTTTTAATCAAATAAAATTAAATTTAGCGACTTTTAGCGATTTCTGATTAGCAGTTTAGCGACAGAAGCTGAAAAAATATGACAACCCTGGTGTTTCAAAGTTCATTGAGGTCTATAGTTAAAAGTAATAAAATTACCGTTAAAATTATACCTAAACCAGGTTTTTATGTTGAATTTGAATGGTCGATATTTCGCGAATTAAATTTCGCGGTCGCGTATCTCAAAAAATATTTTTTTTAATTCGTGATAAAAATATATGTATTTTCAGTGAGTAGAGTGCTGGGACTCTTATTACAAAACATATGACGCTGTGTAAAACAAAAAATAATTATTTTCAAAGAAATTTTAAATATGAATTAGTTCACTTTATTGGCTATGACTTTCTTCAATAACTCAGAAACTTTTGAGAGTCCCTGCACGATACTTTCAGAGAAGATATAAAAAGGCCGCATCATCTAGATTTATATTTTTCACGAATTTAGAAATATTTAGAAAATGGGATATGCGACCGAAAAACGAAAAAAATGCAAATTGAAATAAAAATTTCGTTTTTATTACATTTTTTGTAACAATTAATGAACTATGATGAGTCCCAGCATGCCACTTACCATATTTTCAGAATTGAAACATATTTATATATATATATATATATATATATATATATACGAGGGCGGATCAATAAGTCCGTGACTATTTCCTATTTCCAAACCTAAAGAAATGGCTCGGTGGAAAGAGATTCAGCTCCAACGATGAAATTATTGACCTATTTTAAGGACCTCGAAAAGTCCTATTTTTTACGCAAAATTTGACAATAGTCTATTAACAGTTGGTACTTGATGGGAATATAACAACGAGGGAAGTTGGAAAAGTCACGGACTTTTGATCCGCCCTCGTATATATATATATCACAATATCACACCCCAGTGAATCTTGCACCATAAATAATTTGTAATGTTGTTTATACAACTTTGTATTTTTTTTTTTTACATATTTTACACTTTCAAAACGCTATATTTCGCGAACTACTTGATAAAATTATATGAAATTTTGCGTCGGACTTAGATTTGATGAGTATAAAGATTTTACCAAATATCGTTAAAATCGGAAGAGGTTATGGAACCAGCTGGTTGATTTTAAATGGAATGACTCGTTTATAAAACTAAAAAATTTCACTATAACTCTGCCATTTGTGTATTGATTTTATTAATTTTTAATACGAAAATACTGGAAAGCGTATCCGATATAATAACGTATAACCAGATAAGTAGGTTATGTGGGGCCTTGAGAAAGATAATTTCAACAAACGGACGTTTAGACTGACATTGCTAAACCGACTCCCCACTTATAATGACACAGAATATATCTATAAGGTAACAATAGAATATAAAATAAATTACAATAACTCTCAAATGATAAAATCTATATTTTTTCCAGCAAAAAAGTTTTAAAAATCTTTACATTCTTTTAAATACTTTAAAATGTTAGTATAACCAAACAGTTGATTCTTAAATTTGTTTTGTTAAATAAATGGTTCATTGTTGGTCCTATATTTTAATATTTTTTTTTATTCTATGTTTTTGTAATCAATTTATATTATTGCTGTTTTTGTGTTTTTTCTTTTAATATTCTTTGTTATGTCAATGCATAAATGTTTGTTCTATTTTGTTCGTAGAAACGCTTATTTAAATGTTTACTAATGGATGGGTTTTATTTTGTCTATTCTATTCCTAAAGAATTGGCCAGCACCCACAATCATTCCCTTCCACCCCAACTTTTCTAGATACCTTTGGCAATAAGTTTTCTTTGTGTTAGCTGGAGTGTTTGTATGTTTTGTGTGGTTTGTGTGTTATTTCTAATGTTGACTTAAATGATGATGTTATAATGGTATTGAAGTTGTTTTTTAATACTTGTTTTCTATATATTTTTTTTTTTTTCTTGTTTGTGTCCTGTCCGGTTGTTTAAAGCTTGTTGCTACTTGTTGAAATGACGTAAATTGTAGTAAAATTAAAAAAATACAGAAAAAAAAAAATACAGACAGCGTCAATGACGCTGTCACTTACGGCGCAGTTCAGTTTACTGCATACATTTCGGCTTCATTTTTGTCTTTAGCATTGACCAGAATTTTATTTTTATAATTCCGTAGATTTTTCACATTCATTTTTGTCTAAATGAATTGGAAATTTTATTTTAAATTTTTTCATTAAAGTAATTCTATTTTAAATTTAAAAAAATTTTGACGATTTAGATAAAATTTGGTGCATGTGTCGTGCAAGATACTGAGACGTATAAAATGATTTTTTCTCATTTTCGTTTTTAGAACTATGGCAACTCTATAGCTTTGAAAGTGATTATTTAAATGGTCTTAACTTTTTTTTATATAAAAAATATCAAAATAATTTTTTGCAGTAGATTTGTCAAAGCTTGTATTTTAAGATGCCATATAAAATTTGGAAAATATTTTTTGTAAGAATTTTCTAAAAAAGTTCATCTTTAATTTTTTTTTTTTATTTTTTGGTAGGAAGCCTTATCGGTATACTTGCTACAGAAAAAAATTTAGAGAGGAATTACTCATTAGATAGATTCTGAAACATTTTTTACTTAAATATATTTGCTCACCAATAAAATACACCACAGCAAATGCACTAAAAATTTCGAAAAATCTAAAATAGCAAAACGTCAATATGCCAAAACCAAATTAGGAAATAGTGCTAGAATTTTCTAAGGAAAACGTTAAAAAGTATTAAAAATAAAAAAAGATGCTAGAAAAAATATAATATAATATATAATTTTTATTTTCAGAATTAAACCAGAACAAGTTTTTCAAGCTTATCGCTTGAAAAATAAGCTTTTGCATATATCTCAAGTATTTTTCCAAAAATACATATTTTTCAAATATTTACTTAAATTTGCATATAATGCATACAATAGTTTTCTTAGCAAAAACTCTATTTTTGAGTGATATTTTAGAATTTAATTAACTGATCTGTATTTTGTAAAATTTTTTAATACTTCTTATATAATTTTATAGAAAAAAATTGAGAAATAACAAAAGTGAATATCAGGGTCTATTTATTTATAATTTATTATTATTTTTTTTTTATAAGAAACCAAAAACTATCAGAATTCTAAAATTAGATAAATGGCTATTTATGCATATTTATGTAAGAAAATACATGAAATTGTCTATTCTTCTTAGCATATTTCTGTGCATAATATACGATTGTTTGTGCTTTTTTCAAGCGCATATGTCTACTTTTTTTCGTGCATATTGAAACTTGCCCTGTTCATAACTATATAAACATATTGGAATTAGCTGTTATCAATTTTTTTGCTTTAATCTTGAAATATACATAACATTTGTGAACTTCTTTTTAAACATGACTTCGGAAATTTGTAACATAAAGAGTCCTCGAAAATTCCTTGGGCATATGACTGAGGAAGATCGCTCAGACCATCTGTGTTGAAGAGCTGAATAAAGAAGAGATATTCAAAATTGTAAATTCCTTTTCAATTTTCTACCAATAATTTTGTTTTTCGAAAAAGATACCTTAGAAATAGATATTTTAAACTTATGTTAGCTATTTTAAGATTTTCCGAATTTTTAAGAATTTTTTACTTCAAGGCTCTAAGATACAATTCCACCAAAAATGACATGGTATCTTATTATCTACATTTAAAACCTAAAATCCAATTATAGTTAAGTGATAATATTTTAAGAAAAAACATTTCGTATACTCTGATTGTGAAACTCTTTTTTTTTTCACAAAAAATATGAACATAGTAAAACAAAATTCATACAAGAATTAAAAGCTAAGACTTTTAAAGTGTTCATATGTGTTCGAATCCTGGCGAATAGTATTGTAATTTTTATTTAATAAAAATCAAAGAAACATTTTAATTAATATATTTCACAGGTTCTTAATTTGACATTTCAAAATTTTAATTTTAGTTTGAAAATAAATTATAAAGAAATGTTTCGAAGTCTTGGCCAAGGATCGAACTTAGGACCCCAAAGTCTGTCAGAACCACATTGATATGTTAAAATTTACTATCTTTACTTTTTACATAAAATGATTAAAACGCAACTCAAATCTAAATAATACTTTTTTATAAAAAACACATCAAAACGTGCCTAGAAATTCTTGTCAAATTAATTTTTTTAATAATGAAATTTTTTCTTGGTAAAACAGTAATATTTAAGGAATCCCGGGGATACGAACTCAGCCCTAACGGTTTGTAGTCTAGAACACTTCCTGTAGACTATTCAATCTCACAACTTTCCAATAGAAAAACTTTTATATATCATTGTGTGTGAAATAGAAAATATTATTAAATTTGGGCAAAGAAAATTAGAAAAATTTTTGAGGTTGTTCTTGAGAATTATTTATAACTCCGCAATTCGTAAACGAATTTCGCTGAATTACAATACCAAGATTTTCGAGACTATATGCCACATATGTATTGAAAAAGAAATGTATTTATTATACTATGGGCTTCAAAAAATCAATTTCAACATACAGACAGACAGATATCCAGATTGACAGTCAAAATAATCATAACAATCAGGAATATTTTTTTCAACTTGAGGTCCTGGATATATATTTAAATAGTTTCTTATAAAATGACAAACTTATATATACCTATCATTTTATGTGAACGTTATAAAAATAAAAACACCTTCTAAAACAGATTTTTTAGAAATTAAAACTTAACAAAATTAAAGTTTAACAAAATTTTTGAGTGTATTTTTTCAAAATTCTAATTTGTTCATAAGTTATCCAAGTATGTGTTATCTGAATTATAGTATTATATGTTATTCCAAATAACACATAGTTTAAAATTTTGACGAAATAAAATCTGATTCTTTCATTTTTAAAATCTCATTTATCATTAAAAACCAGATACTGTATAAACTCGACAATCCGTAAAATTGATTGCAGACCTCAATCCGGATTATCGAGGCTTTTTTCTAGTCCACTTTTGTTAGAAAAAAAAAAACTATTAAAATATATCAAGTACAATTTTTTTGTCTAATAACATTCCATATTTTAAGTTTTTTAACAATTTTAAATTTATTAAAATAAATTCTTCAGTAAAAAGAGTAAAATTTTTTCTGAAGAATTTTTGGAACAGAAATTAATTGAAAATGAATTAATTCATCTATATTCAACTCTCACATCATAATTATATTATAATTCTTATTGTATTTTCCAAGTTATACTAAAATTTGAATTAAAAAAAGGACTTTTTACTATTCAATCCGGATTATAGAGCATGGAGTGATTTAGGAAATGCCGTCCGGAATATCGAGTTTATACTACGAGGGCGGATCAATATTTCCGTGACTTTTCGAACTTTCCTCGTAGCTATATGAAATGCAACACTATTCCCACCAAGTAATAGACTACTGTCGAATTAATTTTGAGCAAGTGTCGTTCAAAACATACAACCTCGTGTATTTTTCTACAAATGGAATAATGTGAATTTCGAGTGCTCATTAAACATTATTTTTTGCGAAAAAAAGACTATGGAAAATCAATCAAAAGCTCGATAAATACTATGGGGACTCTGCACCATCGATTTCAATGGTAAACAAGTAGTTTACTGACTTTCGTTGTGGTCGCACAAGTATGACGCTGAACGTTCTGGACGGCCAATTGAGGTCAGTACACCCGAAAATGTCGAAAAAATCCACAATATGGTGTTGGCCGACCGAAGAGTAAAAGTGCATGAGATTGTTGATGCCATAGGCATTTGATATGGCAGTGTGGTTTCGATTTTAAATGATCATCTGGGTTTAAGAAAGTTGTCTGCAAGATGGGTGCCGCGTTTGCTCTCAATTGACCATAAACGTAAACGTGTGACATCTTCAAAGGATTGTTTGGAGTTGTTTAACCGCAATCCGAATGAGTTTTTGTGGCGTTTCGTAACTGTGGATGAAACATGGATCCATTACTGTACTCCGGAGACGAAGCAGCAGTCTAAACAGTGGGTTTCTCCGGGTGAACCTGCTCCGAAGAAGGCCAAGGTAAGTTTGCCCGCCAATAAGGTGATAGCAAAAGATTTCTAGGATGCACGTGGGATAATCAACATCGATTGCCTTCAAAAGGGAAAAACAATAAACTGCGAATATTATGCCAACTTATTAGATCGATTTAATGAAGATTTAAAAAAAACGACCCCATATGGCCAAGAAAAAAGTTCTTTTTCATCAAGATAATGCACGGGTGCACACGTGTGCAGTCTCAATGGCAAAAATCTATGAATTTGGCTACGAATTGTTAACTCATCCGCCATATTCTCCGGATTTAGCCCCTAGTGACTACTTCCTATTTCCAAACCTAAAGAAATGTCTCGTTAGAAAGAGATTCGTATATTCATGAAATTGCTAAAACAAATGTTCTCTCTCTTTAAATAAACCAAATCAAAATTTTATTAAAATTTGAATTTTTGACTAAGTAAATAATACTCAAATAATATTAAAAAATAATTTTAACTAAATAAACAGACTTTTACCTGAAAACTATTATTTAGAAAAAACTCTCGAAAAAGTTTGTCTCTAATAAATTTTATGATTTTTAGTCTTCAAAAAAATAAAATAAAATAAAAAAAAAATTTTAAATACTCACAAGATGTATTATTTTTTTAAAAATTTGTTCTTTATATAATATTTCAAAAAATACGATAATACGATGCTTTAAATTGGGTATAAGTTGTTTAAATATGTAGGTACATGCATATAAATATTTTAATTTTCAAGAAGATTCCAAATTGATTAAATTTTTGTTTTATTTTAATTTATGACATCGATTGAATTACGTTCACAATGAAATTGCAAACTATATTTAATCCTACTACGGTATGTACCAAAAAAAATTAACGCTAGTCAATACCCGGGGTACCCGGTTACCTTAGTGATTTTTCGTTGATTTTGTACAAAAAAATATAATTGTATAATAATATAATATAATTGTATGTTAATTATTTATTTGTATTATTTAATTAGTTATAAATCTAAAAGCAAACTGGCAAAAAAAAAAACATAGATAAAACTTGTTTGAGTATGCTCACGATGTCCGTCCGTCCATCTATCTATCTATGTTAAATTTTAGGGAAGCTGCAAGTCGCAATTTTTAAGATAATTGGATGAAATTTGGCTTATGTGATGCAGCAACAAATTCGTTGGTAATAGTTACTTATTATAATCTAGTCCCCATACAAATATTACCCTAGTTTCGACGCTCATAAATTTATTTAGTATTACATACATAATTCAGTACATATAAAAGTTTTATATGCAATAAAAACCCCATTTCATTTTATAAAATAATTTTTATAAACGTAAAAATTACAGGAAATTTTTATGAGGTTCGCTTCTCAAAAATCCATAGCTCCCATTTAAAGTCCCCTTCCGAAAGTCAATATAAAGTGCATAAATTAGTATTGGTAGATGTTTTTTGCACATGTAAGTTTATATAAAATATAAATTGTAATTCCGAACTTTACAACAAAACTTGATCCACAATAAAGCATAGGTTTCATATAGAAAAAATTCCTCTACGAAAATCGTTCAGAAACCACTATAACTATTTTACAATCCAAAATAATGTCAGTGATGACACAGCCTCCTGTCAAGTTTGGAGTTACAATAAAGTTTATGTGACCTGGCACGAATAGCAGAAATAATATCAACATCTTGAGCCTTTGCATAATACTTTAGAGTAAAAATATCGGAAATTTTTACATGACATACAAAAAAAACTAAAAAAAATATCATAAAAACCACAGAGAATAATAATGGATATAAAAATGGTTTGAAGGATGTAAAAATAACCGTGAAGACAGTCGCAAAATAGTGATAATGAGAAATATTTGAAAGTTGTCATATATTATCTTTTATTTCTCTTTCTGAATAACCTAGAAAGTTTAAAATTAGATTGCTTATGAAACTAATTTTCCTTTAAATCCTAACGGACCAGATTTTATACAGTGACACTTTTGCCTGACATAGACAAGCTTATTCACTGGTTGAAACAAAAACAATTTTTTAATTTTAACTTTCAATTAAGCAAAAGGCAATAAAAATAATAATTACTGCAAAGAAAAGTTAATTATAGTGCAAAACATTGACTCCCGTAGGTGTCAACTTTAATGACATTCTATATATTGACCAAGTTAACAAAATTGAGGTTTCTTCAGTTTCTGAACTTTAAGGTTAAGGTATTTTAACTGTGACGATCTGAAGTTTCGTGAATATATCTTAATTTTTAAAGAAATGCGAGCATTTTAAAGTAAAAAAAAGTACCCGGGTATGTACCGTAGGGTTAAAAATTAATAAGTTATTTTTTCGTAATTATTTCTTATAACAAAAAAATAATAGTTTACATATCTGCCAAAATTTTATTTGACAGTTAGCTTAACTGTTTATAATGGCATTGGTTTTTACAAAGTTTATATTGTT
The DNA here is from genome assembly GCA_932274085.1 of Protocalliphora azurea. Taxonomy (NCBI): domain Eukaryota; kingdom Metazoa; phylum Arthropoda; class Insecta; order Diptera; family Calliphoridae; genus Protocalliphora; species Protocalliphora azurea. Next base: position 150,311,848 of record OW026521.1, on the reverse strand, counting down.
TTAAACTTTAAAAATCGCATTAAACATCATTATTTAGCACCATCAAAAAAAGGACTGATAATGTTTTTATAGTACAAAATTACAAATTAATAAAAACATGTGCAAAAGGTGGTAAAAAAATGTCAAAAATAATTTGAAAAGTCCTATAAAAAGTGCCAGGTGCATGTTTTTTGTGCTAAATGAGTTTAAAAGTGCTAGATCTAGCATTAAAAATGCTAAATTGGCAACACTGTTAAAATTTCCCTAGAACGAACTTATAGAAGAATATTAAGTTTTTAAATTGAAAACGGACTAATTTTTGGTTTTTAATTTCGATTTTGAATATGAAATTAGAAGTTTACAAAACTGCCAGGAAGATAAGTTTTTATAATTTTATTTAAACTATTGACTTTATTAATGAGATTTGATGCTCTAAAGGCAGTAACTCAAGAAATCTTTAAAAATCGCAAAAATCTAAAATTGAAAAATTGAAATCCAAATTTAAATAACAAAGTCAACAAAAGAGTAGAAAAAAATTCTATCGCGAATAATTCCGCATAATTCTTATTCCTTAAACCAGATTTTTTTGGAAATAAGCAGAGTAATATAGTTATTCATGTTTTATAGAGAAGTGCTATAAACATGTAATATCTCCAACCTGCCCTACATAGCCCCAAAAGTCTTTAAAATTGTCAAAATTCCCGAAACTATGTAAGCGTTTTCACCAACATATATCTGTTATTGAGAAACTACGAGTATATCAAGGCAAATGGAATCCTACTATGCTGACAGACTATTTTGCTATTTCTTAAAAAATATAAAATAGTACTTTTATTAATCCTGAATAAAAAATCAAAAATATGTAAAAATTGTTGGATGAAGTTGAAAATAAAAACATGATATCTCTTAAAATTATGATGTGATTAAAATGGTTCATTTGAATTTCTACCCTATATCTAGTCCAGGGAATATGTATTAAGAGGAATTATTAGCGAAATATATTTTTTTACTCTTTTGTTGACTTTGATATTCAAATGGGGATTTTAATTTTTTCCATACTTTTGATGTCCACACATTTTCTGACATTGCCTTTAAATGATAGTAGCAAGCGCTGAACTGTATGATTAAGTAGATCTTGAAGTTGTTCCTCTGCCGAAATCGCTATGATTTTAATAGTGTCCTTTGGTGGCTAACAGTTCTTCTTAGCAGCAGTTATGTCATGATATAATGGGTAGAAATTTGAGCCTTTTTCAATCGCACGCAATCTAAGCTAAGTATATTGCTGTTTTAATAACTTCAACTTCCAAAAATAATGCTAATGACTCTTCATTTGAGAACTGTTTTGGCATTGGAATACTTTTAAAAGTCAGTTTTATTCTCACTGGACTAGCGTTAAAAACTTTATGAATGTTATTGACTTCTGTGAGCTGTTTCTGTGATCGAAATTGATATAACAAAATTTCTTTCAGTTTTCAAAGCTGGTATGAAATCTTTGTTTGCTCCATTCAACTTTTTAGTAGCGCTTTGTTAAGTTTTTGTCGAAATCAGTTATTTTATTTTCAAAGTCCTTTTGTATTTCGATGCTGCATGAATATAAGTTTATTTTTCTTTGAATGTAACTTGGAACAGCTACTCTTCGGATAAATCTTTATAGTTAAAGCTCTCCATGTTTTATAAAGATTTTAAAATTTGATTGTTATTGCTTAGATATATTATAACAAATGGAAACGTGCTCTACAGAAGGGTTCAGACAGGTACAAAACTACATATGGGGTAAAAGAGGAAGTAAAATTTGTTTAACCCCTTTTGACCCTCAAAAGTTCTGTTCTATTAAAATTCAAATTTGACTAAAATATAATACCTGAGGAAACATTTAGTAACACAACAGGTATAAACGGTACAGTGACACATCATACTATTTCTTAAAGATTATTATTATTATCCTACCAACATACGAGTAACAAAAAAAGTGCAGCCAATTATCGATAATAGTTTGCGAGTAATGATAATTTACTTCTGATTTAATTTACAAAAATCTTTTTATTTTTATAAAATAAATAAAATATTTTTTTAACAGCATGCCACGCCCACAATTGGCAATATTTTTATCTAATTTTTTGGCCACCTTAGTTTCAATATGTTTACTATTGAATAGCATTAAAATTTTGGAAATCGGTGTTAACAAAAAATTGGAGTTTTGACCAATGAAATTAATTTCTGAACCACCGTGTGATGTTGAAGACATGGTACTATTTTACAAAAAACAACTTACACGAGTTATCACATTATTTCCAACGAGGGCCAGTAGGGTTTTCAACATAGTTGGTAGAAGTCAGCTATTAAAGAATTGTTAAACAAGTATATTAAGATATAATCAAATTTTAAAATCGAAAATATTAGCTTAAAGTCACGAATTATATTTTAAGAGCATTTTTTATACACTATATTAAAAATTCACATTTATGCTTGTGAGTGTGATACTTAAAGGATTATATCCCTTTAAATTTATATCTTTTTCTTTTCTTCATCCTTGCTTTACCTAATTTATAACATTTTGGCCTATTTTCCTGTTGTTTCTTATTTTCTATTGCTATAAATGTTGTTTGCAACCAACAACTACAAACCAGTGTTAATGTAGATACACTTCAGGCAATAATGAATTGTGTAATTTAAGCCTTGTCTTGTGTTGTAGTAGATATACATTGTCGGGCAAAATAAAGTGCAGTTTTCTACTCTTACTATTTACTTTATAATAATTGTATTTATTCTGGGTGCATTATGGTCTACTTTGTTGCTATCCAGGTATTTCTCATTTTATATTGTTTAATTTAATAAGCAAAAGAAGTTTTTGAATTATTTGCATTTCGTGTTTGGGATAAAAGTGTTCTGCTGGTCGTGGATTTTGTGCAACAAAATAAAGTAACAGTTTACTAAATTCTTGGCTTCTAATTCTCCAATTTATTCCCAGCAATAACTTTACTTTCCTGGTAAGCTAACAGGTATTTATTTATTTTTGCCTGAATAACTAGTTATTTTTGTTCGATTCGTCCACAAATTCATGTAATTATTTTTAAACTCTAGGGGTACTCAAAAATATGTATCTAAACGAAAATAAAAAATAAAAAAAAAACAAAAAAATTGCCGTCCGTAAGATTTGAATTTGGACATAAATAAACCATTCGTTTTTAAAGACTAACGTCTTACTCAGTACACCATCTGGCACTTAATTTTTTAAGTGACAAAAACTTTTTAGTATAAATACATGTTTTTAGACATTTTGTTATAAAAAACTAACAGCATCAGAATGGGGTTGAACCAACAACCTTCTGGTAGTTAATCCAGCGCTCTAGCCAACTCATCCACGTGATTGCAATATTACTGTGCTATTATACTATTGAGTACTTATTTATGTAATACAGAGTAGGCAGATAATAATGACGCCTCATTACCAAAAACTACTTTAATAAGTATTTGCCATTACCGAGAACGAAATCTTTTTTGTTGGGTTGTTACAAAATGGAGGGTAAATGCTTAAAAAATGCTAAATTTTAATATTCTATTCATTAAATTCTATTCAAATTATTATTACATTTGAAAAATATGGATATTATTGTGAAGTCTTCTACTTTAAAATGCAAAATATCTGTATCTAGGCATAAAAGAACCATTTAGTTATGTAAAATAACAAATGTGAATGAAATTTAGAAGAAATTGAGTGCTAGAAAGCGTATTACCGCGAAGTAACGATATCGAGGTTCACGCCAAAAGAGAATAAATTAATTTCATCATCCAAAGAAATAAAGAAGGAAGTAACTATACCTATTATTACTCTTCAAAAGTCTAAGCAAAAGTCACTTCCACATGCTGCTAATATAATAAAACGACTCGTAATAGAAAAATAATCCTTAAATTCCCAGAATGTTTCTCGTAAAAGAAACATTTCCGTAGCATTGGTACTTTTGAAACCCATTTATTTGAAACTTGTCCGAACAGTTAGTGTAGTAATAATTAAAATTACTTCTTCAGCGAGAATTGCGATATCGTTATGATTTTACTTCATAGTCTTAAGGTTTCTATCCCCTCAATTTCTTCTAATTTTCATTTTAATTTCTTATTTTGCATAACTGAATGGTTCTTTAGCCTCAGATTCAGATATTTTTCTTTTTTTAATTTTAAAAACAAATATCTCAATTTCACTTCATTAACCCAATCTGGAATCAAGAAATCTTCCTGGATTATTGTCGAAGACTTTTAGACTTTAATGAATAGAATAATGAAATTGAGCATTTTTTAAGCATCTACCTTCCATTTTGTAAGAATAAGTTGGAAAATTGGAAGCCAAATGAAAGAATTTAGTAGTAGTCAATTTATTTTGTCGCACAAAATCCACGACCAACACAGCACTTTTATCCCAAACTTTATATGCCAACAATTCAAAACTTTGTTTATTAAATTAAACAATATAAAATGACAAAAACCTGAACACCAAAAAAGTAGCCTATGAAGACAATTGTTATGAAGTAAATAGCAAGAGTAGGAAACCGCAGTTTATTTTGTCCGACAGTGTACATATAGAACCCTAAAGGGTAATGCTTTCATAACCAATGAGACCAAACCAAAGTTAACTTTCGTAACTATATTATCAGAACTACCTACGAACATACATATATACATACATATATACATACATACATACATACATACATACATAGATACATATATGAGAAATTTCAAAAAATTTTGAAACTCTTTGAAAACAACTTTATTTGTCTTGTATTTCTAAAGTTTGTGTTAAAAACAGTAAAACTTTGGTAGACCATACAAAATAAGTAAGAGATCCAAAATAATATATCATTCACCCAAAATTTCAAGGAAAAACATATATATATTTATTTCAGTTTTGCGCTGATAAGTTACATCTTTTGAATTCAAACTATTAACGAGAAACAACACTTAGGAAATTCATATGTTGTGTAACAAGTAACCATCTTAATATCTGGTGAAAAGTTATGGTAATAAAAAATTTAATTTTTAAATTTGTCTTTAAAATTCGAGAACAGAATTTTAAAGACCAAGTGATTCGCTACAATTTGAGGTATATCTCGATGATATCAGGAAACCAGACGTAATTTTCGCTACTGCATTTATAGAAATTGCCCAAAATATTGCGTAAACAGAATTTTTTAATAAATAACAAAGGGTTAAAGGGGCATTAAAAAATTTTTTGTACTTTATAAAATTTATACTAAATTTTGAAATTTGGTTTCCTATTTTTTTAATACCAGATATGATTTTAGACCATCGAAAAATAACAGTAAAGAATCATCTTAATGGTTAAAATTGATATTGTGAAAAAAATCAAGAACCATTATTTATACCGGCAGCAGCGGCATTCTTCTCCAAACACATTTCGCTTGCTAACAACTACCGCGAAGTATAAATTACGTTAATATTGATGTAAAATTAAAGCATTTTATTTGCTTAATACTAAAATTCAGGTGGCATCAAAATATTTTAAGGATTTATAATGGATCAAAAAAGATGTTCTTAACCTCAAAAATTAGTCCCACATATTTCAATGTAAACTTACACAAAAGAAATATTTTTATAATTAAATAAATTTCTCAAAATCAAAGTAATTATTCAATTGATCAAAATTAAAATTTTCTAATATTTTTTACTAGAAATAAAACAATTTATTGGCTTTATTGTGCTAGGTAATAAATCAATTAAATATAAATAAAAATAAGTGATAATTTGAATAATTGAAATATAGAAAAAAATATTTTCGAAAGAATTTCAATTAAATTATTAAACTTAATTTTAAAATGATTTCAAATATTTTTGTAATTAAACAAATTACACAAAATCAAAGTATTCTCAGTATTCAAAGAAATTAATTGAAATTCAACCTATGAAAAAATTGTATATTCAATTATTAAAATTATCATTTATTTTTATTTATACTTAATTAATTTATTAATTGATACAATTAAAAGCCGATAAATTGTTTCATTTTAAGTAAAAAATACTAGAAAATTTTAATTTTGATCAATTTAATAATTGATACAATTAAAAAAAAAAATATCTTTGATAAATCCTTAAATATACCATATTTTTCTGTGTAGGATGATGCTTGTTTAAAATTTTCGGAAATTCACTTTAGAAAAGACTAAATCGCGGTTTTGTAAGGTTTAAAAGGTTACATTTTTCAAACCAGTAACGATATTCATTTGATTTTGTTAGCAAAGTAACCCAATATGTGTCTATTGTTACCCACTATTTTAAAAGATTTTTAACCAATAAAATTTTTTTTGCTATTTATAAAATTGTGCAAAAAATAAAATTAAACATTTTTTTTTCTTTTCAGTGTACTTCGATAAATATTACAAATTTAGTAATAGATTTCTCATGTTCCAATAGCACTTTAGATGTTTTATGAAATCGCGTTTTTTTTTTTTTTTTTTTGTTTCAATAAAGTAAAACCTCAATTTTTAAGATTTATTTTTTTTTAAGTTTCAACTTTAAACCTTTACAACTTTTGCGCGCATTAATAAAAATTATTAACGCGAACATACTTTTCATGCATAAACATTGCTTAATAAAACAACAAATCGTGTTAGAAAAAAAAATTTTTAATATTTTTACTAAAATTTTTCAACATTTTTGAAATTTCTCATATATATATACATATAATGTAGAACTAGAATTTACTTTCGACTCTCTAATAGCAGCAAGCAACAGTAATGTCGACCATAAAGGATAAAAGAGTAAAATATTCCTGCAATTGCTTTTCACAAAATTAAAAGGAAATTATTGTAAAAAATATATGTATAAGAAAAACATACAAATAAATGAAAAGCAAAAACCTTATTAAGTGCTGTTGGTTAAACTTACAATACTCAAATTGTCCACAGAAAAATCTGAAGTTGTAATAAATTTATTATGAAATAAATTAAAACTCTGGATGTTGATTTTGTAATTGCGGTTTTGTTGTAGTTTGGAAAAGGTGTTGTGAGACAAATGGGATTTGTTTTCTTGACTTTTATATGAACGATAATGATTATTACCAAAGAAGTTGTTGTTCGAAGACCGGATGACATGTGCAAAAGTAATAAATGTATACAATTTTTACCGACTAAACATACATCAGTTTGGTATTCGCTTTATATAGAAACTCTTGATCAACATTGTAATTATCTATACTATATGGTCAGCAATGTTCTGCTCATGGAACATGAACATGATTACTTGAAACTGACGCTTGTTCGCAGGATTTCCGGTGGCCGTATTTGATAAATGGTACCTATCTCTATCTACCGCGCAGAATTTTCGCCGGCATTAATTAACACGTTAATTAAGAATAGCATGAAAAATGAACCGGTTAATTTAGAACAACAAGAAAAATTAATCGGTCACTTAAAATAGCATGAAAAATTTACAAGTTCACATAAAGTGTGCGTTCAAATAAAATAAAACATAACACACAACTATTGATATAAAAGTTACAAAAAGCAATAAGTTACAGTTCTGAATGAAAAAATATATTTTAGGGGTTTTTCTACAGATTTATTACGTGTAAGAATAAGGGATAAATTAATGATTAGATATGATTTTTTCATCTTCTTTGAAACACCCTCCATTATTAATTCGATTGTACATTGCGTAAATTTTTTGGAACCATCTGTACATTTGTGTTTAAAATTTGTCAATGTTTGGGCGCAGCATTAGACTTCCTTAATTCCTTTTTGACAAGGGCCCAATATCTTTCAATTGGCCGAAGTTCTGGGCAGTTTGGCAGTTGTGTTTACTGTACCATTCTAAAGTACTTTTACTGTAATGTCACAATGCCAAATCAGACCAAAAAAATGTTGAAACTCTATGTTTTCTTATAAATGGAAGCAGTCTTCTTTGTAGACACTCCTTGATATAAATATCCAAGCTTATTATACCCCATGTTACATACGATTCACTTATTTTACCACAGCAAACTTTTTGGGAAAATTTAATTGTTTTTGATACGATACTCTTCTGGAACATTTCCTCTAACATCTGCTACATAAAACTTTTGTCCAAGAAGCTGTGAGAAGTCAGAAATAACGTATGTTTCACCATTCTTTACACTAAATCGGTTCATTTAGAATCGTATGCAAATTGAATCTGCTCCTTTAGAATACAATTTTTACCAGGCTTACTTACATATTTAAAGTAAATATTTTCCTAATTTTACCTAAGCTAAAGTACTCATTGTGCACGAAAAATGGGAATTATTTTCTTTTTTAACAAGATTTTTTTTTAACAAGATTTTTTTTTAACAAGATTTTTTAATAAGATATTTCATTTTGAAGGACTAAAAGAGGGGTTAGGAAAATTAAACCCTTTTGCATAAATTTTAGTTGTTAAATTTCAACAAAATAAACAATTAGGATTCTATTGAAGTATAGGATCATGCATTCTTATTATCAAATATATATATATATATTATTTTGCATAAATAATGTCCCTTTTATTTCTAATTTTCTATTAGAAATAAAAGGGACACCATTGAATTCAGCGTACTCTAATTAGCTTTATCAGTGGTGCGCCCAGCTAGCACAGTGTATTTATCTACGTAGAACATAATTCCAAATTTTATTATTAATAGTAATCGATTTGATAATTTTTTTTTTTTTTTTTTTTTTTGTTCTAATTGTTGTCATTGCTTTTATTCAATTAATTTTGTTTCATTATTATTCATTAAATAAAGCATGTAAATACAGTTTAGCTTAGTTTAGTTAAAAATAAAGAAATTACAATAAAGGAAGTAAAAAGAAATTAAGTTAATAATATCCTAATTAGTGCTGTTTTTTCTTTTTTTTTTTACTTTTCATAATATTTATCTAATTTTGGTCATGGGGTGGTGGGTGAGAGTTTTGTCCGAATTTACGTTTTTAATTTTTGTGTTTTAATAAATTATAAACATTATTAAAATACAATTTTATATAGTTGCCTTTTGACATAAGTCCAAACATAATAAAGTATGTCTAGTATTTAGACACTTATTTAGTTAATAATATTGCCGTAGTTACTTTTGCATTAATTGAAACAATTTCCCTTAAACAGTTTTATTTTATGTACAAATAAATGGTATCAAATTAATTATTCTAATATTGTGAATATAGAATCTTTTGTTTTATTATTCAAACAAACTGTGTGTTTCGGTTTAAAATTAAAAAATAGGAATAATAATTACCCAGTAAAATTTTTTTGATGTAGTTCAAAGGGATGTCATGATTTCTTTAGAATTTATGTATTGAAATGCATTCTCAATTTTATCCTTAAACGGAATAAATTTCTGATCTATGAACTCATAACAGAAAGAACTTTCAATACATGCATTTAACTTTAAATCGATTGTTCTTGTAAATTATTTAAGATAATGGACTTTTATGCCTAAATTTAAAATAAAATTGTGCTATGAATGCTATTTATTTACTTATAAAATCTGCATTTTAATTTTTGTCCGAAATATTCTTTTGGTATAGAAATGTGCATATATTAATATGATCACCAATGAAAAACCGTAGTCGAATCATCAAACTTTCATTAGTTTTAAGCACTCATTTCAATGACGAGTTGTTTTTCTAAAGTGAACCTATGCACTCCAATGACACGTCACTTGAACTGATACATTTGCTATTTCTTTTTGCATGCCTTTTTTGCTGGGTAAATATTAATTTTATTGCTTTATTGAAAATTTAGAAAACGCGAAATTTATTTAAGTAAAAAAACATGACAATACATTTTAAAACAATATTAAAGGTCTTTATAAATGAATATTTGGAAAATTACTATTACACATAATATTTGATTTTCATTTTAATTAAATGCAAATGTGTGGAATAATTTTTAAAAGCTTTAAAATTTGTGTTCACAGGCTAAAAACATGGCAACAGAATAGCAACCATTTTTTAACTATACAACCCAGTTGCACACTTATCACAAAAATGTAATAACCAAATACATATAGTTCAAAAATCATTTTATTACAAACATTTAATAAAAAAAAGCCTTTTAATATTAAATCGCATAAAAACTGAACCGGTTCATATATAATAGAAATAGAATAAGAAAACTGAACCGGTAGAATAACGTGAAAACTAAACCGGTTCATTTAGATAAGTAAGAAAACTAAATCGATTGATTTAGATTGGCGTGAAAACTGAACCGGTTAATTTAGAATAGCGTGAAAGCTGAACCGGTTAATTTAGAATAGCGTGAAAGCTGAACCGGTTCATTTAGAATGGTATGAAAACTGAAACGGTCCATTTAAATCTTATGAAAACTGTGTCATTTCATTCAGAATCTTATGAAAACTTTTTTTTTTTTTGTAAGAATTGGAAAATGTTTCAAAAATTTTTATAAAACCAAAATTCAGTAAAAAAAAGCTTTATTTAAAGAACATTTAACAAAAATTTTTTATAAATCAAAAATTTCTTATAAATAAAAAAATTTTCGATAATTTCCTGTAAATAGTAAATGTATCGAAAATGTTTAATAAATACATATAAAACAAGTAAGAAACACCATAGTGTATGTTCAAAATACTGGGAAGGGATCTTATACGGGACCTGTGCCCAATTGTGGACCGATACTTGTATTAAATGTAATGCATTTTTCTATTAAACATGCATATGCATTATAATGTGTTGATATTAATATTTATATGGGATTTATATGCTTATGGGTTAATATCCGGAGGAGCGACTAGTTTGATACCTATGGACAATTATGGGCCGATGCTCATAAAATTTGGTGCTGGCATTTCTACTTATATAAAAATTATGTGTGTCAAATATTTACTTGATACTAACATTTGTATGGGATTTATGTAGGTTAAAGTGATTTTCCGAAGAGGGGTTTATATGGGAGCTATGATAAATTATGGACTGATGTTCATGAAATTTCGAACACATATTTATACTTAAACTTATTTATTCGGAATTTCATTAAATTATTGATATATTTGAATCATTCATGAGTGTTAAACCACTTTTACAGGAAGAAATATGTAACTGGGCTAGGTGAAATAATGAACCAACCGTAGTAAATTTCAATAGCCTTCGTCCTTGTATTAAAATATTTATTTGTGGCAAATTATATTAAGAAATCTTTAAAATTGTGACCAGTATTTTGTCCACAAGGTTTACATGGATGGAGAGCCAGCCAGACGAAAGGACATCGTTAAATAGGCTCAAAAAGTGATTGAGTCGAAATGTATATTTTCTGTGCATTACAAACATCAGCGCAAACGCATAATACCCCAACCACCTATGTTGGTGTAGAGTAAATTTAAAGTAAAATTTTATATTTACAGCTCCATCAGAACTAAAAATTTAACAATTTTTTTGCCCGGAAGATGCATGGACAAAAATGTAATAATATTGACGTACATTTTTTTATTAAAGCCGTGGTGATCAGAAAGAATGCAATTACCCATAAAGGCTACCAAAACTGTTATAATATTGTATATATGTATAGTTTTAAATAAAGCATACTAATATAATTTGTATACTTAGGTTATCTCGTTTTAATCGCATGTTATTTCTTAACAGTGATCTCAAGTTTTTTAATTTCAGTATTGAAATATGTAGTAGTAACTAGTTTAAAATAGAGGATGTAACATACTTTTTTGATACAAAATAATTATGTTGGATTTTCTTTTATTTTGATTCTCTGCACACTGTATAAAATTAAGGTAACATTTTCTATTTATAGAAAATTTTTCTTAAATAGAAAATTTAACGATTTTTTTTTAATAAGAAAATTTATCAAAACTTTTCTTGAAATTTATAAAGAAAAAAACTAAACACAGAAAAAATTTAAGACCTTGTTCTAAAATCGTTAATTCTAGAACTTCAATTTCTTTAGTACATTAGGTCTGAAGGCATAGTTTTTTTGGCCAAAACTCAAATCATGCAAAATAAATTTTTACTATAGTGTAAAAGTAAACACTTCAATTAAACAGAAATTGATTTTTTTGTTTTTTTTTTTACAATACAAAAAGTTCGCATTATTTCACCTGGAAAGAATAAACCGAAATTATAATGATTTATTGGGCGTTACATTCATTTATAATATTTTGCTAAAATTTTCCAATTTTTAACCAATATATTTTGATGGACATTGAATTGATTACAAAATTAATTAAAATTGAAAAAATAATGGCCTTCATTTATATTTTTTGTCACAAAAGGGTTAAGAAAAAACTTAAATTGACAAAAACCTATTGAGCCGACCATACTGCAAAGATCTACTGCCGATGAAATCTCCTATACATGTGTGCTTGACGATTTTGCTATACATTCATCAATCAAAGTAAGAAAAATACGAATGAAAACAAAAATTGTATGGTATTTGCACAACACTTATAAGTTTGCGCGACTATTTAATTACGCAAACTTGCGATGTTTAATTGTGCATTTATAAATCAGCTGTCTTATTTATTAATAACTGCGATGTAAAAAACTAGTTACGTTAATTAAAATAAAATCATTGCACGTAACTTTGATTTCAAGAAAAATTTTCAATTATTTACAGCGATTTCTTATTTTCTTATCCTGAATATTACACAACATTTGAAAAGGGGTTTCATGAAACATGTCGCCCAAATATGCACAACTGCACAAATGGAAAACTTAAGCGTTTAAATGGGTACCCTTATTTTTAAAAATTTTCCCTTTAATTTAAAAAGTTAAATAAATCATTCGACAAAACTGTATGAGATAATTGTAAAATCAAAGCGATTTTGATTTTTCATACTGTAATGTTTGTGGTTCGTACACAATCTCAAGCTTTCTTAATTTTACACATACTTATTGCAGGAGCTTATGCAGACAGTTTTTTTTTTAATGAATTTGATTATTTTTTCTATCTTTTACGAAATTTTTTGTTTGGCATTGCAATTTAAAAGTAAAAATATAAAAATATTTAAAAGTGTTTTGCATTTATTTGCTACAAATTTTTTTCACAAAAATAAAATTTGTAGCAAATTCGTCAATCAGACACGTACAGGAGGGTTCATCGGCAGTATCTCCCCGCAATATGTGTCTACGGGCGCCTTTAGAAATTGATAAAGTTACAATAATGCAAAAAAAACCGAATACGTGCTATTTTCATACATTATGGAACTAGTTGTAGAACTAATATCTTTTTTCCTGGGAATAGAAAATTTATCGAAAATTTATATAAAAAAAATTAATTAGAGATTTCTTAATATTTCAGACGTATTAAATTAAAGTTTTAGATAACTTTTTCCTTATATGTATTTTGATGTAATAAAACAATTATTAGACATAATTTTTCAGAAGAAACGTTTTTATAATTTTCTTTACTAATCTTTTTCAAATCTATTATTTTATTTTTTTATTTAATCTAACTTCTTTTAAACTTACCTTAACCAATGACGTTTTGTAATACTGGTATGACAACAAATGGCATCATATTGATCGGCTACCCAAACAATTAATATTATATAAAATGCAGTAGTTGTGTCATTGAAAAATTCCGACATTATAGCTTCCATACCTAAATAAACCACAAATAAGGAAAAATTAATTTTTGAAACTAAATTAAAATACATATATTTCATTATGTTTGCTTACCCACTAAAGCTAAAATGACAATTAATAAAGGAGCTATAGGAAAACGAGCGGTAACATTAAATTCCAACATTTGCAAAAGATCCACTATGTTTTAAATAAATAAATAAAAAAAAACACATAAAAGTTAATTACACATTTAGAATTATGAAAAATAACATTTGTTAAGGCATACAAATGTACGTACCAATAAAAACAAATATTTGATGATGGGAAAATCTTAATAACATTGAAATTGAAAAGGTCTATTTTGAAAGAAAAGAAAAAATTAAAATAAAAGCGGATATAATAACAAGTACATATTAATTAGACAAAAAAAAATGACTTACAAATAATAACATTACAAAAAATGCTGTGGGATATGAACTCCATGCTGTCCACCAGGTTGAAACAAAACGATAATGTTCACCGGTTATAACATTACGCAAATAACCCTTATTTTCTTCTTGTTCTGCTATAACGCGTACTGAGGCCATTAACAAATCATCATATCTAAACAAAATATAAAACAAATAAAATTAAAAAAATAAATAAACATGAAATGAATTTTTTTCTGCTGATTTAATATACAAAAAACAAATACTAACCCCAATAATTCTTTTAAAAGAAATTTACTAAATTTATCGCCAAAACATTTGTTATTTAAAGGATCTAATTGTACCACGCGTACGGGTATTTGCAAACGTTTACGTGTTGCGGGCGATAAACGTAAATGACCATATTCCAAAGAATATTCTACTATATACTGTTCATCTAAAGATATACATGAGTGAAAAATAAACAGAATTAGATTAAAAAATATATGTTTAATTTATATACTTACCATCATCGTTTTCATTATTTTCATTGTATTCATTATTTAATTTTTTATTTTTTAAGTATTCGGCATAAGTAGATTCGTGTTGCAAATAATAGGTATAAGTTTCATTTGTGGCATATTGATGATGATACAATTGATTTTTAGTTTTAGGTCCAATTCCATAAAAACTGAAATTATTTAAATTTTAAAATTTTAACAACAAATTCCACAAGAATATTAAATCATAAGGAGAATAATATAAAAAAGAAACTTCTGCAATGTACTAGTCAGATTTATAGATTTCAAATTAGAATTTGTCAGAAACACTACAATATATAGGGATTTAAAGTATGGAAACAATTTTCTCTAAATTCTAAGTAAAACTTTCAAATACATCTATTAATGGAACAAAGCTAATGTTTTTGATATAATAATTATTTGACTTACTAATCGTACTGAAGTTTACGCATTAAGTTTTCATGGGCTTGATTATATTCATAGATTTCCAAACGTTTATCCAAATTTGGAATAACTTCAACTCTGTAAAATAAAAAAAATGCTATAAGATATAGTTAAATAAATTAAGAAATAAGGATCTAATTACAGTAATAAATGGCGATGTTTGTATTTTCTAAGACTTGAGAATTTATGTATATTTTAATTATAATTATTACTAACCTTAAAACACCATCCCGTGGCCAATCTTGTACATGTTCCAAACATGTAGCTGGATTTTTTATAAATGACATGTGTATGTAAACCAAAGCTGAGAAAAATAGTAAGGCTTTAATTAAGAAAAAATATTCCAAGACGCGTTGAAAGGGTCTGAAAGTAAATTGATGAGAAAATTTTAATAATATATACATTACTAGGGGCGGATTTTCATACAAATGCATTTTATCCCGGAACGTTTAAAAACTACCTTATGTAGTTATCTATCCGAATAACGCATTTTAGTAAAGAATAGAATCGATTTGTTAGTGCTATTTTTTGCATATTTAATGTTATATTTTTCTTAAAATTGCATATTAATTTAAATACTGTTAAACTTTTATTTTTTTAGTTTTTTGCTAATTAGAATCGAAATGACATACGCTAACAAATAATTTTAACTTATGTGAGGGCTTTACATTTGCCGACATTCCTTTGAAGAAAAAACACAACTGAAATAATTCCATTTGAAACTTCGTTCAGAAAAAACTATGTGGGAAAAGTGTATAAAATCGTTTTTGAAATACAAATTTTGTAGGATAAGCATGGATGAAACCACAGACACTACCGGCAGATATATTGTAAATGTAATCGTACGCGTTTTGGGTCACAACGTTGATGAGCGAAAACGAAACTTTTCAATAGCATTGCTTTTTTAAAACATAGTTTTGACGTTTAAAAATTCAAAATATTATTGGGTTATCGGGTTAACGCTCAAAATATTGGTCCTAGATCCATCTTTAAGTATACCAATTGACTCAGAATCGCTCTCTGAGCCGATTTACCGATGCCCGTCTGGCTGGCTGTCAATATAAGCCTTGTGAACAAAATACAGGTCGCCATTTTAAAGATATTGTAATAAAATTTAGCACAAGTAATTACTTTTGGCACAAGGGCGATGACAATGGTTATTATAATCGGTCCATTATTTCACCTAGCCCCTATACAAATATTTTCCCGGAAAAGTGGTTAACGATCATAAATCCTTCTAATATAGCAATATTTTAATGACTTTCACCGCTAGTAAGTTGTATATGAGTATAAATCTTAGTGCCAAATTTCATGAAGAACAGTCCATAATTCACCATAGCTTCCAAATAAATTCCCCTTCCGAAAATCACTTTGTACTTAAGCGATCCCAATTCATGTAGACATATTTTTGATGTTTTAAACAATATTTATGATTTATTAAATAAAAGACTAAAACAACACAGAGCGCTTGTTTTAGTTTTTAATAAATATTAAAAAACAAACAAAATTTAAAGGTATAATTTACTCGAATAAATCGAGAAATTTAAAAGTTATCATCGGCCGAATTATAAGGTTTCTAGCGCTTATTGATGCAATATTTACAACCTCATTATCACTCCATACCACGTTGTAACGCTAATTCCACGAAACGTTCCATTATACTCTTTGCAATTAGCAATTTCGTGATACTTTGCATAACGTAAGTCGTAGACGGTGATTAGTTCCAAATATTTTTTTGCAGTTAACAAATGGTTTGTTCTTACCGGTACCAGTAGAATATTAAGAGTTAGGGAATAGTTACGAATAAGTTTTTTAATTTTTTTCTGACGTGCACTCAACTAAAAAAGCATTCTTAAAACATGATTTTAAAAACATAGCATATTTTTAACGTTTTTAACGATTTTCTTCAGAACATAAAATTTTTTAACCAAAAATACACAATTAGAAAAAAATATGAAACATTGTCAACCCAATATAGATGTCAAATGAAAGCAATAGAACAAAAACTTTCATTTAAATATTGCATGACAAAATTTTAAGAATATATCCTTTATATAAAGCATACAAAAAAACTAATAAAAAAAAAATATAAATAAAAATGGTTGTACTTTGACAGTCATACTTGGTTTATATAATATATGGGAAAAGAAAGAAGTTAGTTTACATTTACTTATATGTTTTAATTTCTACTTTATTTTTCGATATTTATTTTCGTCAACCTTATCAGTGACATCAAAATTGCAGGATTTGTTGTTGAATTCACAAAAAGAATCGTCGTCGAGCACTACTTTAGATTAAGTAATTTTGCGAAATTAACTGCTTTAAAACGAAGATATTATTTTTCTATCATAATTTATAGACTTTAAAAAACTTGTTGGTGGAAACAGCTAAGGGAAAAGCTACTTCGGAGTCGTATAAAAATGAAAGTGGTCTTACCGGCCTAGATAGAACTGAGTTAATCAACATAATCGTAGAAGAATGCTTATTTACAAACAAATCTCTGTCACATAGAGATTTTTTAAATATTGTAGAAGAAATTTGTCTAGTTTATACAAGTATAGTGAAATAAATTTTAGATTTATTCCGAAAAAGCGATTTACTTTCTAATATTAACATTAAACAGGAATTCTATTTTATACCACGACTGGGTAAAAATTCCTATTTGATCACGAGGATGGCATCAAACATGAATTTAGTTTTTTGAAGTCATTGATATAAAAAATCAACAATACTTTCTAATGGTAAAGTGTTTTAAACTTTATCTGTTTTTGTTGTAAATGAAAAAAATTAAAAATTGTGGTTATGGCTTTTTTTTTTTTTTTTGGTACTCCAGTAAAAAATTAAAATGTGGTTACGACCTTTTGCATTTAGGTGATACCAAAATGGGTGTAAAAATGTATATTTTAATTTTTTAATGTATATTTAAATTTTTGTAAATATAACCTAAAAATATTTTTAAGTGCATGAAGAAGTATTAAAATAATAAGGATACGGAGAATCTCAATTTTTTCAAAAGTTGAGCTTCTTGAATTGCAAATAAAAATGCCACGTTAATAATGGAAAAAACGACACTTTTTTTAACTTTTGATCAATCGTGTCATTATAAAAATTAAAATTTTTAAAACAAGAAAAAACGTTCTTGAAATAATCGGTTTTTTTTAATAAGAATGGTTTTGCTTCTTTTAATTTATTTTTAAATTTTTTTTTTTTTTTTTTATTTTATTTATTTTTTTTTTTTTTTTGTTTTTTTTTTGTTAGCAATAAAACTCGTTTTATTTTTTTAAATATAAACAAGTAACGGAAAAGGTAACTTATCACTAGCGGAAAGTTATATATACAATGTTCAAAATTTATGTTCACGCGAGCCGCTATTACTCTACTTCCAATTATTACAATTATATTTTACTTACTTGGGAAACATTTGGGCATAAATTAAAGCCACTTTAAAGTAAATGGCATGAAACAAACGATTACGCATATTCATAATGTTGTTCTAAAAGTAAAAATAAAAAAATAATAATTAGGAAGTTTTCTAACTGCTATAAAACTAAAATTACCTGACCGGGAGCGCCAACACCAAAATTAACTCCCGGAACGGCAGCAGCACGATTACGTTGATTATTAAGACCATTAGCTGCCAAATAACTGACACTAATAACATTGGCCATTTGATTGACATCTATTTGAACAGCAGCTGGTTGAGGCTGCATAGGTGGTTGCGGCTGTTGTTGTGAGGGACCTGCTGCTGATGCACTTGACGCTGCTGCAGCTGCTTCTGATTGAGACGTTGAAGCAGTTTCTTGTGCGGTTTGTTGTTCCGTTGAAAATGCATTTTGCTGAGCTGTATTTGCCGCTGCTACACTTTCGCTGTTATTAGTAGAAGAATCGAAAGCTTCATTGTTAGGGAGAACATCTGCATTTGCCGTTGTGTCAGCCATTATCGATTGTTTTTAATTTATTGTTGATGCTAGTAGGCTGTTTGATATTTTGCTACTTTTCTGCTGAAGGTCTGTATAAAATTAATATTAATTAAGCTAATTAGCACAAAAAACTAAAAAAAATTGCTACATCTCCATCAACATGTTAGAAGTTTCTTTAATATGTTAAACAATTTCAATATAAAACATAAACTTCCGTATTTAACTACCACTACTAAACATTTGTTTGAATATATTTTTTAGCCAGAATATTAAACAAAAGACAAAATCGGCAAAATTAAGCACGGCACAAGTGGGTTTTTTACCTCTCTTTTATTCTCTTCTTCTTGAATGTTTTGATTTTAAATCCACCACTATTTAGTAAAAAAAACAATAAAAACAATGAAAACGATACAACAGCAAAAAAAAAACAAACACACCAACTTAACAAACCGTAAAGGTGTGTATTATTTTCTACCTAATTCCAATTGGTAGTTTTTTTTTTTTTTTTGAAATTAATTGTAATCGGGAACTCTATAGATTTTTTTGGGACACATTACTTTTTCTTAGTAAACAATAATTAAAATTTTAATATTTCGCAATTATTTAAAAAGATTAAACCCACTTGCTAGACCAACTAACTACTTCTTGCGTTGCTAATAATTGTCAGCAGAAAAAACTCGTCAGGATTGCTCAACACTTTACAATTTTTTTGCAATACTTGAGATTATTTTTTCCTATTGTTGGTTCTTTACCTTTTAGTTATTAAATATATTATGTTTATAAAATCACATTATTTGAATTAAATAATATAATAATTACAAGTAAAATTTTCGTACTTATTTTTGCTTGAATTTTACAAACAGAACTTTTCTTGTGTGATGAAAATAATTCTAAAAAAAATCTGACTAGTTTTTTCTGTTTTTGACAAGCAGATGATTCTTATAAGAAGAAAAAGAGAACAAAAGAGACCACAAAAAGCCAGATTGTATACCATATTGCCACATAAATAATCTCTGTGAAGAAAACAAACTGACAAGTGGCAACCCCAATAAAGTGTTTGCACGTGAATGCTTTTTTATTATCTCTGTGAAGAAAACAAACTAGAGTTGTTATTTATAGTTAAAGAAATGTAACTGTCATTCCCGAAAAAAAAACAAATCTTAGGGAGTACTACCCTAACAAACTTTTAAAAATTGCATAATTTTGGTGAATTGAAAACTATTTCTTGAGCACAAAATCCGAAAACGGGTTTCAATAGTAAATGACAGTCACATTTCTCGATTCTTAGGACTGACCGCTATTGAAACCCCGTTTTCGGATTTTGTGCTCAAGAAATAGTTTAGATTTTATTAACAAATTTAAATTCACCGAAGGGTTTTTAATTCTGTGATATGGCAAAATTAGATTTAATAAGAAAAAAAAATTATATGAGTTTCTCAGGGAATACCATATTCAACATTCTATAACTTCCAAACTATACAATTGCACCAAAAAATGTTACATCAATATTTTCAGCATTAAAAGTACTATCTTTGATATAATATAAAAAAACGGAAGTGAATGAGAGATCTCAATTTACATATAGTACAAGATCGGAGTAAAACATTTAAGTAATGTACTCTTGAATTAGTTAAAAATTTAAATTTTTCCCAATGGAAAATTTTGTGGAGTTTTCGATATATAAAAAAAGGTTTGATTTATAAGTTTAAAGATAACATTTGATTTTAACGATAATACTTTTAAATCATAAAGGCAGTTAACCCTTAAGAAGCTGGATATTTTTATAATAAATTATTTATTAAACAAGTTCTTAATTAAAAAAAATTTATTTGTAAGAAAATTTTGTTAGTATACATTCCTCGATAACAAGGCATTAGACTAAATCCTAATCTAAGTGCCGAGGATTAATGTAAAATTGCTTTCAATCTGAATAATGTTTATTGCTGAGGATGCTATTATTTAACAATATAAAAGGACAATTATTACGTTTATACGCACTTACTCGCAATTAAAAATATGAAATTTTCGTATAAACAGTGAGTTATTTATTTGCAAATTATTTTTATTTCCAATAATCGTGCGTATATACGTGATAAATGTGTATTTGCATTTTTTCAACTAAACTTATAAAAGATCACCGTTACTGTTTGATGACCAAAGAAAAAATATCTTCCAAATAATATGGACTTTCAAAGTCTTATTTTTGTATAATTTTATTATTTTCTTCGAAATTTTGAAACAAGAAATCATATTTATTTTTTTTCAATTCCGAAAATGCAACTTTTTTTATCAGAAATTGAAACTTTTTGAGAAAAATCTTTTTTCAAGCTACCCCAACAACGCTGCCTTTACTATTCTCCATTGAAATTCTAATTTTTATTTTCACACTCATCGATAAATATAGTTTTTTTTTTTTTTTAAATTAAAATGTTTTAAATTTTGTTCATTATTCGTAACATTTCTTTGTATAAAAAAGCATACACGAGCAAAAACTTGTAGTTGCCACTTGTCGGTTTGTTTTTTCACGGAGATCAAACTTTATGCACGTGCATTTGTTTCCAAAAAATAAAAAATAAATGTAAATAAAAATACACAAAAAATGTAAACAAAATATGAACAAAACTGCAATAGTTTTAATTTCCTTTACCCCAGGTCTACGACTGAGATTAATGCTGATATAATATGTGAGATAACGCCTGCAGAAGAGAGTAACCATTTTATTCATATTTAGTTAAATCTTAAATAATAGGTACAACGTACTCTAATAAATCCTATAAGATATTATTTTCAATCAGTCACAGAATGAACTTTTTATTTAAGAAATTCGCACATTTTTAGCTCAATTTTTATGAAAATGCTTTTTTAAAATGTAAAACAAACATTAAAAAGAAATAATTTTACAAAAAAATAATGTTTTTTTTTAGTAATTTCCAAAATACACATGCACACACACAAACAGCCCTTTGTATATGAGTATTTTTTTAACAGTTTATCTTATAAGATAGTTGTGTAGAGAAATATCACAACAGTTTCATAATACTTCTTATAATATTAATATTTGAATCTACACGTGAGATAATTCTTTCAGTGATCGAATTTGACACTCACTGACAGAAAAATGTTACATATTCTGTTACGTGTAGATGGTCTGTTCATAATATATAAAGCGTTCAGTGAGCGTTAACATAGTGTCTACATTAGACAATTTTTTATCAAAACAAACGTCCAACTTAACACGAATATATGGAAGGTGGCAACAGTTGCACAAAAACAACAATATTGCGTATTATTTATTGTTTTTTATATATGCAGTTTGACAACTGTAATAATCAAAATAATAATCAGCTGTTTAATTAAGGTTACCTTGTATATATTCGTACTGGTTTTGACGTTTGTTTTGATAAAAATTTTCCTAATGTAGACACCAGGTAAAACCGACAGTGATTTTCAATAGAGAGCAGCGTTGCCGTTTTGGTCTAATTGGAACAAAATTGTTTGATTTATTTTCATCTTTGGAGGTTAGGTAGTTTGGCTGGTTTGTTCCAATTATTCTGATTTTTATTTTATTTACAATTGGTAAATATAATATATTATAAATTATCGACAGAACAATTTAAATTAATAATTTTTCAGATTTTTACGATTGAAGTAAATTTTTTGTAAAAAATTGGTTTTTGGAGAAACTATAAATATTTTATCTGTAATAAAATAGTTTATCGTTAAGATATCTTAACGAAATTTTCGGTGATTATATACTTTATTGTATAAAATGAAAAAGTGTAAAAAACTTTAAAATTTTTTAAAAGAAATCCCACAATAAGAAGAGTAAATAAACGCGGCAATAAAATATTACATACGAATACAAAAACAATTTCACAGTTTCGTGCGATATGTACATGAAAACATTTTAAATCACCTGGGCTTACGAGATCACTTTCTTATTACACTATGACCTACTCGAAGAAATAGCACGGATTAACAGAAATAGTCTGGGCCAGGGATGTCAAAATTGGTACAATTGTACTTTTATTGGTACAATTCGAACCCGAAAAATACGATGGTACACTAATCACTCACTTCCATCAGTTACCAATCATACCAATCATATCCATGATAGCAATTGCCACTAAACTGATCCTATAGAAGAAGACGGAAAGATAGCAAAAATGTTTTATTGACACATTGTAATCAGTTCTTGATGTTCGTGGAATTGACAAGGTATTTTTTTAAACAAAAATCAAAGTTAACAATGATGAGTGACGAGTGTACCTCCCGCTATTTGCTCAGAAGTCTCATTATGCCTCTGAAAAAGCAGCTAATAATATTGTTACAATCTGCCGCTCCAATGAACAATTGCTGGAACGTGCATTGACAAATGCAATATTTTTACTTTAAAACCTTATCCATCGTGGAAAGAATTAAAAATGATCCCTATAATCACTTGGAAGATATCTTCCTGGAAGAAATTTATGCAATATCTTCTTTTTATTATTTGGACGAAAATCATCACAGCAATATTTTTCTAATATTGCAGTTTAAAGGTAATTAGCCAATGTTAAGATTTGTATGCACGCATGCTTTACAAGATGTAAAAGATTTCTGTATTATATTATTTCAAGATTTATTTAGTGATAATTTTTCTATATATTTATTACATCCTCCAGAAGATTATCTGTCGATATCTTCTTTTTTCAACCTAGATGATCATCTAGCAATATTGCCTATTTTTCTTCCAGGTATATTGATTTCTTAGTGCTTATATGTATCGCCTCTGACGCACAATCTCTCCCAATGGGCGAAACTTCCGCAATACGAATATGATTATTGCGGCAACAATTTTTTTCTTCTAAGCAATACGAATTCGAATCACTTTCACTTTCGTATTATTTTGATTGTTCGTAGGTAAAATAATTTATTTAGTTTAATATTAAATGTATTTATATTTATTTTATCCCATTTAGGCAGAAGATGTAAAAACGTTATAAAGTAAAAAAGCTATTTATTTTGAAATACAGTTATTTTATTAAGTTTAAACAGAATTTTTAAGATTTTATGAGAACAAACTTTTTATAAAAAAAGAACGTGTCACAATTGAGCGTTTTGGGCACAAGTTAACAACGCATGGTATATCCTTAACTTTGTAAGGCATTTTATTTCACTGATAAAAAAACACATTTTTTTTTATCAAATAACAAAATAATGTATACTGTATCTCTTGTTTTAAATATATGATCTGTTTTTTCGATCGATTGTAAAAGTTCTCACTCTATTTCAGAAGCTGGTGATACTTAGTCATTACCTCTCCAATTTCCATTAAAAAGCTTTAATATTCCTAAATGGTTGTTGTTGTGAAGAATTTGTCAAAAAAATATATGACTGCAAACCGATATACATTGACAGCCCGTGACCGTTTCATCTTCTTGAAAAACTTTCAAAACAGATTCTTAGCTCCATGAAGCAAAACATTGACTAGTGGGACATCGGCCAGAGAATGATGTGATTTATTCATCAATTGAGTAGTATGCAATTTCTGTCGCTAATGAAATATATTGTGATCTTCCAAATCAATTATTGGTTAGTCTCTTTATATCGTATTTGTCGAAGATGGAACAGTGGTATCAACATAATGAATAATTGTTTTGATTTTCGTATATCAATTTCTAAACATATATAGTCATTGGAAAACCCAGTAGCCTAACATACGCTATAATATTATATAATAGGTTAACTAGGTCGTAATTCTAGTGTTGCCAAAAACAATTTTGTAAAACTTTTTATTTAGACCGGTGGAAGAAGAAATAAAGATGTTTTATTAAACAAACGTGTAATAATAACTTTATATATAAAAAATTAAACTTTTAAACAATATTTCTGAATGCTGATCTTTTCAATGCTATATTTTCTAAAATTAGTCTTAAATCTGTAAAAGTTCCATTAAATAACCTAAAAATTAATAATTTAGTATATTAATACATATTTCAAAAAATCAAAAGCTTCAACTTCCGTTTGATGCGTTAAACTTGGCAGCACTAATAGCATAAACAAGAAGAAATACAACTCTGTTCATTTGTTTATGTTTTGTTCTCTATTTGCTTTTATTTATTATTTTTCTTTTGAAAATGCAAGTTTAACGAAAACACAATTTTAAACTTTAAAAATTGTTATATAATTTAGTAAATAATAGCCAGGTAAACTAAAAATATGCTCTAAACAAGTGTTTTATGCGCATAGAAAATGCTCTTAAAATCGGAAAATATGCCTTTAAAATTTAAAATTATTTTCTTAAAATATATTTTTCATCAAATTTTTAATTCATCTACTATTAGTGCGCAAAATAAATTGACTTTTATTAGCAATTACTAAAAAATATTTTCTTTTTGCACTTAAAAATATTCAAAGCTAATACATTGCATCAGGAAATTACAAAATTTCTATAAGTTTATAAGATGGAAATTATTAGACAATCTGATATGAAAAAAGTATGTGACAGTAAAACAAAAATTTCACTAAATGTAAATTATGTAAAAATGTCTATTGAATGCAAAATATGGAAAATTATGCTCTTAAGTATAAAATATTCTAAAATATGTCATTTAAATTGCTAAAATATACACTAAACTAAGGACTTTCAATGAAAATATAACAAAATATGCTGCTAAGCCCAAAATATGAAAAAATATGTTGTAAAGACTAAAATATGCCAAAATTCTTAAAGTTGTCTTTAACGAATAAATAACGAAAAGTTCGGTTCATTTGAAGCAGAGGAAAAAATATGATTTTGCATATTTTTGGTTGCACTGATAATAGCAATTAAGTGCTAAAACTTAATTGTAGTGAAATAATCAAGTAAATTATGTGTGAGCCGATGCAATAAACCAACAAGTGAATTAAGAAATAAGTGATCTCAAATCTAGCTTATTTATTCAATTTGACGCTAACGTAGGGTATACACGAGAGATTTTTCTATCATAACAAACGTCAAATTCTTATCATGATAAGAATTTATCACGTGTGGACCAAATTTATTTATATTATTGCAGCGTTAAGATATAATTGTTAGAGCTCAAGTGAAGATAAATTTGTTTTGCTATCAAATATCATTTTATTGTTGTTTCTTTTAAGTTAATTCTTTTATTAACGTATTATTTTATTATTTTTATTATTTAATTCTTCTTTTAAGATGAAACGCAATTCTTCATGACAATCTCAATTAATTATTTGGAGCAAAAACAACACAAAATACAATGAAATTAAATTAATTAATTTTACTATTAACGAAAAATTAAAAAAAAATTAATCTACGTGTTCCCATATATATATATATATATATATATATATATATATATATATATTACTTACTTCCAATTATAAATATTGCGATGTAAAAATTTTGCCGTATAAACGGTGGGATAATATTTTATTTGCGAGTTAGTAACTCAGGAAACTAATCGTGATTAGTGAGACTAATTGCAAATAATGTGTACGGCATTGTCACTTCCTCTTTCATTCATAAAATTTTGTATGATCATAGTAGTTGTATTTTTCCCATCTGGCGCAATAAAAAGAAAAATGTATTTCTTTATGCAATTTCCATGTAAACGGTGAGTTAATTATTTGCAAATTATTTTTATTTGCAATAATCATGCGTATAAACCTAATAACAGAGGAGTTTAGTTTTCGAAGGATTTCTTACCAATATATTTTACATTTTAGTAAAATATATTAGTGATCACAAATCAAGCTCATTCTTTATTTGACGCTTATTTTAGAAGATACAGAGGATTTTAGTTTTCTAAGGATGAAAATTTCTATATTTAGTGAGAAACATGAGTGATCACAAATAGAGGTTATTTTTTCAATTTAGCGCTTATTTTAGAAGATACAGATGATTTTAATTTTCTCGGGATTTTTTTTACCAGAATTTAAATTTTAAGTAGAAGATATGAGTGATCGAAAAACGAGCTGATTTTCTCATTCTAAGGCTTATTTTAGAAGATACAGATGGTTTTAGTTTAGTAAGGATTTTTGGCGTAAATTTCGATTTTTAGTGAGAAATATGAGTGATCACAAATCTAGCTTATTTTCTCAATTTATCGCTTATTTTAGAAGATATAGAGGATTTTAGTTTTCTAAGGATTGTTTACGAAAATTAAAATTTTAAGTAGAAAATATGAGTGATCACAAATCGAGCTTATTTTCTCATTCTAAGGCTTATTTTAAAAGATACAGATGGTTTTAGTTTAGTAAGGATTTTTGGCGTAAATTTCGATTTTTAATGAGAAATATGAGTGATCGAAAAACGAGATGATTTTCTCATTTTAAGGCTAATTTTAGAAGATACAGATGGTTTTAGTTTAGTAAGGATTTTTGGCGTAAATTTAGATTTTTAGTGAGAAATATGAGTAATCACAAATCTAGCTTATTTTCTCATTCTAAAGCTTATTTTAGAAGATACTGATGGTTTTAGTTTAGTAAGGATTTTTGGCGTAAATTTAGATTTTTAGTGAGAAATATCAGTGACCACAAATCGAGCTTATTTTTTTAATTTAAGAAATATCAGTGACCACAAATCGAGCTTATTTTCTTAATTTAAGGCTTATTTTAGAAGATACAGATGGTTTTAGTTTAGTAAGGATTTTTGGCGTAAATTTAGATTTTTAGTGAGAAATATCAGTGACCACAAATCGAGCTTATTTTCTTAATTTAAGGCTTATTTTAGAAGATACAGATGTTACAGTATCTATATACAGTTTTCAAAGGATTTTTTTTTCAAAATTTCGATTTTTTGTAAGAAATAACGATCATTTTAGAAGATACAAAGGATTTTATTTTTCTAATGATTTTTAACCAAAATTTAGATTTTAAGTAGAAAATATGAGTGATCATAAATCGAGCTTATTTTCTCAATTTAAAGCTTATTTTAGATGATGCAGATGATTTTAGTTTTTTAAGAATTTTTGACCAAAATTTCGATATTTAGCAAGAAATATGAGTGATTTTTAATGAAAAATATGAGTGACACTTATTTTAGAAGATACAGAGGATTTTAGTTTTATTAGAATTTTTGTGTAAAAGTTTTACTTCCAATGAAACAATTTAAATTTTATATTTAGTGTTTTTAGTTTTTTTCCGTTCTTTATTTAGCAATTTATTGCAGTATAAGAAATTATACATATAATTTTATTTACTTTAATTCTTTTATTTTTTATTTTTTTTCTTTTTTATTAATGTTACATTAAGCTACATACATAGAATGTTTTTCGTTCTTGTTTTTGTTGTTATTCTTTGTTTATATTTAGGCTAATGTATCTTTTATTTGTTTAATTATTTTAATAATTTTGTTTGTTTCTGTATTTGGTGGTTGTGTTTGCAAGTGATTTTATATACTTTTTACATTTTTTGGTTGAATCGAATATTTTGTTTTTGTTTTTTTTTTCATTTTTAGTTGTTGTTTATTGAATGATTTGACTAGAATAGAATTGACTAGAATAGAACTAAATTTTGGTTGTTATCGTTCTTTAAATGTTTCATATGCGTTTATTAATTTCATTTTTTATTTTTCTTCAATTATGTATTGTAGTTCATAACATTTCTGTTTTAATAACATAAAATTTATTAAATAAAAACCAGGGAAATTTTACACAAAATATATATGTGAAATGAAAGTAAGAGTTTTTGTTTTTAATTTATTAGCTTTTTTTCAATTATTCAATTTATCTATAGTTATAGTTTTTTGTTGTTGTTTGTAATCAGGCCAGAGCTTTTTAATTAAAGATTTTTATTAAAGATTTTTCTTTAATTTTTATAAATTTTTTGCTATAAAAAAATTCGTTTTTGTTTGTTTAATTTATTTATAATTTTTATTTGTTTATGTATATATAATTGTCTTAAATACATTTATTTTTGTTATAAATGTTTCACTATAATTATATTTGTTTTTTTTTATTAATTTTTGTTAGCTTCAGTTTTTAATAGACTTAGTTATAACTACACTACAACATTTAATAATATGTATCTCGTTACATTTATTATAGAGTCTATCATATACGTTTTCTTTTTTTTTTTTTTTTGTTTCTTTTAAATTTCTAATAATTTGTTTTTCTTGTATAACTGCTTGTCTTTCA
The DNA here is from genome assembly GCA_932274085.1 of Protocalliphora azurea. Lineage (NCBI taxonomy): Eukaryota > Metazoa > Arthropoda > Insecta > Diptera > Calliphoridae > Protocalliphora > Protocalliphora azurea. Next base: position 150,282,924 of record OW026521.1, on the reverse strand, counting down.
ATTTTAGTTTAAATTATTTTTTTGTTTCAATGGTATATGCTATTTTGTAGAAAAAGTTTTGCAAATTAAATTTAGTTCACTTTAGGGGCAGGATGAGGAGTGGGAGGAAATGAGAAATAAACATTTTATATTTCACTAAAAAATTTTTTGTATTAGTTTGAACTTAAAAATATGTTCAGTTTTCTTTTTCATTAATATTTAATAATCTTAAAAATTGTTGTATTAAATATTGACAGTCACAGGCTTTTTTTTAAGTGAAGCATTTTGCTTTTGTTTTTTTTAGTAATTTAGCTACAATTATGTTTTTTCTTGTTTTTTGTAAGTGTAAATTATAGTGTTTTTGTTTTTATTTAGTGTTAGACGAGGAGAGATTCGTATAAGGAATATAAAAAAAAAGTTTTTTAAAAGTACTTAAAGTGCAAGAAGAATTTTAGAACTGGTTCTATATTCATTAGTTCAATATCTTGCACTTTTGTGGTAAAGTTGCTTGGTAGTTCTAAATTTATTTTTGAGAATAATTTTTTGAACTAATTCTGCATCACTATAAAGTCGTCTATATAAATCCTATGTTACTTTCCCAAGCGCTTTACAAAATTAAATTACATTTGAATTTTTTTCATTTACTTATTTCGATGGTGATAATATTAAACTAACTATAAAAAACTGGTTACAATCAATAATAAATTATTGATTACAGAACTAGTTTTAGAAACATTCCATATATTGATTGTAAAGATTCTAAAGATCTTGTTACAAAGTAAATAATTATAATAATAATAATTATAATAATAAAACTAGATTCACTGCATAAAATTGTTATTGTGAAGGCTATAATGTTGATTAAAGAATTAGTTCCAGAACTGTTCTATAGAATGGTTACTTTCTTGTTTCGTTTCATAAAATTGTGAATTTCTCAAGAAATATTCCACGGAACTAGTTATGCAACCAAGAACTTCAAACAAAAATTATTGATTGAAGAACTAGTTCCAGAATTGTTCTATAAAAAAAAATATTTAAATGTTTCGTTCTGTAAAATTATAATATTTTGAGTAACTATTTCGCAGATTTAGTTGTAAAGATATAAAACAGTTTCTTCCTTAAAAAAAATGGTTAATGGTTAACTTCTTAGTGACTAGTTCTGAAGACCACAACCTCAAAAAGAAAAAAAAAAAAATATAATTGATTAAAGATTTATCAACAGAAACAAACGTTCCATAGAATTATTACCAGAGCAACCAAAAATATGCTTTAAAAAATTCATAATATATTAAAATTTAAAAAAAATATGATTTTAAAATATTATTTTTTTCTGGCATAATTTTAAATTATTTACTAATCATTTTAAAAATAACATTAATTTTTATTAGCAATTGTTAAAAAATATTTTCTTTTTGCACTTAAAAATATTCAAAACTACTACATTATGTCAGGAAATTACAAAATTTATAGCAATTTTAAGATGAAAATTATTAGGGTATCGAATTTGATAAACGTATGTGACAGTAAAAAAAATTTACTATTTTATAAAAAATTCCATTATGCAAAAATTATTTCTTTAGTGTAAAATATGCAAAACTATGCTCTTTACTATTTTATAAAAAATTTCATTGGGTGAAAAATATGCCAAATTTTTTTTCTTCAGTGTAAAATATGCAAAACTATGCTCTTTAGTGTAAAATATGCAAAATTATGATCCTAAGTAAAAAATGTTCCATTTAAATTGCGAAAATATGCTGTAAAATAAAGATTTTCTATGAAAATATAACAAACCGATGCTAGAATTCTTAAAATAGTCTGAAATGATTAAATAAGTAACAGGTTCATTTGAAGCCCAGAAAAAAAAATATGATTTTGCATATATATTTCTGATTGCCCTGATTATTACTTACTTATTATATAACTAATTACGAAACCATTAGATATTATGATTAATTTATTTCAGTAGGTGAGAAACTCAAAGGAAAATCATTGATTTCAAAAGTAGGATAAAGGAGTAAACATATTCTTTCCAAAAAAATTATGAAAAAAAAAATATTAAAAATGCTATAATTATTAGAGAAATCCACTTATTTCAAACTGATTTTTTTTTCTAAGGTAATAGAATTTTGTGAAAGGTAATGAAATTTGTTCTTATTAGATTGAATGACTTAAATTCTATATAAGAAATAAATTGTTGCCTGAAATATACTTTAACTCCCTTTAAATTCTAATTTTAAAATATATTTTAAAGACAAAATTTATACGTATTTTAAATTTAAAAAATGTGAATACGAATGTAAATTTTTTAAGTAACAAACGATCAGGAATTAAATATTAAAAATAAATATATTTAATTAAAGATAAGAAATAAACAACAATTTAAATATGATATGCATGTAGGTTCCTTGCCAATTTCACGATCAGAATTAATTTTTGAAGTTAATTTTTTAAATATATAATAAGAAAAAAAAAAAAAAAAATAAAGAATTCCTAATAATTTTACCTTTTAAAGGAAAGTTTGTTAGAACAACTCTCAATAAAATCTATGTAAATCAAAACAATATATATATATTTTTGTAGTTCACTAACTCCCAGTAAAGAAACTTCAAAAAGTCGAAAGATGTTGATATTACTATTATGGATTTCTATTAATTTCCAGTAAAATAAAACTTCCAAAAAATCTTTTTTGGATACACGTAGAAATATTTTCAAAATTTGTTTATGGCATCTTAAAATATAAGTTTTTACAAATCCACTGCAAAAAAAATTACATAATTATTTTGATATCTTTTATATAACATAAGCTATGATCATTTAAATAAATATGTTAATCACCTTCAAAGCTATAGAGTTGCCATAGTTCTTAAAATAAAAATGAGAAAAATTCATTTTACATGCCACTGTATTCTCCTCTACACATGCACCAAATTTTATCTAAATCGGTAACAAATGGTCAAAATTTTTTTAAATTTAAAATGGAATTACTCAGTGTTTTTTTACGGAAATAATTAAAACCCTTTGGTACTAAGCTGAATATTTAGTACGGTGCCAATTTTCATTACCAGTATTAAACAATATACTTTTTTTTTTAATATTAAAAAATAAATAAATAAATAATTTAATAAAAAAAAAAAAAAAATACTCAAATGGTTTTAGAAATTTCTTCTGGTGCGGTTTTTAGTATCAGTACAACATGGGCTATGACGTGGTACCCTGTTTCTTTCTTTTGTAAAAAAATTATAGTCTCTTTCCGTTACACGTACAAAACACTAAAATATTAAAAAAAAAATAATAATAAATTTCTGTTGAAAAAAATGTTGTTATTTATTAAAATGAGTTGTTTAATAAATCACTTTTTAATAAAAAATATAATAGTAATAAAAAATCTTATGGGGGGAATAATTTTCAAAATTCATCTGCAAAATGCACTTGCATCTAAATTGCTTTTAGTAAAAAACTAAAATTATTTAATAAATTTATTAAAAAGAAAAATAGTGCAAATGTAGAAATCTAATGCATTTTAAATAATGAACATACTATAAGTAATGTGGAAAATATCGTGTTTTAAAACATATTTATTCGGTTTTATTAATTTTATCAAAATTTGAAAAAATGTTATTAGATTCACAGAGAACATATTTAGTGAATATAAGGAAAATTGTAGGACATGGGGTCAAAAATAGTACTTTTTCGTGTTCTTTCGTGGAGGTTATGATATTTCTCTTTCTCTAATTACTTGTGTTTGCATATTTTCTTTTTTCTTAAGGTTTCCAAACCTTGGTTTTCGAAAGCGGTCAATTCATTATAAGTTAAAATTTCACTGCCGCTCATTGAAAGCTTTTGTAGTGTTTGACTGAAATTGAGATATTTTTAAAATAAGTAAATTTGGGATATTCTTTCTTAAACGTTAAGTTATTTAATTGCAAGTTCCACTTCCTTTTCAATTCTTTGGAAATTATTTCTTGCTGGTCATTATAATATTTTCTATAACTTTAAAAAAAAAAATCATGTATTATTTTATCGTGATGAAAACATTTATTTAAGCCTTTATATTTTCTTAAAAAAATATGTTTTTTCAGCTCCTTTCTTTGAATTTCCTGTCTCTGAGTGTGTTAGTTTGTGTCTGTGTGTCCTTTGTATATGTAATTGTGTTTAATTAGTGCAAGTCTTGCTTGTGTAGTTTTTCTAGTCGTTTGTGTTACTTGTTTTTAATTATTATTTTTTTTTTAGTTTTTTTTTCTTTATTTTTTATTTTTTTACTTATAGTTAAAGTTTCATTTTATAAAATTTGTTTTTTCCTTTTTTTAGTTTATTTATTAAAAGCGTCTTTTTACAAACATGTTATTTTTGTTTTTTTTTTTTTTGTTTTGTGTGTGAAAATATCATTGTTATGTTTTTGTTTCTTTTGTTCTATATGCAAATAAAAATCTAAAAAAAAAATTCATTTAAACTAATATCAAGAGTTGTAAAACGTCGTATGGACGTTTCAAAGTATGCCTGTTTCGACATTATGTGCCGTCCCCAATGTATTGGGATCAAAGTTCATTTTTAACTCCCCGGCTAGGACGATTTCTGATATGCAGCCAACAATGCCGCTCGTATATCTTCGACGTGTAAAGTAACTGGCATCGGGCATGCCACCTGGGTAGAGGGAATGAAAATGTTAATAAAATAAATACGAAATTATTTACCAATATTTAATTTCAAATTTTGAATAGTAGTTTTTTTTAAGCTTTACCCACATACCAACATATAAACCTGTATCCGTATTTAATTGACGTAATTTACCCGGTGATCTCAATGATAGACTCTTGCGTCCATCCACTTCTAAATAACCCTCCTGGGAGTCTCTGTAATATAATCAAAATACACGCCATATAATTATGAGTACTAATAACACAGTGCAACAAGAAAAAATTACCTCAATAATTTCAAAGCAAAATGATAGCGTACCAGTGGCCCAGAGAAACCCCTAAAAGGGGTTTTCAAAGTTAGTTCGAATTTCGGTTTTATGGCCTCTTGAAAATCTGGGGTTTTCTGAGCTTTTTTTTTTTGTAATATAATTGGAAATAAAAATCATTTAAAATTTTTAATTTAAATATATTTTATAGACTACTAGCATTATTATACTAGATTTTTTTCTGGATGCCATTCCCTTTTTAGGCCCATTTTTGTCATAATAATGTTCAGTTTATTTAATTTGATATTTATATATATATCAGTTATTTATATCCTTGAAGGAAGTACTGAATGAATGTCACGCCTACTTTTTTAAGTAAATCAAAATTAATTAAAATTCTTAATGCTAATGGTGAAAATTATCACTGTATAACAAAAGTGGGCAAAAAGGAGGCGTGGTTCCATACAGACTTAATTTTATAATATTCATTGTGCTTAACAAATTTGATGTGAATTTTCATAGTATTAAAATTGATTTTCATTGAAAGTGAGACACAAACTGGGCGTGGCGTCCAATTTATTTTTTAGTTCATAGAATTCTCCACAAAATAGTGGAGCTAAATTTAATTTAAACTTTAAAAAAATTTTTCACAAAAAGTTGTCGTGACATCTTATTATGAAAAGTGGGCGTAAAAGGAAGCGAGATACTAAATAAAAATCTTACATAATATTTAAGAGAAGCTCTACATTACATAAAATAATAATTACCCATAAATATATTGAAAATTATTGATTTAATTTTTTTTTTTTAATTTACACGCATAATGAAAACAGTACTCCAAAATATTCGAAGTTTAAGAGTCCATAAAATCGAAACTCGAACTAACTTTGCAAAACCCTTTCAAGATTTTATTAATATAATGATATGCTTTAATTTCGCTTTGGAATTATTTATTTAGGTAATATTCATTGATTCAAAATTTGTCGCATAGTGTAATTTATAAAGAAAAATATGTACATACATATTTCAATTTTGTTTTAGCATTACCTTATGGCACGCACACGATGCCAGAGACCGTCACTAACTTTGGTGGTATTGAAACGTATGTCCACTTCGCCAGAACCCAAATTATAGCGGAAGTGTAGATAACTGCAAAAGAAAATTTAATTAACAAATGAATTGAAATGAGGAATTAAATATATTCATATCGATTTATATAAAACTAGTGAGGAAATTTGCTACATAAAATATTTAATATAGAAATATAAAGTCTAACGCCCGTATTCACAAACAATCTTAAAATTTTAAATACATTTTAGAGACAAAAATTTGTTCTAGAAGGCATTTCAAATTTAAAATTTTTTTTATGAGTACAAGTGTTTGTATCGAATCTTATGTACCCTTCATACGTGTTGAGATGTATAGAGCGAAACGTTTTTTTTTTTCGTATTTTGGCGATTTTTTGAGTTTTTATGTTTCTTCTAGATTTGGCGATTTTTTTGAGTATGGTGAAAAAGTTTGGTAAAACGATCTAAAATATTAAAATTGCATCAAATGTATTCATGATCTGAAATCACGGCATCTTTAATACTTTATAAATCGTAAAAGTACACCAAAAGCGCTAGTTGAAATCGGTGAAATTTATGCCAATATATAGCTGTTTTATAGCTTATATCGGAAATAAGCGGCGCTCAAAAATTAATTTACATTTAGAATTTAATACTACTTTAAATATTTTTGAGTGTGTATTTTTGTCATTGAAAATTTGATTTTATATTAATATAATTCAATATTTATAAATGCTTTACTCAAAACACATATAACTTTTACAAAAATTTAATTTTTATTTTAAGTTTTTATAGAAATTGTATTTTCTGTTTGTCAAAGAAATTTTCAATAAAACTTAACTTTTGTTAATTTTTTTAAATAAATACAATCGTTATTTCACATATTTCCAACTCCTTATTTATTAACATCATTTGAAGGATTTTTTGTTTGTTTCCTTTTTGTGGTAAGATGCAATTAAAACAAGTAAATAGTATACCAGAAATCGTGAGGAGGGCTCTTATATTAGACCTGTGGCCTATTAAGTTTAAAATAAAACGTACAAATACATATTACGTTGATACTAACTTTTATATGAATTTATGCACTTTAGGGTGATTCCCGAAAGTGGGACTTATATGGTAGCTATGGTAAATTAAGGATCGATCCTAATAAAATTTTGCACTGTGATTTCTACTTATATAAAACTTATTTCCGTCGAATATTAACTTCATACTAACATTTGTATAGGACTTATGCACGTTAAAGTGGTTTTCGGAAGAGGGGTTTATATGACAGCTATGGTTAGTTATGGACCGATCTTTATGAAATTTGGCACAAAGATTGATGCTTATATAAAATTTCTTTGTACCAAATTTCATCAAACAAATATTGCTATATTTAAGAAATTTATGATTGTTAAACCCCTATTGTAAGAGGACATTTGTATGGGAGTTAGCTGTAATAATGGACCGATCGTAATCAATTCCAATAGTCTTCGTCCAAAATAATTATTCGTGACAAAATTCAAGATATCTTTAAAAGTGCGACCTGTACTTTGTTCACAAGATTTATATGGATAGACAGACAGCCAGCCGACCAGACGTACGTACATCATTAAATCGGCTCAGAAAGTAAATTCTGAGTCGAAAGGTATAATTTAAAGTGGGGGTCTGAAGATCTTTTTCTGTGCGTTACAAACATCAACACAAACGCATAAAGCCCAAACCACCTATGGTGGTAAAGGGTATAGAAATATCAAAAATCTGTGTATGCACACTTTGTTTTACGTTATAATTTTAAAAAATTAATATCATTTAAAAAAATTTTTTTGGATTAACAAATGTTAAAAATATATCAACAAATTTTATAAAATTAAAAAACGATTCGTTGATAAAATTTTTTTTAGTGAAATGTTAAGAAATCGCTGTAATCGCTACTATCTTCGGTGACATAATTGATGTAATCGTATCATTTTTAATTTGTATTTTAGACTTATTGATGTAGGTTATATATGGGTGGTAATTTTTTAAATATTGCTGAAAGTATAATTTTGGAAAATATTTTAAAACTTTTATCTTAAACTTCGATAACACATACACCGTTCGCTAAAAGTCATTCATTCACGCGAATAGATTTGTGTTTCATTAAAGCCAGCTAATATTGTTGCAAAATAGCGTTGAAGTGCCATTAATTTTTTTTTGAACCCCAACGAATTGAACCGTAATCGAATTTAAAGAAATTCTCATATAAACTTACTTATAAACCCTCTCCCCCCTCGGGAATGAATATAAAACTAATAAACAAAAACTTACCCCTCTTCTATGCCCAGTGATAGATAATCATCAGTATCCTGATCGGTTGTACCCACTCTTCCTGTCCATAAAATAACACCATTCTCCGATCTTGTTTTAATCCTCAAATTTAAATCAATATTATAGCTAATAATTTGACTCATAGTTTCGGCATCATTATAATGGAAATAACTGTCCTGACCAGCAAAACAGGCACCAAAATTTTTGCGTACTCCTATAGGATGATTTCGATTGGAGGGTAAATCGAATTTGCTCAATAAACTCCAATCTGTATGAGTTTGGGTAGATTCCGATTGTGAAGATTTTCTTTTCTCACTGTCCTCCTTTTCTTGACCATCGAAATGTTCGTTGCTATAATCATATTCCGTTATAATTAATTTAGGTTGTTTGGGTACATAAGGTCCCTTGGTATTGGCCATAATGCGTTTCATATCCTGGGCCAATTGTTTGCGTTGATAGTCCTCGGTGCCATCGCTATCATCGAATAGTGATTCATCCATAACAAATGTCTCTTCTTTTGGAGGGTTCTCTGCTGATATTGAGGCGGTGGGCTCTTGCCACTCATCATCGTTATCATTATCGTCATCATCTTCATCATTAACAGAAAATCCATTGTTATCCTCTTGTGACTCCAAATTCATTGCCTGTTCTTGCATTACTTCTCTTGAGGTCTGTTCATATTCTAGCCATTGTTTTTCCAAAGCTATGGGATCATCAAAAGTTAAAATATCGCTGCCAGTGTTGGTTTGAAAGCTTTCATAGTGTGTGGGTAAACGACTTAATTTATGTTGTGTTTTATCCATAATGGGTGACTTATGGTGAGGATCTGGTTTGTTAGGAAACTGTTGTTGGATGTGATGATATTTTCCCGTATACATTTGTTTAGTTGGCGGCGGTGTTGTTGTCGATGAGGTGGTTGTTGTAGAAGTTGTTGTTGTTGTTGCTATTGAATGTTTACGCTTGTTGCGGTTTCGTTGTGTTTTTACGTTGCTGTTTGATTTATTTAAAATTTCTATTCTTGCTCTATGCAACTTTTGTTGTTGCAGCTGTTCTTGCTCTAGTCGTCGTTGTTGCTGTTGTTGTTCATGCATGGCTTTAATGTCACGAAATATAATATCATCTTCGATTTCATCTAAGTCATCGTCTTCCATGACATCCTCTTCTTCATCGTCGTCCAAGTCTAAGTCATTGTTGCTGCCAAGATTATCATTATTAACTTTGTCTAAAATGTGTTGCAGTGTTTCCGGCACTTCATCAAACATAAAATTGTCTTTGTTTGCTTCTTCTTCTTCTTGTACATTGTTGAATCCTTGCCAATTTAATGCTTCTGCTGTTGTTATTGCTGTTGGTGGTGTAGGAGTTGTGGTTGTCGTCGTCGTAGTTGTAGTAGAAGTTGTTGTTGTCGTTGTTGCTTGTGTGCTTGTTAATTTGGTTTTTTGTGTGGCTTTAGCATATTGTTGCTTATGCCACATCATTTGTTGTTGCTTTTTAAATTTCTTATGGTTTATACCCTTCCGATGCTGCTGCTGTTGCAACTGTTGTTTGTAACTCTCTCTGCCACCCTCCAAATCATTATGTGTATCGTATTTTTTACTGTTGGCCAATGCCTTATTCTTTTGCAATTCTTCTATCGATACTTCGGCTTCTTTATTACATTGAGTATTGTAGGCACTACAACGACACTCATAACTTTCCATTTGTGGTACACACTCTGCCAACGGGCCACAAGGTCTTGCTACACAAGCATGCGGACAATTGCCTATGTTAGAGCCTCCCAAGGCTTCAGACACAATTGCCAGTGAATGACCATTTATTTCAATCTAATAGAAGACAAAAAAAAAAAACATCTTTTATTTCACTTTCTATGAGAAAACAAATTTTTTTGCTTATGTGATACTTACACGTTGTATACAACCCATAAAGAAGGGTTTATTTTTCAAATCCAATGGTAATTTGTCAACATGATTTACACCACCTACAAACAGATTTTCTGGCAACGATAGGTGCCAAAAACCATTTGAAGATATTGTCATTACTTCTGGCATTTGGTCAATCTGTTAAACATAAACGAATTCAAACTTAATTTAATGAATTGACCTCTCTAAACGAAAGGAAATTAAATAAGAATTTATACGTAAATAGAAAAGCAAAAAATATGACATATGATTGACCATCTAGAGTATTGGAGGGCGGTAAATGTGTTGTGGATTTTATAATGTAATAAAATTTTGTTTTAGGTCGTGATACAGTTTTTAATAATAGCTTTCACCTTAGGTATTTTTGTGATCCCAAATTAGATTTAATTTCCGATTTTAATACAATCCTAAATTAGTTCCAATTGTAGATTTTAATGTAGTCTCACACTATCCATAACTAATATCTCAAATTAGCTCAATCGCAGCACTTTATAGAGTCCCTAGTTAGCATTAATCGTAGATTCAATTGTATGTCTTATATATTCCTGAATTCTATCGTAAGTTTTATATAATTTCAAATGCGTGTCAATGGTACTCTTGTATATAGTACTAAAATAACTTCGTTCGTAAGTCTTAATAGGACTGCGCAAAAAAAAATCTAAGCACACTTTAAAGCTTATAACTTTTATTGTGCGTAAAAAACGTTAAGCTCCGTTAAATTTTTTATATTTGTTATTATTCTCAGTGATTGTGTGCTATAATTTTTTGTAAAGAATAATTAGTTTTTCTTAAAATGAAAACTGAACAAAATTCGTTCTAACACATAATTCAAATTTATTATCGAAACTCATGTCGAACGTATAAAACAATACTTAGAAAAGCTGATGAGTCGGAAAATACAGTTTCTTAAGTCATAAAAATACAAATACTTCACGATCATCGGAAAGAATCTTGATAACCGAAGAAAAAGTTAATTTACAGAATGTGGGATCGCAGACAAAATAATACAAAAAAAAATTAAAGTAAAATAAAGTTTAAAAAGAAGTCGACCCATTCCAAAAAAAGTAACCGAAAATACTATAAAGCTCTTATAGAGGGTATTCCAGAAAATATTAAATTCTCGTATTCTACTAGAAACGAATAAAAAATTAATTTTTGTTTTAAATTTAACAAAATCAAAATTTCAAAGAGATTGACCTATTGGTTTCATTTTTATAAGCTGAATTGTATGCACAAAATTTTTTGTACGCAGTCCTTAGCTTAAATTATATTCAATCGTAGGCCTTAATATAGTCCCAAATTACCTTCAATCACTAGTCTAAATATAGTCTTAAATTAGTTTCAATGGTAGACTGCATATAGTATGTAGTTCTAAAATAGCTTAATATAGTCCTAATAAAACTTCATTTGAAGGGTTTTTATAGCCCCAAGCTTCAATCGTAGGTCTTTTGTAGTCCCGCACTACCTTTAATCGCAGATTTATTTATTTTTACTTATTTTGAATAATATTTCATAACTTAGCCTTTTGGCCATAAACGATCACAATCTAGATTTAATCTAGTTTTACATTAGCTCTGCTTAGGTCTTTATGTAGTCCCAAATTAGTTTTAATTGAAGAATTTTTTAAGTCCCAAATTACTTCCAACCACAGGTCTTAATAAAGTGCCAAAATAGTTTCTATTACGAATCTAGATTAGTTTTAATCGTAAGTCTTTACATAATCCCAAATTAACTTCAACTGAAGGGTATATGTAGCTCCAAATCAGCTTTAATCGTAGGTCTCAGAAAATTTGAATGATAGTCCTTATGTAGATCAATACAATTCTAAATTATCTTTAATCGCAGGTCTTAATATAGTCACAAATTAGTTTCACTTGAAGGGTTTTACAACCCAAAATCAACTTCATTCATAGGACGTTTTGTAGTCCCAAATCACCTTCAACTGCAGAAGTCAATATAGCTTTAAATTAGCTCCAATTGAAAAGTTTTTATACACTTAAATTATCTTCAATCGCTTCCACGCTTTTACGAGTCTTATTATAGTCCTAAATTAGTTTCAATCCAAGGACTTTTACAGTCCCCAATCAGCCTTAATCGTGGGTCTTTTTGTAGCCACAAATTAGTTTAAATGGTCGGTCTTAATAGTCGTGTATTAGCTACAATCGTAGGTGTTTATGTAGTCCAAAATAAACTTCAACTATATGTATTTCCTGAATTTCAAATAAACTTCAATCATAGCACATATCTTTTATTACTCTCCCTATCTATTACTAGAGCTGGAGTCTATAAAAATTTAGCAATAACTTACCTTTAGCACTGCTAATCTGGCTGTTCGTGACACTTTGATTGTATGCCACTGACCAATACTTAAAGGATATTGACTCCTTTTGGACAAAATAAAACAAATATAGAATTGTGATTTTAATTCAGTCAAAAATTAAATTCAAACATTTACCTCACAACCGCAGGACCACTGCCCAAATCAAAAGTAAACTCCACAAAACCATTATTTAAAGCTAAAGCCACAAAGTCACCATGATATTTGGGACCCGAATATAAAATCAAGCCATCTGATAACTCAGGTTTTAAAATGACCTGGCAAAAAATAATATTATGAATCTATTACGTATTTCAAGATTAATAATTTACCTTTAGTTCTAGCCATATTAAAGCACTATCACCCAATGGAGCATAGCGCAAAAATGAGGAACCATTAAAGGCAGGAACCTTTTAAATTAAAATAGAGAGAATTTATGAATTAAAAGATTTCTATAATTATTCAATTGTGTCCTTCAAAATACCTGCAAATCCATGCGTATTTCACATAAATCCCCAACAAAACCTATGGGACATAAACATACAGCCCCTTGATCTGAGGGCAAACATTTGCCGCCATGTTGACAGGGATATTTAAAACATTTATCGGTTACACAATCCTCTGTTAAAATATAAGTATTTAAAATAAATATGTTATACTTTAGTATTTCTAAAAAAACTTACGTATATCAAATCCCTTGACCACATCTCCCAAAGGATGTTCTTCAAATTTATAATCATGTTCGTTGGCCACAAACCGTCGTATACAGCCCAAGAAACCAGCAGTTATGGGTAAACGATTAGCTAAACCGGTTATATTGCCAGTGCCACCTAAAAATACCGGTTCACGAAAAGTAATCCGCGAGAAGAGACCCTAAAGTAAAATAATTTTTTTGTTTAGTACAATACGTATGTAAAGAAAGTTTAAGTTTCACTTACATTTGATCTACCCTGAACTTTGGTGCCATGATTTAACACCAACCAGGCATCCCATCGATGTCGGTATATAATCACAGAATTCCATTCATTTAATAGTATAGTTTCGCGAGAACGTACACTACCAGCACCACTGCCGCAATCAAACCTGAAAAGGATTAAATATCATAATTATTTATTAATATCTAGCTTTTTTTTATCCTTTAAAAACTTACCAAAATTCCACAAAACCTTTATTCAACAGCAAAGCCATAAAATCTCCCGTTAAGTCATCACGTTCTCCGCTTAATAAGATTATACCATTAAATGATTCAGGACGGAATTCTATACGTAATTGTACGTGTTTGTAAGCTCCTCTTAAAGCTGGAAAAGCCAGCCATGAATGTTTAGAAAATTTGGGTACTCTTATTTTTATATCTTGAAAAAAGAAATTTTTATTTAATTGCTCTTAAGTTAATAGAAATATTTGGACTCACCTTCAACACAATTGTTACCCGTTTTACCAAAAGGACATAGACAGCGACTAGATCCTTCGGAATTATCGCATATACCCTCAGTACCACATTCTAAATTACAAATTCTGAAATAAAAAGTTTTTTTTTATTAATTTTTTATTATTAAAATTTTAAAATTTGTATTGGGAAGTAAATTATATTTTAAACTACTTTAGGGGCTAGTTTTAAGAATGTTAATTAAATATTTTTATTGGTTACAAATGGTTTAAGGGAAAATAATCTTGAATTATTTTGAATCTTTGGCTTCAATTTGCTTCAATTATATATCATTCTATAGTCATAAAATTTTTTTATGGTACGTTCATAATGAGTTTTCGAAAATGAAAACTGATACGAAAACTAAATCATTCACACTATTTTCTAGACATTTATGATTTTTTCAAAAATCAATTTATTGAAACCAAAAAAAAAAAAAAAGACCTACAAAGGATGAAACAAAATATTTGATATGATTTTAATTTACAATAAATCTGAGTAAAATTTCCTCTTCACTTGCAACGTTTTATGTAAATATGGGAATTCTTTTAAAATAAAAATATGTATGATCAAAATTCTTGTAGTTCTTTATTTAGCTTCAATCGTAAGTATTTAATATCAAAATTAGCTTTAATCATCATTACATAGTCATACAAGCTTTAACAAAAGAACTGAAATTAGCCTCAATTCTAAGGTCTTTATATAGTACAAAATTAGATTTAACTGTTGGTCTATTTGTAGTTCCAAATTACCTAGAATCGTTTCAATGATAAGTTGTTGCATAATCATAAATTACCTTTAACCAAAGGACTGAAATTAACCTCAATTATAAGAAATTTATATAGTCCCATATTAGCTTCAATTGTCCCAAATTATATATTAGCTTTAACTAAAGGACTAAAATTAACCTCAATTCTAAGGTCTTTATATAAGCCCGAATTTGCTTCAATTGTGGGTCTTTTTACAGTCCAAATTACCTAGAATTACCTACTGAAATTAGCCTCGATTATAAAATCTTTATATAGTCCCACATTAGCATTAATTGTCCCAAATTACCAAATTTACTTTAATATTAAATTAGCTTTAAGAGGAGGTCTTTATATAGTCTTAAATTATCCTCAATGGTGGTTCATTACACAGTCCTAAATTAGCTTCAATCATAGGGCTTTATGTAGTACCAAATTAGGTTTAATTTATATAGTTCCAAATTTACTACAATCGTAGGTACTGAAATAGTTCCAAATGAGCTTGAATCGTAGTTTTTTATATACTTAGTCCCAAATTAGTTTAAACGTAAGTTTGTTTTCCTTAAATTATCTACAACCATAAGTATTAAAATATTTTCAAATTAACTTCAATTTCTGATCTTTATATGGTCCTAAATTAGCTTCAATTGTTGATCATTGTTTATCTTTATATGGAAGCTAATTTGGATCCAATTGTAGTTCTTTGAATGCTCCTAAGTTAACTATGATCGTATGTTTTTGAATAGTCTTAAACTAGCTTCAATTATAGATATATATAGTACTAAATAAGATAAAACTACAAAAGCCAAATTAGATGCAACCATCGATCTTTAAATAGCACAGGGCAACACTGATTATGCGGCGCGGTATTTCTCAGTCAATTTGGATGCACGATATTATGAAGTACTAAACCTATAAACTACTTTTTTTGAATTGACTTTGGTTCTCGCGACAAATTTCTTTTTGTAAAACTAAAGAAGTTGCACCATATATTGAAGCATATCTCAAGAACGACTTGTTCGATTCTATGCAATAAAATATCAAAAAATTCGAATTAAAATTGCCTTCAAGTTATAGTTACATTATTTTTTAATATGTTCAACAGTTATGGAGATATTAAGCCTATTTTGTAAAAATGTAAATTTCGTACAAAATTTCTTTTTTTTTTTAATCATTAAAATTTGAAAATGGCAATAATACAATTATTCTTTGATCATAAAGATAAATTTGTTTCAAATAAAACAAAACATAGCAAAATTAATGCATAAATTTTGATTTTATTCACAAAAATTAGTAAATATATCTGATTTACAAATTTTATAAAAATATTTTAAAAAAATAATAATTATAAAAAATATTTTTTTTTCAAGAAAATATGTCTTGTTTCATTTGCAATAAATTTATCTTTATATCCAAGGAATAAAAATTTGCATTTATGCCATTTCCGAATTTTTGTGATTTTTGGAAAAACAAAATTGTTTAAATTTTCTTCGAAATATAATTCATTTTTACAAAATAGGCTTAATATCTCCATAATTGTTGAGTGTAATAAAAAATAATGTGAGTCTAAGTTAAAGACAATTTTAATTCGATATTTGATAGTTTTTGATTTTTACTGAAACAAATCAAATAAGTAGTTTTTGTGATTCAATAAATAGTGCAACCTCGTTAATTTTACCAGAGTCAATTCCAAAAAGAAAAAAAAGAGTGATTTATAGGCTTAGCACTTTACAATAACATGAATTCTAACATTGTTATCAAACTTTTATGAAGAGGATCTTTGATTTATAAATTTTAGTTAAAAGAAAGTTTAAAAAGCTTTAAAGAAACGGGGTTTCAAAAAGCTATGAATTTCTAAAAAAGCTTTTTGGCTTTTTTGTACTTTTACATACTTTTACTATAAATCAAATTAGCATGATGAAGCTTTTGTTAAATCACATAAAAAAAATTAATAATTACTCAAATAAAATAAAAACTGAAAAACCTTAAAGCATAAACGATAATACAAAGCTTTCATTAATGTAAGTAATTTAAATTAAAAAAAAAAAAACAAGTAAGAAAAATATAGTCGGTCAAGGCCTACCATATGATACCCTACACCATTGTATATATGCATCAAAATTTGAAAAAGGGTCTATTGTTGATCGATACTTTTACTAAGTGTAAAATAAATATGTGAATATTACGTTTGTTTAGGTTTCAACGAAACCAAAATGAATAAGACACCACGAATGCTGATGAAGTGTGTAGAGGCACAGAAAATACGTATTCCATTCTGTTGGTGTCTAAATATAAACAAGTTTGCAATCGTAAATTGTCTTGTTGTCTCTGCAATACCAAAGCAGAGTTTGTGTACTATAACTGGACACCAACAGAATGGAATATGTATTTTCTGTGCCGCTACACACTTCATCAGCATTCGTGGTGTCTTATCCATTTTGGTTTCGTTGAAACCTAAACAACGTTAATAATAACATTTATATGAATTTGTGCACTTTAGGGTTATGTGGGTAATTTATGAAGCGATTCTCATAAAATTTGTCACTGTGATTTCTACTTATATAAGACTTAGTTGTGTCGAATATTAATGTGATACTAACATTTGCATGTGATTTATGTACGTTAAAGTGATTTTCGGAAGAGGCGTTTATATGGTAGCTATGGTCAATTATGGACCGATCTTCATGAAGTTTGGCATAAATATTGATACTTGTACAAAATTTCTTTACAGCGAATTCCATTAAAATTTATGATCGTTAAACCCTTATTCTGGGAGGACATTTGTATAGGGGCTAGGTGAAATAATGTACCGATCATAACCAATTTCAATAGGCTTTGTCATTGTGCCAAAATAATTATTCGTGCCAAATTTCAACAAGATATCTTTAAAATGGCGTCCTGTATTTTGTTCATAAGGTTTACATGGACAGACAGCCAGCCAGACGATTAGACAAACGGACAGACGGACATCGTTAAAACGTCTTAGAAAGTAATTTTGACTCGAACTTCATGCGTTACAAACATCAGCACAAACACATAATACCCCATAATGTAGGGTATAAAGATGTGGTTTTCAAAGAATGTTAAATACTGTTTTAAAACGAAACACAAAATAATATACAGCTTAAGAAAAAAACTCTAATTTAAAAGGTTTTTTTTTTTTTGCAAAATTATAAAAAATTCGTATTTTACTCACTCATTTGTTTCAGACGAACTTATATTATATGATATGTTTGTTGATATTATTTTATTTTTATTTATGCCACCACTTGTGGCTTTAACATTAGATTGTTGCAGTGTTAGTTGTGCACTATTAGTGGCAGTTTGTAATATAATATTTGTATTGATATTGTTAGTGCTTTTTTGATGCTGATCATTATTGTTTAATAATGCTTCTTTTTGTTGCTGTTGTTGCTGATATGTTAATGTTGCATGACTTAAAGGTCTTAAATTTAATTGATTATTATTGACATCATCATAAATTGACATGTCCTGTTTTGAATAGTAATCATCTAAATCATCAATATTGCTATTTGATATAATTTCTGTATTGGTGGTGGTAGTCGTCGCTGTAGCCTTTGCTACTGAAGGCAATGATGTTGTAGTTGCGGTTGAACTGCCAGCCATTGTATCCTGATCTCTTTGCCGATAGCGAGAAAGTAAGAGATTTATAGGTTTGGTTGTGGTCATGGTGACCACACGCTGTTGGTCAGCTGTTATATGAGGATTTTGGTGTTCGTAAGCACTATCCATGCCACCACTACTTTCATTTGATATGTAATAATCATTAGAATTGAGTTTTTGCCTTTGGACCAGCGTATCCAAATCATCATTGAGATAATTTGAATCATCCATATCATCCTCTTCACCCGATTCACCTGATAAAGATGAGGATAATAAAGAGCCTGATGCTAAGGAGGAGGATGAAGAATAACCTGCTGTTAAGTGGTTGTCATCATTGTTGTCATTATTAGCCAACTTGGCACTGAATGAAGCTCCTTTTTGATAGAGGACATCTTCATCGGATTTACTATGACCGTCTCCGCTGCCACTTGAATTTATCACTGTCATATAAACAAAAACAATAAAAAAAAAACAATCAAAATAATAAAGATTCTCAAAAACAATTAAATTTTATTATTATTTTTTTTTCATGCTTTCAGATTTATAACGTACTGGGAATTTTAATGATAAAATAGTTTGTTGTTTCACAAAAGACCAAATACAACATAAAACGTACCTTGACAGCTATAACCGTTTTTATTGAGTTCATAACCTTCGATGCAATCGCATTCATACATGCCATCGTGTATTTCATAACACAATTGTTCGCAGGGACTTGTATGACCACAGTGTCCTAGAAATAAACGACAAATAGAAGACAAAAACAACAATAATAACAATGAGAAATTCATGTACAATATACATTTATTTTATTTTAATCAGTGTTGCCATTTTATTATTTTTTCTCCTAGATTTAGCAGAATGGTTTGAGAAATTAGGGAAAATATCAATTAGGGAAAATATCATATTTTTTTCCTTTGAAATTTTAAAACAAAATTAAAAGTTTTAAAAATTGACATTTACTTAAATAAATATGTAGAAAATAAATAACAACAATATTTTTATGCGTTTTTATATTTCTCCAATAGAGAAAACTTTTTTGAAATTTTTTAAAAAACATTTTATTTTCTATTTTAAAAAAGGTAATTCCAAATTATTGCGTAATATTTCTTTTAGTGATACTTTTATCACTTAAACAAATGTATTTAAATTACACTAACAAATTTTATTATTACTTAAAAACTTCAGACATAGATTAATAACTAGATATTTATTTGAGAGAAAAAAACCCTGATTCAATTATAAAAAACCTAATTCATGCAACAACAAAATACATGTAGTCACATATATTTTGTTTTTGTGTTTAAAAAAATGAGTAATTTTTAAAAAATTTAATTCGAAGTGCATCTCACATAAACTTTTAGTTATATTCTATGATTTCAGCTTCAAGAAAAACATATTTTTTATAAAATAAACATGTAGTCATATATATATTTTTTGTGTTTTGAAAAAATCAGTTATTTTTTTGAAAATTTAATTCGTAGTGCCTCTCACATAAACTTCTAGTTGTATTCTATGACTTTAACTTCAAGAAAAAAAAAAATATTTTTTATAAAATAAAAAAATTTTTTAACATTTTAATAATTTTACTACCTGTTTCTCTATGCCGGACGAAAAATTCGTTTTTTATGGAAAATAACAATAAATGTGTTAAATTTATTTCTTGTTTTCCATACATTTTATCGAAATGAAAATTTCTTTTGACATAGGGAAACAGGCAGTTATTTTTCTGGTAATGAGAATTTGTTGGAATATAAGTTAGTAAGTCCCTTAACTTGAAAGAAAATGGTAAAATAAAAAGATAAACGTCCTTAAAAATAACTACAATAAAAATAAACTTAAGTTAAAATTTTTTGTCAAGATCATATGAAAACTGTATTTAACTTAAAAACTCTGGTAACTGGATACAATATTTCGTTGATAAACGTATTTTTTTCCGCCAATTCTTGTGTGAAACGTATATTTTTTATTATTATTATTATTATTATTATTTTGTAAGTAAATTTGTAAATTGTGGTCGGCTAGTCCGATTTAAATAAAAATTCACAAAGATTAGTGTATTTTCTCTCATTAAGGCTTGAGAATGTTATTAAATTTTATAGTTATCGAGTTATTCGTATCTGAAAATTTAAATTTCAAATTTTAACAAAACCCTGATTTAATTCGATTTCTTTCAAATTATGTAGAAAAATTCTCATGTCATTAACTATTCCGAGTGCAAAAATAAACAATTCTGAATTTGAAATTTGCGAAATAATAATTATTGGAATATTTTAAGTTTTTAATATTTATTTGCTACGATTGAATAAATTTGTATGTAAAACCGACTATTTGATTAGAAATTACAGATTATAAAAAGTGTTAATTTGTCATGCTCATAAAAAAAAAAAAAATTAAATTGCGTAAGTATAGTTACATTTCAAAAATTCTGTAAATATCTGCTTTAAATTATTTAAAAATCTTTGTTCTGTATGTGGTTAAAAAGCATACAAAACTAAAAATATTTCCAACAAAATTTCAAACATTGCTTTAGAAATTGAAGAGTAATTTTCCGCATTATTACATATTTATCATACATTTTCAGTTTTAATCTATTTTCAAAAATCTGTTTAGTTAAAAAATCTTATGTATATAGTTCTGTATGGATTTCATACGAAATATAAATTGTGTTTTCGTATGTTGAAAAACACATAAGGCTTTTCGTCTGCATAACGAAATATTTAGATAATTTTATTCAAGCCTTGATGATTTCATTTAATTTGAAAGAAATATATAAAATATGTACTTCGGAAGTTATGTTTAAATATTTTGAACTTAAATCAATGAAAGTAACTTACTTTATTTAAAAAAAAAAAAAAATACGTGAATTTTAAAAATTTCAGACTGCAAATGAAAATTTGTTAAAAAATTTCAAAAAAATGTGTTTTCATAATTTTTAAACCATTTTTAGTACACATTCCCTTTATTTGACTAGCTTCAAATTCTAAATATATATATGTAATATTTTAGATATTAACTGTAGCATGAACTTTTTAAAAATTAATTTAATTTGAAATACTTAAGAGGATAACAGTAAAATAATAATAACACAATTTAAACCATTAAAATCTATTAAATATTTCCAGAAATATTTTTTTTAAAATATCGAGTTTTTTTTGGCGACAGAAATATACAAATTTCATAGCTCAACAATTCGATTAAAAATCTGTTCTTTAAAAGTTTTATATTGGTTAAATCAACATAAAATTTTAGTAATTAAAATTGTGAATTTCTCATAATAAAAAAAAATGTAAAAAAATTGAAGGAAACATAGATATTACATAATTTTTCTATCCTTAATTCCCTCCAGCTGTTTAATTTTTTACCAATAGTTGAAGATTATTTTTCTTCTGAATAATGTCGTTGATTTAGTACCTTTTGTTTCACAGTTTTTTTTAGTCTAGTATGACTTAGTAATTCGTATTTTAAACCGAAATAAGTTAATGTTGTTGTAATAGTGCCACTTTCCTATAGAAAAGAGTAGCATTACACCTATTGTTTGTTTATTTTAGATTTATCCGGCGCTAGCATATTATTTTTGAGAATTTAGCATAACACTTAAAAAAATTTTCTGGCAACACTGATTTGAATGAATGTTTGTATGTGTGTATGGATGTATTATATTATTACGGATATACGTAGATGGTTATACAATTTAGAGGTACAAGTACGGATATGGGTAGGAGGCATTTACATAAGTGGAATAAAATGACAATTCAAAAGACAAAATATTATATACTCATTATGCATGCATTTCAAAAACACATTTGAATGCATACATGCATGTTTCTCTTTGTGGGCATTTACCCAGTGAACATTTTTTTTCGAATTTCACCGTCAAAGATTATTTTGTTGTAAATGTAAAAATGTTACCTCTTTTTTTGTAGGATATTCACACCCAGAGAAAAAATATGGTTGCGGTAACCATAATCTAATATTATGATTGAATTATTTGGTTACCGTAAAGTTATTATGGTCATAAATAATAATAAATATGATCATTATACTCATAAAATGATTCAAATTTGTCATATTCTGAACCGATTTTTTCATATTTCATTTAAACTATTTACCATGTAATAATCAGGTTTTATTACATTATGATCCAATTGTATCATGTTATAATTCAATCATATCAAAATGTCTTATACCATTTTTATAGCAAGTTTATCTTATTGTGATCAAAAGGGCAATCAGAAATATGCAAAATCATATTTCTTTCTGAGCTTCAAATGAATCAAACTGTTAGTTACGAGTATTTATCATTTTCAGACAATTTTAAAAATTTTGCCATCAAATTTTTACACCATATTTTTGCATATTTTTTTCATAGAAAATCCTTATTTTAGAACATATCTTAGCAAATTAGATGGCATATTTTTGCATATTTTATACATAAGAGCATAATTTTGCATATATTACACTAAGGGGCATAATCTTCTATATTTACTCTTAAGAGAACAATTTTGCTTATTTTGCACCCAATAGAATTTCTTACATATTTCGAAATTAGTAAAATTTTCTTTTCACTCTCACATAAGTTTTCAAATCCGATTCCCTAATAATTTTCATCTTATAAATAGATAGAAATTTTTTAATTTCTTTATAATGATGTATTAGACTTTTGAATGCTTTTGAGTGTAAAAAAAAAATATTTTTTAGGAATTGGTGAGTGATATTACTCGAGGGATTTTTCACTGTATCAGCGAGTAGTTAATTAATGTCTAATATTATTTGTATCATCCCGAATATAACCAACCTTGTCTTATATTTACTTATATTTATTTACATATAGACTAAATGAGAATAATAATGAAACGGGTTTTTTGTTAAAACAAACCACTTAGCTTAAAATAGTTGGGGTAAACATAATATAGTTAAAAAAATTAAAATGTTTACAAAACAAATTACGACTTTTTTCAACCATGATAAAATGTTAACATATTATGTTTATTTGCAACACTTTATAGTTATAGAAAAAATAATATTTTGGCATGGTTATCATAATTTGTTTTTTGGTAAAAAATATAATATGTTTCAGTCTACCATATTAAATTTTTTAGTTAAGGTAACGATTATATAGTAAAACTTAAACATAATCATTATTATCATGAACAATATATTATTGTATGAACTATAATTTGTTTTCGACTCTTTCTACAAACATAATATTGTTGTCATTAACAATACCCCAACAATGTGCGCAGAACAACCATGTCAGGGATAAATTAAAAATATAAAATTAAATGTTAAAAGTGCAGACTATTGTAGTTAATACTCATTCGTATGTCTAGAAAATAAGATTGTTAAATATTAAGCTAATGATAGTTTTCCAAAGAAATGTATTTATTGTTGTCATTACAGTTATTGACAAAAATAGTTCAGTGGGTAAGTAAATACACATACAGATACGTATTTAAACTTGTATAGATGTGAATGCATTCATGTAAATTTATATTAAATCAAAATAGAAGAGATGTAAAAAATAACATACTGATTGCTGGCAAAAGAGAAAAAAAAAAAGAAAAAGAATTGAGATTTCTCTTGAATTCGTATTTGTAAGTTTGCTTGCTTGTTTGTTGTGGTTCCTTTCTTTTGTATAAATACAACATAAAGAATATCAAATAGTTGTATAGTGAATTTAAATTTCGCGCCATTGTGCTTTTGAATTTCAAAAGTTGATTTAAAGACTTGTATAATTTTTATGCTGGAACGAATTATAGTAAAGGATATAAAAATATGCTACTATAATTAAAAGTATACAATATTATGAGAGAATATTACGATCTTAATGAATCACGAAAAGGGGAGAAAAAATTGAATTTTAAACAAAAAACTAGACTTTTTATAATTTTTTTGAACATTATAAAAATTATTGACGAAAATTTAAATTTTTAGTTTGATTATCAAGAAGTTATTTTGGAAGAGCTCTTAAGTATGTTAAAATATTCAATATATATATGTATATAAAGATCCAATTGCAAAAGTTTCTACAAAAAAAAAACTAATTTTTAACAAAATTGTGTAAAATTTTGTATAATTGTCTGTTGAAATAAAGTTTCCCAAGTCCATCGCCAACTAAGGGATAGTGTTATAAATCAAAATATTGGCAACTCTTTCGAGATTTTTTTTATTGAAAATTGTATTTTTATTTATTTTTTTATTCATTTATTTGGAGTGCCCTAATAATTAATGGAATTTGTGCGAATTCTAATTTTGTTGACTCTTAAACTTCGAATTTTTTGGGGCACTTTTTTCTTTATGTGTAAAAATAAAAACATTTAAATCAGTAAATTTCAATATATTTATGTGTACTTAATGCATTATAGAATGCACAGTTTCTCTTGGATATTATGCAAGATTTTTATTAAACACTCTTCCATTTTTACGCCCACTTTTCCTTATTAGATTGTTTGTAATATCTATATAGTCTTATTATTCATCCAATTTATATGCAAATATATCGTGCCTCCCCTGAAAGGAAATATAGGATATAATATTAATAAAAATGTTACGCTCACTTTTTGTAAACGATTCTTTTTTTTTAAGCCAAATAAAATTTATTTTATTTTTCTTTTAGAGAAAATTATGCATTAAAATATAACTTGAATGCCACGCCCAATTTTAAGTCCTGTTGCAGCAAAAAACAATTTTGCTACTTTCTTGATGCTACTAAAGCAATTCACATAAAATTTAATACACAAGGAACAGAAAATACTATAGATTATTGTCAATGTCAAATCATTAAATTTAACTTACCATTAAATGGGATTAAAAAGCATTGTGAAACTGGTTTATTTTTAGATTTTGGTAGAAAGTGGTCGAAAAACTTTCTATTTCTTTTACCCAAAAAATCTAATTAATACTTGCCAAAAAATAATAATAATAATAAATAAATAAAAAATGTCAAAGATACTATTTCCGTAAAATACTTTTTTTTCTGTATACTAACCTACTGGTAAAACCATTCATTCCATCAGTTAATAAAATATCTTTCATTGAACAAATTCCAATTCAATTTGTTTTATTTTTCTTTCATTTTTTCATTCAATATTTATATCACAAGAAAAATTATTACCTTATATTTTTTAATTAACGCAGTTGTTTTATTTTAATTAAAAATTTAATTAATATATTCAAGCAAAAATAAAATAAAAGAAATAGTAAAAATAAATTTAAAGTAAGATCTTTTTTTCATTAAATTTGTAATTTAGTGGAATTGGAAAAAAATATTCTGTTTTTAATTTTTTACAGTTATTAGTAATTGATATAATCATTTTGGTGAGAGGTGCAAATTTAAACCATTTTTAATTGACTGAATTATTTTGGTGATTGGTGAGACAAGCAACAATTCTTAATTTTGCATTGGGCTCAGAGAATTTATATATTTCCAATACGGCAAATTGAATTTGCTCTAGATAAAATTTAATTTGGATCTCTTTATATGCCATGTTATTTTTTGACTATTGTTATCAAGATTTTAATAACATTTGACATATCGCATGACTTTTGCAATGCCTTATAAACTATGCTAGATTTAGATAAAAAGCCACTCGTAGTTTTTTTTTTTGATTGTTTCATTAAATATAAATGTTTAAATAAATGGGAGTAAAGCGGGTATGTTATCCAATGTATTGTAAGGCTTCTTATTTTCTTTCAAAGATTTAAATGAATTCTCGTACATAAGTGCAAAAGAGAAGTATATAAACAATTTTTAAAAAGTGAGTGTGTCATCCAGTCAGCACTTTCTTCAAGTAAAAGATGTCTATATTTTAGATTTTTTCTAAACTTATTTTTTCATATACAAATGCTTCTATATGAGGAAACTTTAAATGAATTTAGTATTTACGCGTATTTTTATATGTTTTCTAACAATATATGTATAACACTTCATACTATTACTAACAAACAACGAAATAATTTATGTTTAAGTAAAATACCTACAAAATTTATGCTAATAAGGGTATATTTACAATTATACCTGTTAAGTAACACATAGAGAGCGATTTTTTCTTGTGACTCACATCAAGAAATTTCTCTCTGTTTGTAACAAATTGTAAACAAATACACTTCTCAGCATAATTTTTGTGAGTATTTAATTTCAACTTAATTTTTTTTTTGTTGTTTTTTAATAGAAGTATAAGTTATAATATATCATTAGAAAGCGGATTTTGATGCTAAATTTATTTAATTTATCCTCATATAGAAATATGAGAAAAATAAAGAAAAATATGTTTTGAAAAAAATCGAATAAAATTCAAACAAGGTGGAATTTTAAAAAACGGAAGAAACCATTTCGATATAACTGCTAGTGAGTTATATTGTATTGTTATGGTCTTATTATTAATTTTTTTTTAATATTTATATGTAAAAAATTCAAATATCCAAATTTTTTTGTAAAAAATTGCAAAATTTCGGATTCATTTGGACCTAATCCAAAATTTTTGTTATGTCATTAAATGCGCATCTTTCTTACGACACCAAATCTTTTCAGAAATATGATCTAACTCACGAAAGGATAATGTCAGGATGAACATTTTTAGAAATAAGAATAAAGTAAATTTTCATTTAAGCTGGGAACATCAATAACATATTTGCTCTCCATACAAACGGGGCCACCCTAATATATATATATTTGCCAAATTTCATTTTAATTGATAGCTTAAACATAATACCAAGTCAAATAAAGCAAATAATATAAAAAAAGCCAGTGTAGCGATGTTAATAATCTCTAAAGCTTAATTCATTATTTCTTTTAAATAATTTCTATTACCAATCATTTTGAAAAAGTGCAAATAAAAATTCGAAATTCAAGAGGCCATAAAATTGAAATTCGAAATAATTTTTAAAAACCCTTTGGGGGTCTTGTTAAACTTCTGGTACACTTTAATTTTGCATTGGAATTATTGAGACAATTTTTCTTGTTGCACTCTGTGGTCACTTTTTATATTTTTGCTTAAAAATATTGATTATTTTTGAGAAATTCATTGGTACAAATAAATTTCGAAGGACCATAAACAAATTGCAAACGGTAATTAGGCCTGTTGTCTATGGCTGTTAATTTTTTAGCCGTTATTTATGACCTCATTTTGTCTTTACCACATATTCCCACCTACACAGAAAAAAATCACCAATCACCAAATATGTTGCTAAATAATTCATTCAATTAAAAACTTCTTTAAATTTGCATCTCTCACAAAATGATTATATCAATTACTAAAAACTGTAAAAAATTAAAAATAGAAATTTTTTTTCAATTAAAAAATTGATCAAATCAATCAAGTGGTTGCTTAAATGAATTAAAAATTTAAGTGAGAAATAAAATTTTACTTAAATTTTATTTTTATTTTATATTTACTTGAATATATTTATTAAATTGTAAATGCAAAATGGAACAACTTTTTTAATTGACATTTTTTCTATGTAATATATTAATTTTTGTCAAGTAGAAATTAATTTTTATTGTAAACATCAAACATCCTCCAAAAAAGAAAAAAAAACTCAACTTAAACCTACATTACTGACTGTAAAAACAAAAATTAAAAAATTGAAATTATTGTTCGCTGCTTGGTTTTGTTTGCGAGTGAGCAGAGCACATTTATATTTATACATTTTTCAAAGTGACTATTAACATGAATTCGTTTTCATCATTGTAAGTACTTGTCGTTTATTATTATTTTTTTTTTTTTTAATTGTTTTCTTAATTTGTATAATATGTAATTCCTATGAATTTGTGGGTGTGCGTGTAAACGCACAACTGCATATATTTATAAACGAGGATTTTATAAACATGACCAAGTCATAATATATTAACTTTATATGAATATGAGTGGGATTCCTATGTTGTCCAGTTTTTATTATGTTGTTATTTTAGCGGTTTATTTGTTGTTGTCACACCTTTAACCCAAAATGTGTAATATGTCGAATGTGTTTTTTTTTTGCATAAACCACAAATATTTATTCAATATATTATCACACACATACACATAGTTGGGTGTTTTTTTTTTAATTTTTATGTTCCACTAGGGCACTGACAAAAAATCAATTGTAATTTCCCAATTTTTATTTTAATCCCTGTTAAAATAGTTGAACTATATGCAAATTTGTATGGCATTCATGCAAAAAATAAATAGTTTTTTCGCTCTCCTAAAAAGTTGTTAAAAACCATATTTTTTGAAAATAGTTCTGTAACTTGTGAAATGTTAGAAATATCTCAATAAAATTTCAGGTGGCCAGAGAAGAGGTGTTTTCGAGTTGATTTGGAGGAGCACAAATTCCTAGCGAGTCAAAGGGGGAGTGAGTAGGCCTCCAAAGTTGATTATATGATTTTTCGTAAAGAATCTGGTAAATATTTTAAAGAATATTTTAGGGCCAATATAAAGCCCGCCAATTTAAGAAATAAAAAAATGATAAGCATACTTTTTGAAGAAATTTTCAAGGACTATCTGTCCTTCTGTCAATTTTTGAATGAATGAATTTTTGGCGATTTGCATAAGCGAGGTGACCAACTCCCCTACTAATCCGCTAATAATCTGTGCTCCTCCATTTCTAACGGTTCACAAGTTATAATATTATTTCCAAAAAGAAGCGTTTTGGAACCACTATGCTGGGACTAACAATGAAAAATTAAAATATTTAATTTGCCCTAAAATATTATTACAGATATTTTTATTTGAAATTGTCATCGTTCTAATGTAATTTTAATCTATTATTTTTAACAAAATATAAATAAACTTAATTTCAATAGAAAATATTAATATCCTTAACCTTAATGTCAACAAAATTCAATTATTTATACTTATTCTCAATTATTTATAATTATTGTCAATTATTTTTCAAATAATTAAAAAAAAAAATTGCTATTGTAAATTAAAATTATTTTAAACCAAAACTCGTATACAGCCTTCCACTTAATTATCTAGTGATTTATTTAACATACCATTTATTTGCCAAATATATCCTTTATAAACATTACCTTCCTTTTCCTATATACTTTTTTTCATTTTGTCTCAATGAGGTTATGTATGTGTTCGTAAATACTTGAAATATTCCACCTACAATTTTAAGTACTCTCCAAAAGACAAATTATGTAAACCATCTACAAATACAAATACCAATACCAATACCACCTCCATCCCACTTGGAGCCTGCTCTATTACATAATTGATGACTAAACACATTCATTACAAATAATATTCATTAGCTGTCACTTATATGGTTCAACACGGCTCAGTTCAGCACCATTATTATTATCATTATTGATTTCGACAATAGTGACACAGAATACACACAGAGACATAAAAAAATAAGAAATCCAAAACAAATAGAAAATATTAACAAACTTTTGTACTATTGTACGAATACCAAAACAAGAAAAAAAAAAATAAATAAAAAAACATTTTAAAATACCTTCAGTATTACACCCTTACAAAGGACTCTTATACTTTTGTGAAAAATAGAGAGTGTTGCAATAGAAAATGTTATTTTTATATGTTATCATATTTTAGTTGGCAAATATTATTACTTAAGCGATTGAGAGAAAAATCATATCTACATTTAATGGGATCTTGATTAAGTCCAAACAAAAGTCTTGGTTTAAGAAGTATATATTTACATTGATATGAAAACTACTACTTCACCTAGACATACCTTCTTATCTTAACTGCGAAGTTTAATAAGGGAGCTATTTCCACAAAATGTAAAGACTTTCACTGTTACAGTTTCTTAGATATACAATTATGAATTGTTACTTTGTTTGGGTGCTACCAGTTTTTCTAGATCTAAATTTTTATCTCAATTGTTGTACTTGATAAGGAAATCATCTTAAGGCTTTCACTATTATATACTTAGTTATTTAGATATGTAATAATTAAAATTTATTTTGTATGAGCGCTACAACTCCCTCTAGACCTACTTGTCTTATTTTTATTTAAATTGTGAATCTTGATAAGAAATCTATTCCCACAAAATCTTAAGATTTTCACTGTAATAGATCTTTAAATAAGCAATAAGAAGTATTTGCTTTGTATGATTGTACCATTCCCCATCCCCAGGAAAAGGGGACACATATTTCTAAACAGCAAAATTGTATTTGATTTGAAATTAGAACCTTTTTCGCACAAAATATATTTGAAAAATATCGTATATGCCCAGCAAAAACTTTTTTTGTTTTCGGTAATAACAACTACTTATTAAAGTAGTTTCTTAGTAATTAGGCGTCATTATTATTTGCCTACTCTGTATTACATTAATAAGTACTCAATAGTATAATAGCGCAGTAATACTGCTATCACGTGGATGAGTTGGCTAGAGCGCCGGATTAACAACCAGAAGGTTGTTGGTTCAACCCCATTCTGAAACTACTAGTTTTTTATAACAAAATGTCTAAAAAGATATTTTAAACTAAATAGGGTTTTTTCGCTTAGGATACTATATGAAAGATGGTGTACTGAGTAAGAGGTTAGTCAGTAAAAACGAATGGTTAGTGTGTATCCAAGTTCGAGTCTCACTGATGGCAAAATTTTTTTGTTTTTTTTTTATTTTTGTTTTCGTTTAGTTACATATTTTTGAGTACCCCTAGAGTCAAAAAATAACTACATGAATTTGTGGACAAGTCGAACAAAAATAACTAGTTATTCAGGAAAAAAATAAGTAGTTTATTTTTGTTTCCAATTATACCTGCTAGCTTACCAGGAAAGCAAAGCTTTGGCTGGGTGGTTATGACAAAAAAACACTTTAAATAAAATGATTTTTTTCCTAAATCTTTTATGCTTTCAAACATATTTTTATACATTTTTATACAACACCATAGGTGGTTGGGGTATTATGCGTTTGTGCTGATGTTTGTAACGCACAGAAAAAATCATCCAAAACCCACCTTAAAGAATGCCAATCGACTCGGAATCACTTTTTGAGTTGATCTAACGATGTCCGTCCGTCTGGCTGGCTGGCTGTCCATGTAAACCTTGTGCACAAAGTGCAGGTCGCAATTTTAAAAATAATTCTTTGAAATGAAAAAACATGACACAAGGACAAAGCCTATTGAAATTGGTTATGATTGCTCCATTATTTCACTTAGCCCCCATACAAATGTTCTCCCGGAATAGAGGCATTTATAGAATCATACATGCCTTAAATATAGCATTATTTTAATGAAATTCGGTGTAAGGAAGTTTTGCATAAATATCAATTTTTGTGCCAAATTTCATCAATATCGGGTCCATAATTGACCACAGCTCCCATATGAAACCCTTTTCCAAAAATCACTTTAACGTGCATAAATCACATACACATATTAGTATCAAGAAGATATTCGACACAAATAAGTTTTATATAAGTAGAAATCACAGTGACAAATTTTATGAAGATCGCTCCATAATTTACCATAGCTCTCATATAAGCCCACTTTCGGGAGTCACGCTAAATTGCATAAATTCATATAAATGGTAGTATTAATGTAATATTCTGTATTCGTATATTTTAATTTAGACTTAGTAAAAGTATCGGTCCACAATTGTCCACATGTCTAATATAAGACCCCTCCACGAATTTTGAAGGACATATACAATGGTATGGGGTATCATATGGTCGGGCTTGATCGACTATATCTTTCTTAGTTGTTTTAAATATATTTTCATAAAACCAAAATCTGGAATATAAAAGAGAAAAACCTAAAGAGATACATTCCCAGCAAAAACGTATAAAACAAGTTATATTGAAGACAAATATAACTTATATGACCACTTATTCTTCATTACCTTCACTAAGAATTGCACTTAAAAGAAATCAAAGAAAAAAGTATGTTATACTTTTTCGGCTTGGCTGAATCTAATTAAATATTTTATCCACCATATGCAACCCTAATTTAAAATTTTACCTTATATGAAAGTTGAACTGTAAAGCTATGTTCACATTTAGCAAATATTTGATCAAAATTGCGTGACCACTAGTTTTATAAAATATTGTTTGCCGTTGTTTGATAAGTAAAAATCGTTTCCCATTAAAAAAGAGAAATTAGGAAATATTTTATAAAGTGGTTACGTCATTTTGGTCAAATATTTGACTAGTCTGAACGTACCTTAAGTTGTTATTTTTCTACTTTTAGTATGCTCAAAATTTAGCTTGCTTAAAGTAGTGATATAAATAAATAGTTACTGAAGTCATTACCAGTAAGTACCTATTCAGCTTTTTAAAATACTTCCAATTTTAAAAGCAACGGCTGTTTGTATTACATTCTAACCTTAATCACCACCCCCAGCATTATCTACCCAGCAAAAACTTCGTTTATCATTTTAATACCAACAGCTTCTTGTATGCATTACATAGTAGCCTTAATTACCATTTTCAACATTACCAGAATGTCTGTGTATGAATGTGTGTATTTCTTAGCGCATAATAAAATAACCGTATTGTGGTGTAGTGAGTAAGATGGTGGTAAACAGAACTAGTAGATGACTCTGTGGTTCAAGTCTCTATAAAGCCAATATGTTCTTTCTTGTATGTATAAAAATTAGCATTCAAAACAATTGTTTTTGTACCCAAATAAAGCTGTTTATCATATAGTTTTCACTTACAAAACACCTTATTCAGTAGGCAAAGTTTTTGCTGGGATAGAGCTAATGCTTCAGTTTTTGCAAAGTTTATTTTTGGAATGAACAAATGATGTAATTTGTTTATTCCAAAGAAAGTAAATTAAAACGCATTTTTAACATTTCAGTTTTAATTAATTCTAACACTTAATTTTACATAACTCATGTAAATGGAAATACACAGTAAAAACAAGTAAGAAAGTAGTAGTCGGTCAAGCCCGACATTATGATACCCTACACCAACGGTTCTCAAATGGGGATTCGCGACCCAAAAGGGATTCGTACAAACATTTCAACGAGGTTGCGAAAACCATTTACTTAAACACAAAAAAATAATAATAAAATAAAATTTTTCATAAAATGTCTTGAAATTTAGTGAAGATTTCGTTGAATTGATCAATTCATATAGAGGTCGAAAGTAAACAAAATTATAATTATAACTGTGTGAGTGATTAAATTAATTACTTCCTATGAATCTAGCCTATTCTTAGTTTCAAAAGGAAAACAGTGGATATATATATATATATATATATATATATTTAATATGAAATTATGATCACAAATTAAACGTCTTCTCAAATTTCAAATAATAACTTTTTCAGATCAATATATATATATATATATATATAAATATTTTACGTTTAGTATCACTAACAAATTGTTTCTTTTATTTTAAAAATTACACCAAATCTCTTATATTTTTAAAATTATTAAAAAGTCTCCAAAGAATTTTAAAACCTATTAAATTCAATATGTTCCCAAATTTGAAAATTCCGACTTATGTTTAAGAATAATATGAGATTCAAGTAGCAAATATTTATTCTTAAAAATGTATATATTTTTCGGTTTAATAATAATTTGATAATTTTTGATATCAAAAGCAAAATTTTTTTGGACGGAATAATTTCAATTTCAATTAGAAATAAAACTTAAAATTGAAACCTTTGGTCTATGTTTGAACAAAACTTGTTCGATATCAAACATAAAAAACAATTGCAAACCTTTGATTTAGTGTTTACTTAATACATAAAAATTTTGGTGGCTCGTCCTCGAGTTGCAATGTCTCAAGGGGGTCGTGAAGCTATTGTATGTGAAAATCATCACCATTGCATTTGTGTCTTAAAATTATTTTCGAGATTTTTGGAAATGGAGCTAATATGGAACCTATGGCCATTTATGGGACGATACTTATGAAATTGGATACTGTAATTTTACTTTATATTAAACTTATTTGTGTCAAATATCATCTCGATACTGTCATTTATGTGCGATTTATGCAAGTTAAGGTGATTTTCGAAAGTGGCACCGACTTTTATTGAAATAGTGACATAAATAAAACCTTATTCCGGGGGAACATTTGTATGGGGTCTAGGTGATGTAACGGACCGATCATAACCAATTTCAATAGTCGTTATGACAAAATAATCATATGTGACAAATTTCATTAAATTATCTTTAAAATTGTGACCTGTACTTTGTTAACAAGGTTAACATGGACAGACAACCAGCCAGCCAGCCGGTCGGACATCGTTAAATCGACTCGGAAAGTGATTCTGAGCCCATTGGCATAATTTAAGGTTTTAAAAACATCAGCACAAATGCATAATACCCCAACCATCTAAGGTGGTGTAGGGTATAAATACCCAACTATAGTATATAGCAATGATATTAAGTAGATAATTACCCAGCAAACCAAGAAACGATACAGTATCATAAATGATATCATAATATTAAATATATAAGATATAATATCGAAATAATTTTTTTCTTAGAAAAATCATCGTCAAAAATTTTCATAAAACAAATGGAAGTGGCATAATCGGTTAGGCCGAACCTTTTATACCTTTACAAAGTCTAAATTTCATAAATATGTAAATATAATGAAATTATCAACATTTTTGCTTTAATTTGGAAATATACTTAATATTTTTTAACTAGTGTTAACCATGACATCGAACATTTGTAACATAAAGAGTCCCCGAAAACTACTTGTGCATATGACTTATGATTATCGCTCAGGCGTTGAAGAGGTGTTGAAGAGCTGAATATAGTAAAATTGCAAATTCCTTTCCAGTTTTCCACAAACAATTTTTTTTTTTTCGAAAAAGATATCTTAGAATTAGATATTTTAAATTTGAATTAGGTATTTTAAAATTTTCAGAATTTTTTAACTCTAAGAAACAATTCCACCAAACATGATATTCTATCTTATTATCTACATTTAAAAATCTAAAACACAATTACAGTTAAGCGATAATATTTTAGGAAAAAAACATTTCACATACTCAGATTTACTTGACAAACTTATTTTTTTATAAAAAAAAATGACCACATTAAAACAAAATTCAAACGGTTTCTACGAGGATACGAACCATGGCTTGAAGATTTCTATACCCATTGAAATTTTGTTGAAAAACAATTATATTTACTCATCATATATGTGAACAGTATGAAAATTAATTTACAACACTGTATGTTTAATACGTTTAAAATTCAACAATGTTGAAAAATTGTTATTTTTTTTTTTTAAATTAAAGTAAAACTATTTTTTGAATTCAGAATTTCAAATTGTCATGTGACCTAGGGGGTATAAATTCAAAGCTAGGAGTTCTAAAGTGTTCATAATGTTATGAATTATGGTGAATAAAAATTTAATTTTTATTTAATAAATTTCAATAAAACATTTTTAATTTATTAAACACATATCTGGCAGTTCCTTAAACTCATATTTCAAAATTTAAATTTTTTTTTGAAGATTAATTATAAAACAATTTTTCGAAGTTTTGGCCAAGGATCGAACTCAAGACCTAAAGTTTTTCAGTCACAAATCCAAGTGGTATACCACATCCATATGTTGAAATATATATATTGGAAAAATATTTATGGCTGTTCTGCTCCGCCATTCCTAAACGGATTTCGCTTAATTTCAATGCTACTATTTTCGAGACTGTATGCTACATATGTGGTGAAAAAGAAATGTATTTATTGGACTATGGGCTTTAAAAACTCCATTTCAACATACAGACCGACAAACATATATATTTTTAAACGTTATTTTTAATCATAACAATCACGAATAGTTTTTAATTTTAGGCCCTGGATATATGTTTAAATATATTTTCTATGAAGGATATAATAAACAAACGATTTTTTGTGGAAAAAGATAATATTTTACATTACGTGTTATTAAAAATATTAATGTATTTTTACGACAATAATATTTTTACAGCAAAATTTTGAGTAATAGAAAAAATTAAAAGAGTATATATAAAGGAATCAATATCAGCTTGGGTTTTAGGGGAACGGTTTTTAGATAATTATTTGGAACAGTATAAATTTTAGTTCATTATTGATATATTGTTTTAATAAAAAAAATTATATGGAATATTATGTATACTTCCGTCTTGAAAATTATCGCGCTGCCTAAGTTTTTTTCGATATCATTACTAATATAGTTATTTTCGGCTTCTTTATCGCCGAAATGATAACGTTATGATATCATTTGGTTTGTTGGGTAATAGGAAAAATGCTTTTTTCCTGTTATTTTTATTATTATTATTTTTTTTAATTGTCATCGAATACTTTTATACTCATTTAATGCCTACAAAGACTTATGTATGTATGTGCTCCCTTAACGGTTCACAGAATGGGGGATTAGTCGTAAAAAAGAAATATACAAACACTGATAAATACATACACACGCTTACAAAAAAAAAAAAAAAAAAAAAATAAAATCAAAATTCAATTACCTTGAAAAGCAGCCTCCATTGTAATTTCCGCTTCGGCACTCTTGGCTGTTGCCAAAATAGTCACCAATATGAAACCATGCATCAGCATATTATCTTTTGTTTTTCTCATCTTTTTTTTTTCTTTAATACTTTTTCAGTGTGATTTTGTTGTTGTTACTTGTGGTGATGGTGATATTGTTGGTATTTATATCGCTGTTGCTGCTTATTGTTAAACTGGCGTTAGATATGAGAATGTTGCTGTTGCTGTTAATAACGATGATGATGACGACGATATTCAAGAGGATTATTTGTGATAAAAAGCAGGAATATATTAAGTGTGTCTGTATGGGAGGCTTTTTTGGTTTGAACTAGTTGAAAATTGGGAATCTCTTGTGATGATTGATATTTTTTCGTTGTTGCTACTAGTAGTGGTAGTGGCGTGTATGTGTCTGGCTGTGTGTTAGTAGTTTTTGTAATAGTTACGTTAGCAATTTAAAATAGTTGATAGTGCATGCAGCTGATGTAGGATGTAGGTGTTGTTGATTTGACACTGATGCTGTCAAAGTTGCTGTTGTAGTTTATTATTTGCCCTCTACTACTTGTGATTCTAGTTGTGTTTTACTGGTGCTGCTGCTGAC
The DNA here is from genome assembly GCA_932274085.1 of Protocalliphora azurea. Lineage (NCBI taxonomy): Eukaryota > Metazoa > Arthropoda > Insecta > Diptera > Calliphoridae > Protocalliphora > Protocalliphora azurea. Next base: position 150,245,664 of record OW026521.1, on the reverse strand, counting down.
GCTTTTTTGGTTGTTGCTGCTGTTTTCGTTTCTGGCGATGACAAAGCTGTTGATGGTGATAATGTCGATAACAATAATAATTATAGTATATATATGTGTGTATGTGTTGAGTTATGGCTGTGTGATAATTATCAATAACTGTAATTTAGTTTATATATTTTTTTTAGTATGTTGTCGATATTTTTTCTATCTCTCTCTCTCACTCTTTATTATCCTTTTACAAAGGGTTGTGTGAGCTTACGTATATTTGTGTTGGTATTAAAATATTGAGTTTCCTTTGCTCCTGGTTTTGAGTTAGTTTTATATTTCCTGTCTTGCATTCGAGTTTTTTTTTATTGTTAAAGGGGAATGTTGTTTTTATTATTTATTCCAATATTGTTGTTAATAAAGTTTAATGATGATATATAAGTTTTTTTATATTTGCTTTGCTTTTGTAGATATTAAATCGTTAGCTGCCTGTCCTTTTATGTGTGTTGTTATGCTGTTTTCAAAAAAATAAGTTGAACCAAACGAAAACTTTTTAATCCACAAAGACATGCCTTAAAGGCAAACAGAAAATCTGTAATAATGAAAAGATGAAGAAAAGTACAACTTAAATTAGAGAAACAAAAATATTTAGATAAAATAACACAAAAAAGATTATTTGAAACATTCCTGTGTTTAAAATTTAAAGTTAAATTTTTCTATAATTATCTTAATGTATGTACATAGTAAGCAGTCTGTTAGAATATAAAAATTATGCTTCTTCATAGGATAACAAATAAATTTTAAAGGTAAATTTGAAGATCTAAAATACTTAAAAGATTGAAAGATTTTTAAAGTCACTTTTTCGCTGAAGTATAGAAGTTTAAAAATCATAAAACCCTTTTTTATTTCCTTCACCACAGATAGCAAAAAAAAAAAAAAACAATATATATATTGTCGCGATGACCTATATCATAATGCATTAAGATATTTTCCTGTATTGCAATAGACCGATAGAAATTTTTTTATTTGTCTTAACCCATTTAAAAAATGTGAAATTTTCCAAATATATATATACATATATATATATATATATATATATATACAAGCAGTAGTTTAAAAATATTTATATCAAAGGAAAACAAAAATTATAATTTCTAAAAACTACAAATTTTTACAAAAGTTACTTATGTACATTAACTTTTTTATTTTTTTTTTAAATAGTGATAATTTTCTATAAAAAAAGTAAAAAAATATATAATTACTATTTTCAAAAAAAAAAAAAAAAAGAGTATCAATTTTAACAAAAAGTATGTATTAACTTTGATAAGAAATAAATATTAATTTTCCAATATTAATTTTCCAAATGTTCATAAAAGTAACAATTTTGTAAAAAGAAGTAATTTTCAGAAAAAAGTTTAAATTTTCAAAAAGCACCATTTTTTAAAAAAGTACTAATTTTCGAATAATAATAAAAAAAAGAAAATACAAAAATACTTAAAAAACAGCTCTAGTTTGTAAAAATATAAAAAAACATCAAAAAACTGGCAATTTTCAAAATAAAAGTAATTAAAAAAAAGTATGAAAATGAAGTTCAAACAAAAAATTACTAATAAAAAACATAATAATAATAATAAAAAATAGTATGTTTAAAAAAAATCAATTTTTTTAAGAAAGATGAAATAATGTTAAAAAAAACTATCAATTTTTAAAAAAATTAAAAAAAACAGTAAAAAAGGTATATTTTGAAAAAGTCCCAATTAAAAAAGTACCAATGTTCAAAAAAGTACCAATTTCTAAAAAAAAACTACTTTCAAAAAAAAAAAACAAATTAAAAGTATCAGTTCTATTAATATAAAATTTTTCAGAAAAAAGTACCGATTTTCAAGAAACAAAAAAAATACAATTTTTAAAAATTAAAACTTTTAAAATGCCAACTTTCAAGAAGGTAAAATTTTTTATTGTACAAAAGACGAATTTTCTAAATTAATTTTTAAGAACAAGAAATATTATTATAAGATTTAAAAAAATGTGCTATATGTGGCTGTGTCGAATCTTATATACCCTTAACCCATGTTGAGTTGTGTTATATGAAAATTAAATATATTATATTGCATGTAATTACAAATATATTTACCTATACTATATCTATGTTAACATTAAAAACAAAGCTTATCTACTAATTTTCCAAAAAGTATAAATTTTCAAAAAAGTACAAACTTTACAAAAAATTTAACTAAAATAAATTTTACAGAAAATAGTACAATCTTTAAGAAAATTTCTAAAAAATAAAATAACAATTTTTCAAAAAGGTACCTATTTAAAAAAAGGTGCAAATCTTGTTTAAAAAAGGGACAAATTTTTAAAAGTGAAAAATCAAAATAAATTTTCAAAATTGTAAATATCTTTCTAAAATAGCACCAATATTCCAATTAGTATCAATTAAAAAAATGATAATTTAAGAAAATACCAATTTTTAAATAGTACTAATTGAAAAAGACAACTTCATTTAATATAAAAAGTACATATTTAAAAAAAATGTCATTGTCAAAAGTTATTAAAAATTACAAGCATTATACATTTGTTTGTACTAAAATTAAAAGAAGCACAAAAAAGCTTTCACTTTTCCAGCAAAAACGTAAATATTTTTAAAACAAAGACCAATTTTTTAAAAAAAAGACAAATTTTTTAAAAAAGTACCAATTTTCGAAAAGAGCTGTAAAAATTAATTAATTGCAGATTTTTAAGCATACCCAGCAAAAACTTTGCTTTCCTGGTAAGCTAGCAGGTATAATTGGAAACAAAAATAAACTACTTATTTTTTGCCTGAATAACTGGTTATTTTTGTTCGACTTGTCCACAAATTCATGTAGTTATTTTTTTACTCTAGGGGTACTCAAAAATATTTACCTAAACAAAAACAAAAATAAAAAAAAAAACAAAAAAATCTTGTCGTCAGTGAGACTTGAACTTGGACACACACTAACCATTTTTACGCACATAGCATCCTAAGCGCCAAAAACTCTATTTAGTTTAAAATATCTTTTTAGACATTTTGTTATAAAAAACTAATAGCTTCAGAATGGGGTTGAACCAACAACCTTCTGGTTGTTAATCCGGCGCTCTAGCCAACTCATCCACGTGATTTCAGTATTACCTCGCTATTATACTATTGAGTACTTATTAATGTAATACAGAGTAGGTAAATAATAATGACGCCTCATTACCAAGAAACTACTTTAATAAGTAGTTGTTATTACCGAAAACCAAAAAGTTTTTGGGGTGAAAGGAGTCGAAAATGACGCTTAATTCAGGGAAAGGAAAAATCAATATTTTAACGTTTACATTTGGTTTTTATATTAATCAATAAGTAATTTATTTTTTTTTTTAGAAAATTCTTATGTCGGTTTGTTTGTTTGTTAATAAAACTCGTTTCCATTAGGACTCAATAAAGATATTGATTTCAAATTTCCTTAATTCGATAGATAATTTTGTTCCAAAGTTAAAAGTCTACCTGAAATTTTATGTAAATGCATCCAGCCGATTAAAAGTTACAGATTTATTTCCAAAAATGTTCGATTCTGCCCCTCTGCACTGTGGTAAATTCCGGCCAAAAATGAAAGTTTGATTTTTGATAAAATGTTTATTAAATTTGAAAGCCAACACTTCAGATAATATGATACATAACTCTTTTCGCGACGCAAACTTGAATATTATTCATTAATTATTGTTAAAAAAAAAATATTTTTTAAATTCTTATATACAAAGTATGCTAATGCATTTCTGTCACATATATGTTTTTAAAAATTTGCAAAATACATATTGGTTTATTTTCAATCTTCTGGTGTAAAATACTGGTCATAAAATTATATTTTTGGTACATTTAAGGACTGTAGAGAAGTTGTTTACTTTTATCATCAAAAAAATTTTAAACCCAAACTTTAATGGACCAGAAATTTTTTTGCACTAGGTTTCAGAGATTGAGTCTAGATGGTTAGTACACTTTTAAGTGTCACAAATAAGTATCAATGAAATTCAGCTGCTAGCAACTGCTGTGAATGGAGCATTATATTTTTTATTCAAATGTTAATTATTTACACTGAGAAATAACGGAGTTTTTGATTTTTGGCCGGAATTTACCACCATGTAATGTTTAATAAAGCAATAAAGAAAAAAGTCTATATTTAAGGTGTTTGTTGGATTTTTTTTTTCAAACATTTTAATTTCTCAAATTGGGGATACATGCGCAAGAAAAATTACAGAAAAATATGAGAACAAATAACCTGTAACATTTTATGTTGCATTCCATTAAAATTCATGTTCAGTGTATTTTAGGACAATTTTCAAAAAAAAAAAAGTAATAATCAAAATATTTTGAAAGAAACTAAACTTTTAAATGCTTGAGGAAAAACACATTAAAATACCTGAAGTTAATGGTTAGGAGAGATTGGGGTAAATTGGAGCATATTTTAATTTATCAAAATTTTGAAAATTTATTTTGATGTTCTATTTAAACGTTTCAAAAATTTTATCAAAATATTCTTTCAATATATTTCAAAATCTCCTGATAAAAATTTGATCAAAATTTGTTGAAGCTAATTTACACTATTGGTAAACTTTTTTTTTTTTTTGAAAATGTTGACTTTGATCAGCTGTTTTGCTTTTTATGTGAAATAATTTATTATTATAAAAAATAATTTATTATTATAAAAAAAAAAAACAATTAATAAGTGTGGACGATGACACAATCATCATAGCATCAACATTTTTAATATTGGAGGAAGAAGTAGCTGATAATATTGCAAAAAAAAAAAAAAAAGAAGAAAACAAAAGGAACATTGGGTTCGACCTTTTCTTTTGAAAGGAAATGGTATGTATGTCTCTTTTAGGGAGCGATTGAAAAGGAATGATCCCGACCTATACAAAAACTTTGTGCGAATGTCACCAGACGATTTTGATTATTTGCTTAATCTCGTCACCCCATCAATAGAAAAGGACAATACTAATATGCGGTAATCTATATGCCCCGGAGAACGCCTGGCAATTACTTTGAGATTTTTAGCGAATGGGGACAGTTACGCAAGTCTGATGTTCTTGTTTAAAAGATCAAGATCATCGATATGCAATATTGTGCCTGAAGTATGCGTTGCATTATATAAAGTATTAAAAAATGAACCTAATTTATTAAATAAAATAACATATCAAAAATAATATATATTGGTAAAGATGCCAGCAACAGAGGAGGAATGGGAGAGTATTTCCCAAAGTATAAATAAAACGTGGAATTTTCCCAATTCAATCGGGGCATTAGATGGAAAACACATCGATATTATAGCACCAGCACTCTGTGGAATCGCATATTTCAATTATAAAAAGAAAAATAGCATTGTTTTGATGGCGCTTGTGGACGCGAACTACAATTTTGTTTACATCGACGTTGGTGCAAAGGGTAGAGAGTCCGATATATTGAATCAAAAGAATGAACATGCTGTCAAATTATTTATAGTTATCAATATTGCCAGATGCGATTTTGATGCTTATATACAACTACTTTACTGTGACATAAGAATGTACGCTGATGATGTCCAGCTATATATTAGTAACAAAATTAGGACTTTGAAGAATGTGTAGCAAAACTAAATGAGAATTTATAACGAGTTTCGATATGGGCAAATATAAACGGGCTAAGCTTAAATCCTACAAAATCTAAATGTTTAGCAATACGTAAAAGATCACAGAAAAATATTGACTCATTTAACATATGCATCAACAATCAGCGAATTGAAATTGTAAGCAAGGCAAAAAATCTGGACGTAATTTTTAATGACACTCTAACCTGGACAGATCATGTACTACAAGCTTGTGGTAAAACTTACTCGATGCTAAGAATTCTATGGTCCACGCAGTACTGCACATCAATCAAAATAAGATTGTTAATTGCAAAAACGTATTTAATACCGATATTAACCTATGGCTATTAAGTTTTTGCAAGTTGTGATACCACCAGTAAATTAAAGCTAAATTCTACCTACAACAATATCGCAAGGTATGTTTTTGGACTGCGAAAAATTGATGCAAATGGTAATTACCAGAGTATTACGCCTTATTCCAAGAAAATATATGGGGTGGAGATTGAGAACTTGCTGAAAATACGAGTCCTAATATTTCTTCATAAAATTATAAAAACTCGTGAGCCATACCAACTGTTTAATAGACTGAGATTTAGTACACTTGTAAGAAACAAAAATCTTATACAATTTCGATACCATACTTTAATATCGGAGTGGCAATTATTAATTAACGCTATACGTCCTCGATCATTTAAAGTTATCAGCAACGCATTACAATTTAAGAGAAAATTATTCGAATACTATTCATAACAATTTTTTTATTTTTAACTTTTATTAATATACCAACAAATTTTACACTACTTTAAAGACAAAATTTGTATAATTAATAACTTATGTTTTTTAATATTTAATGTTTCTTTGTATTAAATGTATTCATATTTCTCTATAAATAATAACATCATAAGATTTCTACTTTTTAAGACGAAAGTTTTGTTGTAGAAGTTACAAATAAAATAAAAATAAATAAATAAATATACACGGCATCAATAAAATCTTCAAAAGTTTTGTTCAATAAATTTTGATCAATAAATATTGAAGAAATTTTGCTGTTTACACGAGTTTAAAGCATTCTGAAGAGCAATTTTGAAGAAAATTTCAATCGTGTAAATCTAGCTTAACTTCAATAAAATACCAACCAATAATCTTTTGAATTCTACAATGGAACTGTTTTATAGAATGGATTATTGTCCAACGTTTTGCATAAAAATAATAAGATTAATATATGTTTTGATAGTATTTTTCGGCGCTTTTTCAATAGTTTTTTTCAACTATTTTAGGGTTAACTGGAAATGTTGAGATAAAGTGAAACGTATTAAAAATGTCAAATTAAAACATATTTACCGTTTATTAAATATTTTTAAATGATTTTTGTATTTACGAGACCACAAGAATATCAAAATTCAAGTATGTGATGAAAACAGATGTGTAATAAGTGATAAAACTAATAAAAAAAATAATAAAATAAAATTTATAAAAATAGGCAGATATTTTTCGTATTTGGAATAGTCTAATACAAATTGTCTAATAAATTGTTTCAATTTTCGCACAGTTTAAGTGCACAGGTTTCCGCGATTTTCTTCCTTTCTTAATGGTACATTTTGATACCAGGAATTTTTAGTCAATGCTGTAAAGTTATTGAGATATTTCCAATTTTCCTGTATTTTATTTTTTTACTAAAGCAACATATTTTTGATATATTTTATTGGATTTTCTTAAATATTTTCATATCATTGGTTATTAAATTAATTATTTACTACATTTTGAGCAAAATTGCAAAAATATATTTTTGCCACAACACCCAAATTTCATAAATTTTACGTCAAGAAGAGATCTGAAAAATCATTATGTTTTTTGGACAAAACTTTTTTGTAATTAAAATATATCCAAATAAAGTATTCAATTTTGTATTCATCAATTTTAAAAATTTCATAAAATTAATAATAATAATAATAATAATAAAAATACACGAAAAAGTTAAATTTTCTTCATTACCCCATACGACATAATACCCCACTTTCTCTTATATTTTAATACCTTTTACTTAAAAAAAGTACGCCTAAAGTTTATGAAAGTTTATTATTTTTGTTCTTTTCCAAATATCTTAAAAAAAAAATTCAGTTTCACAGCTCAATAGAAAAAACAACTCATCCCCTAGACCAATGATTTTTATTTCTATTGATACATAATTTTGTCTATTTTTATTTGGCAATCATTTTATTACGAAAAGTTAATTTTCAAAATTCAATTAAATGCCACTTTGACAAATTTTACGCCAACATGTGCAACGTATTTTATACATATTTTTCAAACTAAATTTTTGAAAGCAAAAAAAGTTAATTTAAACATTTTTATGACATATATCGATACCAGGATATAACAGAAGATATAAATTGGGAAATTATTTTTAAATAAAGTAATAATTTCCAAACAAAAATAAATAATATTTAAAAATAGTAAATTTTTTAAAAAGTATTACTTAAAAAAATAAAAATAACAATTAAAAAAAAATAGTGCTGCTTCTTATAAGACTTAGTTATACACTGGTGCATGTTTCTATAAACGCATATCAATTTTATTTAATCAACTTACCAAAAATGAGGCTAAAAAAATTAATTAAGGTGCTACATATTAATTTTTTAAATCATTTATTGACTTTAATTAAAAAAGTAATGACGAAAAACTTTAAATGTACATTAAATTTTTTTCATTGTAATTTTAATAGTTTAATGCCATTTTTGATGGCATTTTAATATATACGCACTTAAAATAATAAATCAATTTAGCATTATTAATAATATCTTGATGAATCTTTGTTTTGGATAACTTAAAAAATTTGGTCGTGCATCATTGATTCGACTAATTTTTGAAGAAAATTATAGTCAATTTCTTCTCAGGCTTGCTTAATTTTTAGTTTTAATTCCGTTATTGTTATTGCGGTTTCATTCTGTGCTTTACTTTACGGGCCATGTAACCCCATAGATTTTCCCTTGTATTTAAATCCGGACTGCAAGACGGCCAGTCCAATAGTGAAATACTATGTTCATTAAACCACGATTTAGATTGTTACGAGACATGGATTGCAATCTTCATTAATTTTTTCATTCATAAATGAGAGAAGAACATCTTCCAACAGTTCATTTTAGTTGGAATAAAACATATTTTTGATTTTTCTGCAGCACAAAAGACTGCCCAAACCATAACATTGCCTCCACCGAAATTGCGTTTCGACATAGGAATTTCGTTTGACCTTAAATCATGCCAATAGCAAGAATATGAATCGGGACGTTCCAAATTGAATTTATTTTTATCAGAAAATATTACTTTATTCCACTCATCTGTCCATTTCATGTATTTACGCGCAAATTTGAAACGATTTTCCATATGATGCTGTTTTAACATTGGCATACATTTTGTTTTCTTTCATTTTATATTACCATCCATTCGCAAAATGTGTGCAATATAAGAGGGCGGATCAATAAGTCCTTGACTTTTCGAACTTCCCTCGTATATATATGAAATGCAAATGTCAAATTTTGAGCAAGTGTCGTCATTTACTTTGCGTAAAAAATAGGATTTTTCGAGGTCCTTAAAATAGGCATTTGTTTCATCGATAATTTCATCGTTGGAGCTGAATCTCTTTCCACGGAGACATTTCTTTAGGTTTTTAAATACGAAGTAGTCACTAGGGGCAATTCGTAGCCCAATTCATAGAATTTTGCCCGTGAGACTGCACACGTGTGCACCCGTGCATTATCTTGATGAAAAAGATCTTTTTTCTTGGCCATATGGGGTCGTTTTCTTTTGAAATCCTCATTAAATCGGTCTAATAAGTTGGCATAATATTCGCCGTTTATTGTTTTTCCCTTTTGAAGGTAATCGATGTGGATTATCCCGCGTGCATTCCAAAAAACTGTTGCCATCACCTTATTGGCCGACAAACTTACCATGGCCTTCTTCGGAGCAGGTTCACCCGGAGACACCCATTGTTTAGTCTGCTGCTTGGTCTCCGGAGTACAGTAATGGATCCATGTTTCATCCACAGTTACAAAACGGCGCCAAAAACTCATTCGGATTGTGATTAAACAACTCCAAACAATCCTTTGAAGTTGTCACACGTTTACATTTACGGTCAATTGAGAGTAAACGCGGCACCCATCTTGCAGACAACTTTCTTATACCCAGCTGATCATTTAAAATCGAAACCACACTGCCATATGAAATGCCTATGGCATCAACAATCTCACGCACTTTTACTCTTTGGTCGGCCAACACCATGTCGTAGACTTTTTCGAAATTTTCATATAACTACGAGGGAAGTTCGAAAAGACACGGACTTATTGATACGCCCTCCTATTTAGAAGTGACAGAAAGGTCAAGTTTATTTTTTATTTGTGTAGCATTTAATTTATTGCGGGAGGTTTCTTCTTTACTTTTATTAATATGACTTTTTATTAATTTTTGATTACCTTTCTTAAGAAAGCCTCGAATAACTCCTTCCGAGCGGTTAATTTTTCGTAAAATTTCTCTTGATGGCGAAAAAATTGAATTTGAATTTTTTCCTGGTCTGTAAAAATAAGTTCCTTTGGGCATCCTTTAAACTAATGAAATTTCCCAACTAAAACAAAAATATTTCCAGCAAACAGAGTTGTTGTCATCAGAAACTTACCTTAAGTGAAACAAACAACTAAATACATATATATATATATATATATATATATATATTGTAATACCTTTTTAAATATTTCTCGACTGCGTTTATAAGAATATTCCACTGAAATAATCACTAAAATGTTCTTTTTAAATTTTTCTCGACTGCGTCTATAGGAATATTCCACTGAAATGATCACCAATATGTTCTGATTGCTAAATTAAAGAAAACAACAAAAGCAAGAAACAAATACTTCTTACATAAAAAAGTAACGTTATATCGCGAGTAATTGTTACAGCACAACAATGTTTTTGATTAAGAAAAACAAAATTTTTAAATGCGTTTATATGAATATGCACCAGTGTATTAAAATCAATGTGAACCCTGCTATTACGAGGCACAAGTTTGATAAAGTAAATTTGTTCTAATGTAAAAGTCAAGGTGTGTCATTTCAACAATAAGCTACAATAAGTAAATGGATTTTATTTCTTCTTAATTAATTAAGAAACTATTTAATAAATAGACTGTAGTGTTTGTGTTTCATTATTGTTGCAACTTAAAAACCTTGACCGATGTTCAATAAATTTTGCCAGCAATAGAACTAAAAACCATACTGCAATTTATTTCATTTTATTCTTTCTTTTCTATTTATATTTATTAATATGTATATTTCACAGAAATTCAATTAAAATCATTTGCAAATTACACTAGAGTACTATTATCATTAACTTTATATATATATATACATACATACATATGTATATTTGTAAGTATATATGTAAACATTAGGTCATGTTTATAACAAATATTTACAATATATACATAAAAGTAAGTATACGATGTTATTTTGTAGCAGCATATAAATAAAGAAAAACTTTTATAAACAGCAATCAAATGTTTACATTAAACTTGTACATTAATTAATATTGTAATTAATAATGTAATAGTAATGTTACATTAATTACAGTTTTTTCTTAAATTAAAACGATTTGAAAAAAAAACTATGAAAAGCTTTATTAAAAATTATTTAAACGTGGCAAAAAAAATTTAACCGTTCACTCTCTATCTCATAGAGTGTCTATTGAAATCAATTATTTTTTCATAAAATTAACACAATGGTTGGTTTAACAGACACAAAAACTTTTTCTCATTTTTTTTTTTTTTATTTTTTTTTTTTTATTATTTTTTTTTTTTTTATTTAGTAATAATATCAATATTGTAATTTCAAACATGCTCACATAGCATTCGAACATTTATATTTAAAACCTTTATTTTTTATTTGTTGCTGTTGTTGTAATTTTCCTAGTCGCGTGTTTTATTTTACTAACTTTTTTTCTATTCAAATTAATATTGATTTTTCTGTGTAATCTTTCCTTAATACCTATGAAATATAAAATAAAAAAATAAAAAAAGCAAATATTGTATTATTTTGTTTGCCCTCAATTACTTTCGATGGTAGAAGTAGAGTGCACGGGAAAGCGACAAAAGAAAACAAAGAAAACCGAAAAAAAACAAATAAAAAATTCAAAGCCAAATGGAGCGGCTTAAATAGGGACAAAATGGGATTTAAAGGTAATTTTTCTTTTCCATTACATAAAAGAAGGGTTTCTTTTAAGTAAGGTAGAGTAGAGTCAACGAGGCTTGTTTGTCTGTCCTTCTGTATGTTGAAGTTAATATTTCCAAGGCATCCGATAACATATTTTATATATTTATATTTTGATTAAGCTTTGGAAAATATTGCTATTGAAAGTTAACAAAATACGTCCTCAAATAGCTAAGTCCCAGCAAAAAACTTTTACTTGGTAACGGCAACTACTTATAAAAGTATTTTCATGGTAATGAGGCGTCATTATTATTTGCCTATTATATATTACATAAGTAAGTACTCAATTATATAATTGTACAGTAATATTGCAATTACGTGGATCAATTGGCTAGAGCGCTAGATTAACAACCAGAAAGTTGTTGGTTCAACCCCATTCTGATGCTATTAGTTTTTTTTTTTTTTTTTTAACAAAATATCTAAAAAGTTATTTTATATTAAAAAAGGTTTTTGTCACTTAGAAAATCAAATACGAGATGGTGTACTGAGTAAGACGTTAGTCATTGAAAACGAATGGTTAATTTGTGTCCAAGTTCAAATCTCACTGACAGCAAATTGCTTTTTTTTATTTTTAATTTCGTACATATTTTTGAGTACACCTATAGTCTAAAAATAACTATATGAATTTGTGGACAATTCGAAAAATAACTAGTTATACGGACAAAAAATAAATAGTTTATTTTATATAATAAAATTATTTATATATTTTATATAATGCCTGAGTAGTTGAGATGTTATACGAAAAATTAATATTTTTTTTAAATTTGAAACAACAACAATACCAAATGAAGACAACATTAATTGCAAAAAGGGTATTTTGATAATATTTGGACAGATTAGATTTCGGATCTAATCGGATCTAATTTGTAAGCGTTCTATATAAAAACGCAGTCCATAGCTTATAAAGAGGCTGCAAAGAATTTCAAAAATCTGTTTTGGCGGATATCTTGGTAATTAATGAACCGATTTTTTGCAAAAAACAAATCCAACAAGTTTCCGAATTTTCTGTGCAAGAATGAAGTCGCTATCCTATATAGGGGCTTAGAAAAATCGAAAATAATTACACTTTTTGGAGGTATCTTTGGTTTTTTTTATCTATATCTTAGCTATTTATTGATCGATTATGCTCATTTTTATTAGCCTTACTCTAAGGAAAATTCTCTATAAATTGTTGTATAAAACATATATGGACCATTATCAAAAACGTTTAACCTGTGGTAATAATATTTTAAACAAACGGATTACAAATCTCAAAAGACTTTTTAACCTGTGGTAATATTATTTTAAACAAATGTGTTACAGATCTCACAAAGACTGGAAACTGTTAAAGTGCAAAATTTTAGCATCATGGGTATCAATTTATAATCATGATTGTTGTTTAAAGTTCAAAAACTTAGAAAAAGGGCTTGAAATTACTTAACTTTTCCCGTTTATACTTTTTGATCCGATTTATTTGTTTTTTTTTTTAATTTTGCGCTATATCTCGTTGATGTACCCTAAATAGTCAATGCAGTAGATAGTCTCAAAGTTTGGAAAAAAAGAGCGAAAACTAAAAAAAAGAAATTAGTTGTTTGCGAGCCATATTTACAGTTTCTAATGGAATAGCATGAATTACTGCGTGAACTAAGTTTTTTTAATTTTACACCATAAAATCTCAGGAGCAATAAAAATAAATTGAATAACAAAATTTTAAGGATTTTTCGAAAATTACACTCTTTGTTTTTATATTTTTATATAGATATAATAACGGTGATAAATATAATTGATCGGGACCACAAAGTACGATCAAATGTCGTTGAGAGTTTAAAACGGGACACTTGTGTTGAAATACATTTTGCACATCGTATGGATAGTACGAAAGTGGTTTAAAAATTAATCACAATACTAAATAGTATTTTTTGTAATGAACTCGAATAAAATATATTTTATAACTTAGACTCGCTTTTTTTAATTTTACTCGAAAACCCTAAAATATGCTGCACTAATATTATCAAACGTGGAAAATATCATAAATTTTATTTGAATAACTCAGTAGGTTTTGATATTGCGCGTAATTTTTACCAGAATTATACATAAACTCTAGTTTGTAAATATCTTTATATGTTCGACTTAAAACCGCTATAGCTTTCGCGCCCCCTGCACGAAATGATTAATGCGAACTGATTCTACATGCATTCGAGTCACTTTATATTTATACACAGAAAAAAATTATGGCTAAAATATTTTTTAATAAATCATTATTTGGTTGTAAATAAAATTTTATAAAAAAAATTATTAGATTTTGACATTATCTTTTATTGGCTGAAAATGATTTTTAAACCAATACACAAGACAAAAAATGAATATTTTGACAATTTCAGTAAAATAAAAAAATAAAATTATAAAAATGAGAAAATCAAAAAATATGAAATCCAACATTTGAAGACATTCGGCAGTAAATTATCCCTATTTCCTTATAGATTTTCCGATTAAAATTTATGTATCCATATTATCTTGCGAGTTAATTTAGAAATGTCCGTCCTTATAGATAGCTGCACGAACAGTTTTTCGTTCTATGCTCTCTTCAAATGAATCGATTGTGTTCGATACAGATGTCTCGTGATCGTTTCATCCGGATTTTCTTGATTGCGCTTTGAATTATCATAATGGTAGCACTCTTCATCGTCCGTTACAATTCGATGCAAAAGCGATTTGGTTTGCTAAGTCTCCTTAAGACGTCTCTTGGCTTCTTTTCCCGTGGCAGCTAATTTCATTGGATGAACCTAGTGCTTTTATGTCTGGAAACTATTGTTTGATTTACACACAACAATTCTATAAGCACTTCTTGCAGATTTGGAAACTTTGTGCCAACCTCTAATTCTTCTAATCTAAGAAGCCGGAGCGCTCCTTATCATGCACATCGAAATCCCATTTTTAGATATCAAAACCACATTTAAGACTAGTAAGTTGTTGTCAATTGGAACTAATGTTAAATTTTAATAACGATTGGAATTATTTTTTTTAGGTTGATTTGGTAATTTATATAACGTGAAAGAAACATCCAAGGAGCAGAATTTTCTTATTGGTTTTTTTTATGTATGAATATTAAAACATACTATTATTTCTGCATAATTTTTATTAACTGTATAAAATACCAACATTACACTTCATATATTACGTATTCCTTCATGTATTCTATACCGAATTTACACAAACATTTTGAGAATATTTTTTTTAACTATTTAATTGTAAAATATGCAATATTTAAAAAAAAATAAATTTTTATTAAAAATTTTATTGATTCAACAATAAATATTGTTTGAATATCTACTAAAAACTAACTGTCTGTTTTTATAACACGAGCATAATAATGACTTGTCTAACTTACATTAAAAACAAAAACAAAATTTCAAAATTTGTTTTTGTTTTAAATGTAAGTTAGATGAGTCGTTTTTGCGCTCGTGTTATAAAAACAGGCAGTTAGTTTTTAGTATATGAAAATTTTCAAATATTCAAATTTATACGAGGGCGGATCAATAAGTCCGTGATTTTTCCAACTTCCCTCATAGCTATATGAAATTCAACACTATTCTCATCAAGTACCACCTGTTAATAGACTACTGTTAAATTTTGGGCAAGTGTCGTCATTTACTTTGCGTTTAACAGCTGTTCAAAATATACAACCTCGTGTATTTTTCTAAAAATGAAAAAAAGTGAATTTCGAGTGCTCATTAAACATTATTTTTTGCGAAAAAAAAACCGTCAATCAAACCAAGGAAAAGCTCGATAAATACCATGGGGACTCTGCACCATCATTTCAATGGTAAAAAAGTGGTTTACTGACTTTCGTTGTGGTCGCACAAGTACAAATGACGCTGAACGTTCTGGACGGCCAATTGAGGTCAGTACACCCGAAAATATCGAAAAAATCCACGATATGGTGTTGGCCGATCGAAGAGTAAAAGTGCGTGAGATGGTTGATTTCATAGGCATTTCATATGGCAGTGTGGTTTCGATTTTAAATGATCAGCTGGGTTTAAGAAAGTTGTCTGCAAGATAGGTGCCGCGCTTGCACTCAATTGGACCATAAACGTAAACGTGTGACAAATTCAAAGGATTGTTGGAAGTTGTTTAATCGCAATCCGAATGAGTTTTTGCGGCGTTTTGTAACTGTGGATGAAACATGGATCCATTACTGTACTCCGGAGATCAAGAAGCAGTCTAAACAATGGGTTTCTCCGGGTGAACCTGCTCCGAAGAAGGCCATGGTAAGTTTGTCGACCAATAAGGTGATGGCAACAGTTTTTTGGGATACACTCGGGATAATCCACATCGATTACCTTTAAAAGGAAAAAAAAAATAAACGGCGAATATTATGCCAACTCATTAGACCGATTTAATAAGGATTTAAAAAGAAAACGATCCCATATGTTCAAGAAAAAAGTTTTTTTTCATCAAGATAATGCACGGGTGCACACGTGTGCAGTCTAAATGACAAAACTCTATGAATTGGACTACGAATTGGTACCTCATTCGCCATATTCTCCTGATTTAGCCCTAGTGACTACTTAATATTTCCAAACTTAAAGAAAGAGCTCGGTGGAAAGAGATTTAGCTCCAACGATGAAATTATCGACCAAAAAAATGCATATTTTAAGGACCTCGAAAAATCCTATTTTTTACGCAAAGTAAATAACGATACTTGCTCAAAATTTGACAGCATTTCATATAACTAACAGGGAAGTTCGAAAGTTCACGGACTTATCCTCGTAGATAGTAAAAATATTTTAATAAGAAAAAAATTAAATTTTTTTCAATAAAACATTTACGAATGTAAATATTTGATTTTACAAATTCAGTGATAGATCCGATTTCAGTAAAAAATATAATTGTTTTTATAAATTATGTCTTAGAATATGAAATTTTATTTTTTTTTTTTCTGTGTACAAATGAATTTTAATGTGAATTTTTCTTGAAGGCCAAAAAGCAACAATTTTTGATAGTGGCCCATATATTCGATTACAACGGCTTTCTAAAAACTAATTTTAAAAGACGTTATATCGACTTCCCTACCATTAAGGATCCAGAATATATACACTCTTTAGGGTCTTAAATGAATATTAAAAACGGAATGACAAACACATATATACCCTTTACATTTGTGGTGAGGGGTATAATCATTTTTTAAATAACAAAATTCATTATTAAAAAATTTACATATTATTGATTTTTTGGATAGTCTACTGCATTAGTAAATTTGTTAAGCAATTTGTATCTAAAAAGTAATATGTGAATACATGAATGTATGGTTTCGTCTAACTGAATGCCCGGCTGACCTGAGTTTCGATATTAGCGAATGTTTGCTAAAAACGAAGAAATTTCAAAATAACTATGTTCGTGAAAATATGAAGAATTATATCAATTATGAATGTTCGTAGCAATGAACTTTTTACGATAGTAAATTTTTGCGTAATTTTGGAGAATTTAAAAAATATCGATATTGCATTATTCTACTTTTCTGAATAAAATATCGAAACTAAACATCTCGAGTATTTCTTATGTAAATAAAAAAATAATGTATTTTCTTGTGGACTCAAACAAAAGGAATGTAATGTCATAGTGCATAACGATCTATTGTAAAATATTGCGCTATAAAATTGATGATGTTAGTTAATTTTTCAGTAATTATTATTAAAAAAAAAAAAACAAAATTTTAGAAAAAAAAATGGTAAGTAATTTACAGCATATTTATCTAAATATCTAGTATATTTTTTTGCAAAATTAATTGAGAATATTTTGCACTAAAAGATGTGGATTTGAGCAATAGAAAAATTAATTAAGAATATTGGGAGAAAACACATGAATGATTCATCTAAGCGAAATTGAAATTTGAATAAAATGCTTTCAATATGAACATATGAATTATTATTTTTGTGTTAAGTTTGATATAAAACATAACTTTAAAAATTTAATCAGCTTTTAATTTTAGTTTGGAAATTAAACAAAATAGAAAAATATAGTTTTCGAACTATTGCCATTGATAATAATCACAAGTTGTTAGTAATATCAATATCGTATAATTTTCATAATTTTTTGATGTCGTAAATGAATCACTAACGCATATTTTTATGTTTCGCTATTGATATCGCTAAAGGTTCACTATAGACAAACACTCAATAACGGTAAGCTCAAGGAGCTCATATTCGGATCGTCAACGATAATCGTTCTCGAATGTTTTGTCAGAGAAATGTTCGTGAAACGGGATATCATTATCGAAGTTTGTGGTCAGCTGGGTATGTCTAAATTTTTGATAAAAACCTTTCTTTCCACCCTATCCAATTTGTACGAAGCTACCTATACACAAAGACAGAATGTTTGTATGTATATGAGTATGACGTGAAATAAACGTGCACTAATTTACTCACATAACTAGGAAACACAATGTACAAACACATATATTCGTATTTAATTTACATATGAACATTCAGTCAAATCGCATAAATACATCGCCTTACCTGAATTTTGTTATTAGCGAAGGTTCGCTAAAAACGAAGAATTTTCGAGAGTAAACATTCGAGAATTTAAAAAATATCGATATCGAATATTCTCGAAACTAAATGTTTCAGAAATTGTCTTATCTACTAAATTTCTCCAGGATTTCTTATGTAAATAAAAACGCAACGTATTTTTTTGTTTGTGCATGCCAAAGACAAAGAAAATGTAGCGTCATTCTTGAGTCATAGTTCATAGCGAACGGTTGTAAAATATTGCGCTTTAAAATTTAAGTTGTTAGTTAAATTTTCACCACTTTTTAAGAAAAAATAATAAGGGTCCTCATGAAAACACGCAAAACTTTCGCAGAATGTGCAATGTGTACAAGTGTGCACACTCGCCAATGAACTGTCAAAAATTGTATGGAAAATCATTTGCAAAACACTTATAACTCTCGCAAACTTGCAATGTTTAACTTTGCATTTATAAATCAGCTGTCTTTTGTTTATATTTAAAAATTATTAATAACTACGATGCAAAAAATTATTATTACATTAATTATAATAAAATCATTGCATGTATCTTTGATCTACACAAAATTTTTCAATTATTTTCAATGATTTCTTATTTTCTTATTCTTAATATTGCACAACATTTGAAAAGGGGGTTCATGAAACATGTCGCGTAAATTTGCACAATTGCACAAATGGTAAACATTTGCGTTTAAATGAGTACCCCTAAAATAATAAAATTTTAGAAAAAATTGTTAGAAAGTCGCTACTAAATCCATTTGCAAATGAGCATATTTATCTAAATATTTAATATATTTTCTTGCATATTAATTCAGAAAAATTTTCACTAAAACACTTGGATTTGAGCAACAGAAAAATTAATAATATGGAGAGAAAAAACATTGATGACTCCTTTAATGTTACCACTCTTATGTAAATGACTTTATTAATTTTATTGTTCATTATATAAATTACTTGTATTATTTTTGAAATGTAATTTATTATTATGTACTTATATTTTTTAATATTTGATATAATATTGTGTCAACTTTAAAAATTAAATCAGCATTTAATTTTAGATTGGCTAGAAAATGGAATGAAACAAAATAGAAAACTATCGTTTTTGAGATATTGTCAATGATAATAATCACAAGTCGTTAGTAACATCAATATCAAATAGTTTTCATCATTTTTTTTTTAAATGAAAACGAAAATGAAAAACTAATATTTTTAAGTTTCCCTATTGATATCGCTAAAGGTTCACTATTAATATGATAGACGAACCTTAGAGAGTTCAAAGAGCTCATATTCGGACAAATGTTTGAGAGCGATAGTTGTTCTAGAATGTTTTGTCAGACAAATGTTCGCGAAATGTTCAAACGGGATATTATTTTGAAAAATATTTCATCACCTAAAATGCCGTAACCACACTTTTTAATTTTTTTACCGCAGAAGCAAAATACATTATGAAAATGCAAAAGGCCATAATCACAATTTTTAATTTTTTTCTTTAAAATGATGTAATTAAGTAAAATTTTTAATGGCTCACTTAAAGCAAAAATAGATAAAGTATAAAATACTTTTCAAACCAAATTTTTTTTAACAGGAACCAATTTTAGGACTGTTTCGTTTATTAAGGTGTCTTATGACTTTTGTTAATATTATTGCAATTTTTGAAGATATGAATATGATTTTTTTTCCGTAAATGTAGTTCTAGTAAATGTAGTTCGAGTATATTATAATCCAGAAAAAACTAATATATGATTTTTCATTTGTTACGGCCTTTTGCATGGTATGTCTCTACACTAAGAAAACCAGACAAATCCTGAGACCCTGCAAAAAATGTTCAATATATGGAAGCCATAGATTGCTTACTTAATTGCATATAGCTTCCATATTTCATCCATATAGTTTCTAAGAATGCAATAGCGTAAGTTATTGACTGAGTGTGAAAAACACTCTTCCTTACCATAGTAATCCAGAGCAGCACTAAGATCCATTTCTATTGGTTCTATGCGGCTCATCTCGAACAAAAATCATGCATTATAAATGTGCTTCAGTAATGCATATAAAATTGTAAAAAGTTTAATATAAGCATTAATAAGTGCATGATTTTTGTTCGAGATGAGCCGCTTAGAAGCAATAGAAATGGATTTTAGTGCTTCTGCAACTCACTATAGTAAGTAAGAGTGTATTTCGCACTCAGTCAATAACTTACGCTATTGCATTCTTGGAAGCTATATGGAAGCTACATGCAATTAAGTAAGCAATCCATTGCTACCATCAGTTGTTATTGCATCCAAGTAAGCAAAATTTTTTGTTGGTTATATTCTTATTATGTCAGCTTTTACGACCTCTTATATAAAAAAAACCGCTGAAATTTACATCACAAAAGTATATATACGATGTATGAGAGACCTTTTTTGAATCGGATATAACGAGTCTCACTGACGGCAAAATTTTTTTGTTTTTTTTATTTTTGTTTTCGTTTAGGTACATATTTTTGAGTACCCGTAGAGTCAAAAAATAACTACATGAATTTGTGGACAAGTCGAACAAAAATAACTAGTTATTCAGGCAAAAAATAAGTAGTTTATTTTTGTTTCCAATTATACTTGCTAGCTTACCAGGAAAGCAAAGTCTTTGCTGGGTATTGTGTAAAATAATATAATGAATCCAAATTAAAATGAATTAAAAGAAAACATGTCAGATTATTTAGTAATTATTTAATTTGTAAAGATTTTTAAATTTATATAAATTTTAAAAATAAATATGGATTGTATACATATTTATGCGATTGACTGTATATATAAGTCGGTATGTAAATTTATAAAATATATATATTATATTTATTTCCATTTGACTGACTCCCTACTCACATTAAAAAAAAGGAAAAAAACACCAACAACAAAAAATAAACTATAAATGTAAAACTTATTAGACATTGTCATTGTTGTTGTTATTTTCGTTGTAGCTGTCATTGTATCTCATTTCTTGCTGCTGGTGTCGTTTGTTTTTTTTTTCCTCCCTCTCCCATTTGTAACAACCGAAAAGTTGTTCAGCATTTATTTGCTACAAGTATATTTCCATATTTTTTCATAAATAAGGACCCGTTTATAAAATTGTTTTCTCCTTAGCTGTCAGTTTTTTAATGTACATAAATATTTCAGAAAAAATATTTAATAAACATAACAAACATATGACAAAAGATATGGGTGTGTTGGAATAGTTTATTTATTTATTTTTTTTTTTTTTTTTAAGTAGACTTTTTAGTTGGGGGTTACTTTTTTTTAAAGCAGCAGACACATGACAATTATAAATTACATTTAATTAGAAAATAAATTAAATTAAACTAAACTAAATACGTAGTTTTTCTAGGGCAAACAAAATGAACTTTAATACATACTCGTATTTACTATATTTATTTTAAGTTTTATATTATTTAAAGTGTTAAGCTAATTTAAGCAGTTTAGAAATAATTTTTATGCATTTAAAGTTAGGCCACAATTTAAATGCCATTTTCACAATGTCGGGGTTATTTAAAAATATTTATATAACCAGTAATTGAGAAAATGGGCTTAAATTTATTATTTGTATTTGTAAAATAAAATTTAAATATTTTTGTAGACAAAAAAACTTCGTAGATAAAAAATTGTTACAATTACTTCTTTAATTACACCTAAGCTGATATTTTTTACTAAAAATAAAACAATTTATCGGCTTTTAATTACATTGAGCTCGAGAATGACTTATTTTTTTTGTAACAAGTTGGGCACCCATTGCACAGTGGGGCCAATTGCAAAATTTTTGGTACTAAATCTGTATCTCCTATACTTCAGATCGGATTGAATTGAAATGTATGGAAGAATAGTAGAGGAGGACCTAAGTTTTCAGAAAAATTATATTCTAGTCATCCTATAATAACACAAGATAAATTACACAGTGTCAAAATTGACCATATAAAAGTTTCAAAAAATCATAACTTCTACCAATCCAGTGTGATTTTAAAGATTTTTATATTTCTGTAAAGTGCTGGGCAAGGTACAAAAAATAAGCTTACTCACTTAAGTTATCTCTTACTGTTAAAAATTTATTTACGCTTGAATTTTTAATTTTTGAATTTTTGCTTCGATTTTATTTCTTATTCGAGAATAAGTTCCGAGGAAAAAATTTAAAAAATTTTGTCTGATTTCTAATATATTCCGAAATAATATGCACGGAAAAAATTTTGGATTATCTCAATTCGTCTAGCCATGAAAAATGTTCAAAGTCAGCACTCTGAAATAAGTATGAAAAATTATTATTTTTTACAAAAATATTCTTTCACTTTTTTTCTTGAAGTTTCGTTATTAAAAAAAATTATTTCTTTACATATTTCAAAAGACAAGACTTGATTTAGATTTGTACCCTACATCTAGCATTGGTCGAAAATGGTGAATTTTAGAAAATCATTTTTATGGATTAATAAAAAAATCAATCTTGCACTAAACTAAACTTCCGGCCCGGCCGAAAAATTAACGCATTAGTGCAGAGTTTATGTAGAAGGTCAACTTTTTAAAATATTTTTTTTTAATAGCACTAAAAATCATATTAGCATTATATTTTTATTATTATTTTTTATGTAGTTTTAAAACTAAATATTAGTCTTTGGTTTCTCAAAAAAAAAAAAAAAAAAAAAAAAAACGCTTCAAAAACCAATTTTTGGAAATTTTTAAAAAATAAATAATACTAAAAGTTAAAAAAACAAAAATATAATGATTTTTTAAACAAAAATCCATCTACTTTCCAACAATTTATAAAATATTTGAATAAACTAGGGACCTTGTTTATGAATTTTTTATAGATGATGGCATAGACGGGGGAATGTAAGTAATTTAAGGGCCAATCTATAAAGAAAGATTTAATTATAACTACTCATATAGGAGTAATTATAATTGTATTTATGAGATAAAAACAATAACAAGATTAGTGTTAGAATCCGTCGGGCAGCTGGCTGTTGCTGCATAGAAAAAACTCACCTTTCTTTTGGTTACTTTTAGGAAATGAAGTGTAAGTATTCTGTTGGTATCAGTTCAATTACAGGTTTTTTTTATATTTAAACAATTTTAGAGTTGATTTCAGGTGGTAAGCTATCTATAGCTCAGGGATAAGGTAAGTAGACAACCTTTTAGGTAGCGGTAAGTATAAATTTTAGGTTAAGGTAATTATAAATTTAGCGGTAAGTATTTTATTTATAGAAATTTTGCATGTTCGGCTTAAGTTCATTGAATAATTGTAGAAGAATACAGTGTAAAAGTTTTATTGAACACTCGGCAGAATGGAATGCATTTTCTGGTCCGCCACGACCTTCATCAGCGCTCTTCAGAGTCCTACTGTGGTGTTCTCTGTAAATATCATCTATTTAGCTTACAACTTTTTGGGAAATGGAATCTGTAACTTATTTGTCCCTATATGTTATTAAGTAAGATGAATGGTTTACGATAATAATTTTACAATTATTTTGTATTCTCCTTATATGCTCAAAGCTACCAGTTTTTATATAGTAAATCAGTAATGTACGATTTGTTATTGTTTTTTAGTATTTTAGAGTAAGTAATCTTCGTGATGGACTGTTAACAAGTGAATTTTTTTTCAGGACAGCAATAATATAGTTAGTAAGTAATTTATTCTAATAAATTTCGGTTTTTTAACGAAACCCGATTTTAAATCATTAATATTTTCTTCTACAGTGTGTATTAAAAGTGTTGCCAATTTATACAAATTGAACTTAAAAAAGAAATATCTTATATTATGGACCCGATTATCGTTTACAACACTTAAATGTTGTGTTGTTTTAAATAGTGTCTACATTAGAGACTTTTTATCAAGATAAATGGCAAATTTAACGTGAATTTGTGGAAGGTGGCAACAGTTGCACAAAAACAACAATATGGCGTATTCATTATGGTTTTTTATATATACAGTTTGACAACTGTAATAACCAAAATAATAATCAGGTGTTTAACTAAGGTTACCTTGTATATATTCTCATTGATTTTGACGTTTATTTTGATAAAAATTTGCCTAATGTAGACACTAGTTTAGCAACAACACAACACCTAATTTGTTATTGATTATGGTTTACAACATCTAGGTGTTGTGTATGTAACAGGGTTGCATTTAATTTTAGTGCTTAATATTCGTAAATTTACATCCCTGCGTATGAAAAACTGCCAAGTTTGAAAAAAAAGTTTCAAAAATATTTGTATATTTTCTTATTCATTTGGTAATTTTTGTGTGAATTACTTTCCAACCTTTTCAACGTTTCTAAGATCTTCTCCTGATTTTTTGCTTGTGTTTTTAAAAATTGTAAACGTTCGTCCTCTTTCTTCCTGCGATTTTTGGGCAATTGTGGTTCCGTAGATTATATAGTCTGTGAAGGCTCCTCAGGTCTAATCGTTAATTCCGCCCCATCTGAATCTTTTTGATTTTCCAAACCCATTGCAGAACCATTTGGATTAACTTAGATTTGCATTGAGACAAGTTCCACAGTGCTCTGTTCTAATGAGCTCAAGCTTATTTCTGTGGACGGACCACCACCAGTAGCTTGAAAATTTCTTTTATTTTTAAATTTGCCTTAAAGTGAGTCCATACCTATAATAAAATAAAATTTATTTTCAAGTAATATAATATAAATCAGATAGTACATATGCTAGTAACTATTTGCCATTCTTTAGTGCTTTTAATCGGCGGTCCCAAGCTATTTAATTGCGCTGTAAATTTATCACATGTGCCCTTTAGTTGCATTTTGTTACATCCAAATGGTAGCTTGCCTCGGCCAACATCTGGATGAATTCTCATCAGCTCAACCAGCTTTTCCATTTGTTTTTTATTTGTAATTTTGCCAAGAAATATTTATAATTAATTATTTTTTACAGTTATGTATATTTTGCAAAGAAAATTTTATATGCATCCTTACAAATTTTTCTCTATTTTCGTTTTCTAACTTGTAACGTTCATAACACAACACCAAATAAGCAGTTGTAAGTTTTTGACAGTGCTGACAACACATAAATACACATGTTGTAAATGATAATCGATGTTGCAGAACATAGACAACTCCAAATACAACAGTGCTGACAACAGTTGTAAATCATGATCGCATATTAAAAAATACGACACTAAAATAACAACTGTTGTAAACGGTAATCGGGGCTATAATTTAAGTATCCAACTAATTTGGATAATATTAAAATAATATGAAAATGGACTTATTTACCAATTCACTGATTTATAACAAGTCTATATAGGTCGTTTTAATGAACATAATATAATAGCCTTAAAACTGATAACTCTGAAATGGTTGTCATCGTTAGGATGTTCTTCTTTTTTTTTGCACTTCCAAAAAAGTGCAAAATATGCATTTAGTTTTACTTTCGAAGTAGTGAAAAAGTTCTATTTTGTATGCACTAACTCGTTTTTTTTATTTTTTTTGCTAGGATTTTATTATGTATTTCCAGGTGCAGGTGCTTGCATTAATTGATAATTAGGGTGGTCCGTTGTATGTAACAAAAAACTGCTCATAGCTGGATTGTTTGTGGAAGTCGATGCACTAGTTGTATTAAGTGATTCATATAATACCTGATAGTTAGGATTTGAACTCATAGCAAATGCAGAAGATGTATGAATTTTGGGTTTATTTGTAAGAGTATCACTACCACTTGAAATCTCAAGTCTTTTGTAGCTGGGATTTTCGCTTGTACTTCCAGCATTATTGGTTGGTTATTGGGGATTAGCACAATAGCTACCAGCGCTACCACTGCCCCCACTCTCTATTGTGCCCAGATTCTGCCCACTCATACTTTTGCCACGACCACCCCGTGTTAAATTGTTACTACTGCCACTGCTACCACCAACACCACTACCCCCGGCACCACTATTGGGATTTGAGTTGGTACTCTTGTAGCTGGCATTACTACCCGAACGTTTGTGTGTATTAAATGAATATTTCCATATGTGCTTATAGGTAACAGACAAATATAATGGCACCTGTTGTTTGTGTAAGGAGTAGGGTTTGGGGTTTCCCGCAATATTTGTTGCCCCGGGAAACGGGAATGAAAAAATCAATTTCACGGTAATTTTTTAAAACTTTAGTTATAAGGAAAAAGGTCATGATTTCTTATAAAGAAACTTATTATTTTTTTTTTTTTTATTAAATAAAAAGAAACATTTTAAGACGAAAAATGAAA
Source organism: Protocalliphora azurea (assembly GCA_932274085.1). Taxonomy (NCBI): domain Eukaryota; kingdom Metazoa; phylum Arthropoda; class Insecta; order Diptera; family Calliphoridae; genus Protocalliphora; species Protocalliphora azurea. The sequence goes on along the minus strand of OW026521.1, from coordinate 150,219,109 downwards.
TAATATAAAAGTATAACGTCATTTCTAAGATTAAAAAGATTTTAATTATTTTATACAAATAAAAATGGTACCTTTCGTAATTTATTTTTAAAACTCTGTATTAGATTTTTACGTTAAATTGCTTAAACTTCATTACAAGTAGCTTACCATTTATTTCCAGTTTATTTCTCTAACTGACATTATTTTTTTTCTTACTAATTCTTACTAAATTAAACATGAATCTAGAAAATACTGAAAATTGGTCAATCATTGTGTACAGAAATCTAATGAAAATAATATCATATACGTATGAAAACAACATGGGGTTAGTTTTTTTTTACAAATATTTTTATTAGAATGAAAAGCAAGTAATTCTTTTTATAATAGTGAGTATTTTCGAAGTTCAACTTAATTAATATTCATTTCAACATATCTATAATAAAACTAAAGTATCTAAAATTTAAACATGAGAAAAATAAAGTTAATTTAAAATTTCAACTTGTAAGTAAATTAGTTAAATCATAGTTAAACAAATGCATTGATATCTGTAACAAAAAAAAAAAAAAAAAAAACTTAATTTATTTTTGAAAAAATTTCCAAAAATTGGTTGTTGAAGCTATATAAATGATTTTTAGAGAAATAAAAGACTGATATTTTTTTTATACATTACATAAGTAATAATAGTGAAAATATAATGCTAATATGCTTTTTAATGCAATTTAAAAAAGTCTTTAAGAAGTTGAGCCCTGTCTTTTGAAATATGTAAAGAGAAAATTTTTTTTATTAACAAAACTTTGAGAAAAAAGTGAAAGAATTCCACTATATTTTTCATACTAATTTGAACATTTTTCATGGCTAGACGAATTAAGATAATCAAACATTTCTTCAGCATATTATTTCGGCATATATTAGAAATAACAGAATATTTTAAAAAATTGTTTCTTTATGGCAAGAAAAAAAAAATTAACAAAACTTCAAAGTTATAACGTAAATATCTTTTTAACTGTAAGAGATAACTTGGGTAAGTATGGGTTTTCTTCATCTCACCAAGCACTTTACAGTAATACAAAAATCTTTTAAATCGAACCTGATTGATAGAAGTAACGATTTTTTGAAACTTTTACATACAGGGTGACTACAAAATAATTTTTTTGAAAGCTTAGGTCCTCCTCTACAATTCTCCCATATATTTCAATTTTATCTGTGTAGTAGTTGGTTTAGAGATACAGATTTATTACTAACATTTATGTATTTATTACATAAGCTAAAAATATTTTAAAAATTAATGAAATTTAGAGGAAATAACGATGCTAGTTAGTAGATCAACCACCACACTTTTATATCAAAATTTTTACTTTAGACTATACACTGCGTATTTTATGTATATATTGAAAAAACTGGACCAAGATCTTGCAAAATGGAGATAGTTTAAATTTCAAATGCAAATAACTCGAAAACCATAAGTGATAAATAGTGCATACATTTCCCAAGCGGTTAAAATTTTCTATGTTACAGGCATTCTATTTTGAGTCCTATAGCTCCGATCTATAGGTTTTTTGAGGTACCCCTTACAAACGTAAACCTTTACAATACTCTGCTACGCTTGCGTTGTGATTTATTTTCAAATATTTTTCACTCTGCCACTGTATAATGGAAAATATAAATAATATGTGAGAATATTGAGATAATATGGTTTCCAGAACTTGGAACGAACGAAAGAGTTGACATCCAAGACAGACACAAAATTGAATTTCATCATTCTTATGGGGATATCCAAACTTTGAGAAAACATGGGAGATTCTTAAACTAAATAGGTCAACTGGCTGATCGATGTAATAATCGGACACATGGAGCTTGCATTGGAATAATGGATAACACAATCTGTAGAGCGTGCGAAGAGAAGGATCGTTTGATCGCATTAGGTGTAAAAATTTTCTAAGTTATAAAATACCTAATTTAGAATATGTCAGGAATATTAATTGAAAATTTCTGAAAAGTTATATTAAAGGAACTTTAACCTTACCAGCTTATGGAAAGGAAATGCTTCCGCTGAGAGGGCACAACATACCGATACAGGCATATGTGTATACTCGATATAGATATATTTAATGCCTTCTATTTTCAACCCAACCTAGCTTTAGTCAAAGTATTTTTTAAATTACTATGTATATATTTTATTGTGTTTTTTTTCACCAAACAAACAAAAAATTAACTTTGGATTATTATACATATTATTACACTACAATTTTCTCTCTCTCTATCTCTCTCTTTCAACTCTTATCTTAAACATTCACAAGAAAACCTTAAACATTATAATTAAAATAAAAAATAAAAAAAAAATATTGTATTATCCTTTTTAATCAACTGTCTATTTGCATTTTGCAACTGAAAATAAAAGAAAACTTTTAATATTCTTTTAAAATTAAACTTGATGTCACACATGTGCGAAGAACGTGTGTTTCGTATGATTAAAATTTTGTTCATATACACACATACACATACATACATACATACAAAATGAATATTGAATATATTTGTAATAATCATACGTCAGGGTATATATTTAAATAAAAATAAGACGTGTGAAAAAATGTTCAAGGACAAAAAAGAAATTAAAAGCTAAAACAAATACAAAAACAAGTTAGAGCGCTATATTCGACTGTGCCGAATGTTTTATACCCTTCACCACGAACAAGCAACGCTTTCTTAAAAAAACACAACAACAACTTCTAAACATACATATATTTATATATTTGTTATGTAGGGAAGTCAATTTCATAGCTCTATTGTACTGCCAAAGTTCACACGTATTCTTACGCTCTATTATTTAGTCGTTACTCAGAGTGTAAAGAGTACAAAATTCACTGGAAAAATCTAACGTTAATGTTTTAAGATAAAGTTGGAGGATTGTGAATTATATTTTTCTTGTCATAAATTTAAGTATAAATAAAGCCAAAAATGCATTAAAAAATATAATTTATATAATAATAAAGCACCATGTATTACTAATGTTTTTCATTTACTAAACCCAACTTTTCTTTGAGTGCATGTTTTTCACTCTCACTAACACAACTACATTTTTAGTCATTGTCATCTCTAGTAAATGTATGCAAACAAATTGACTGAATATACAAAAAGCAATAACAACACCGATAATCATTATAATACTGCTGTTGTCAAGTAAACTGCTTGCTTGTACAAAAATCAACAACACTAATAATCATTGCAATGCTATATATATATATATATATATATATACGTTCCTTCCGATATCTCGGTTTTTATTGGACCGACGTAGTTTATTTCTTCAACCCAAAAATTCAGGAAAAATTTTTTAAATCTTCTTTGCAAAAACCAATATATAAAGGCTTCGGCAAGTCGAAATCCGATTAAAAAAACCGGTTTTTAGATATATATACGACATTTATAACCCATCCTGCTGAATAGCAAAATTCTCGAAAGGATTTCCGATCGTTTATATATATATATATATATATATATATATATATATATATATATATATATATATTATACATGAAAGTTATCTTTGGGTTTCATTAACGCCATTGCAATCGACAAGCGGACGGACATCGCCCTATTGCCATTATTTTTTAGAATCCAGAAAAGATAAAGCTTTTTGTGGAAAATAAAGAATGGAAGACAAACTTATATATATTAGAGTGGCTCCAAAATAAAAAGTATCGATGTGCCCAGCTCAAGTGAAAATTTATTTCATTCCGGGATACCGTTTCACAAAATTTTCGTCCTTACATTATCCTTTCATGAGCTGGATCGAAATGAAAAAAGGTATTTTTTCGGGTTTTTCGGATTTTCTTCACATTTCTTCCAAAGGAACAATATGAAAATTTGGTATCGTAAAAAGGTCTTTGTGACGTGCATTTAATGATATAACAAAAATTTGAGATCAAGTACAAAAGAGTATTAAATTTTGCAATTTTTCATAAAAAATTTGGATATTTGAATTTTTTATACACAAATATTTAAAAAAGTATACTCGCAAAATAATACAATACAATCCTCTACTGATTATACCGAAACCGTTTTTTCCTTTTTTTTTTTTTTTTTGAATTCCACTTTGATTGAATTTTATTAAAATTTTTCGAAAAATATTTTCCTTCGTATACAAATGTTTCTACTTGAGGAAATCAAATGAATTTAGTATCAAAATACGTTTATTTTTATATGCTTTCTAATGATATATAACATTTTATACTTCTATTAAACAACAATAAAATAAGTTTAAGTGATATACTCGCAAAATTTATGCTAATAAAGATAATGTCAAGACAAAAATTTTGAGAATGAAATAAATTTTCATTTGAGCTGAGAACATTGATTTCTTATTTTCTCTCCATACAAACAGGGCCATCCTAATATATATCCTTTACACTTGTGGTGTAAGATAATTTTAACAAAATTTTCTTTTAATAAAGTAGTTTCTAATTTCTATTAAAAAGTCATTTTATGTTATAATTTTCTAACCCATTTATTAGTAACAGTTATATAAAAATATCAAGTGCTAAAGAGTTACAATTTAGCAGAAATATAAATAAAAAACTTTATTTTAAACATAACTACAAATTACAAATATATTTACATATTTATATACTACATATACATACAAATATAAATTTAAGAGACACTTGTGTCAAAAGTACCTTGATGTTACCAAAATTAAACATATGTTATTTACTAACTAACAAAGTTGTTCAAAGTTTTTTTTTTTTTTTTAATTTAATTTCTAACAGTTTTATTTACACTTACATTTTTACACTTATTCATTTGTAATATTTATTATTTATTTGAAATGCTTTGGAATATATATGATACTTTTTGAAATTAAAATTTCTATGACTTCTTTTGATTTAAATTTATCTTTCTTTTTAGTATCAACAAAGTGGTAATAGAAATGTCATTTTGTATCCTTTAATTTCCTCTTAAAAATCTTGTTGATAGCTAAATATAGTTTATTTTAAAAACTGTAACCTTAGTGTTAGGTATTAAACATTTCAATTTGAAATTGTCTATATTTAAAACAACGAGTGAGTATATTAAAAAATGTACTAGAAATATATATAAATTAAAGAAAATTTCTTAATTAAAAATTTCCATACATATTAATCAGGTTCAAAACTTAAAGAAAATCTTTTGAATATAAAAAACGAAATATTCATGAAATGATCATAATTATGATTTGGTCACTGTTAGTCACGATTTTCCTGATTTAAATTAAAGAAAATAATTGTATGTTATCATAAAAAAAAAGAAATCTCAATGATGCTAAAATATAATTAATTTTTTAGTAAAAAATTTAAAATATTTGTTGAAAATAACTAAATAATTATTTGATTTATTTGATAAATTTAGATTTATTTTGATAAATTTAATAATTTAATATACATAATTATATTAATTATTTAAACAAACCGTTTAACATATTTTTAAATTCAAGATTTGATATACTTAAGTCTAATTCATTAGAATATTTATTGAATAATCTCATAGCTTTTATTAAAGGTTCATTCAAAGCATATGTTGTTCTATGAATATCTATATAAAAGATATAATTATTTTGCCTTAGAGGCCTAGGAGATACGAAAAAGATATGGCATGAACAAATTATAGCATATAGAAAAAATACAGAAGAAAGTTTACGTCTTGTTTCTAAAGTTTTCATAGAAGTCAAGGCACATTTATTAGGATATGTAAGAGTCGAAATTTGAGGGTTTAAAAATGAAAAATTTCAAAATGAAAGAGCAAACCTTATAAATTTTACTTGAATTTTTTCAATTCTATTTATATGTAATTAAGTACTAAGAATCCAGATAAATTTTGCATATTCCAATCTAGATCTCTCAAAAGATGTAAAAAAACTTTTTTGTGTAATGATCAAAATTATTAGAATTACGGCATAAAAAGCTTAACATTGAATAAGCTTTAGGTATAATATAATTTAAGTGTTTATTAAATGATAATTTTCTATCAAATAATATACCTAAATCTAAAATTGCATCCACAGTTGAATATAACAGAATAAAACAGTGTTACATCATCTATGATAAGAAAACCATTTGTTTAAATTAAAAGGTAAACCATTGCAGACTTTCCAAGAACTCACCTTATCTAAACCCTCCTAGAGATTAAAAACGTCACTGGTGTTAGAAATTGTTTTTGAAATTTTTAAATCATCAGCATACAATAATTACTTATTATTGTATGCTGATGATTATTAGACTTTCTGAAACATAAGTCAGTGTCGTTAATATATATATTAAATAACAAAGGACCAAAAATACTACCTTGTGGAATACCAGAAGTAGGAATAAATTATATAGAGCAAATACCATCAAGAGAGACTGCTAACGAAACAGATGTGGTCAAAATTAACATGGGCACCTGCCATGACTGCCTAATCCCACGGTGGTCTTACCACCATGTGAGGTAAAATGCGCCAACCAACGCCCCCATGTGCCTGTTAAAAACACACAGGTGGCAATTTGAGAGACTCATTGTCTGGATAAGTCCACTTCCCCTTACTTAGGAGTTGGAGCTATCTAACCTCCTGCCGCACTATTGGCGACTTGTGTTGCTATGCAACACCACATCGAGACTATAAATCCCTTCCTGTGGTTTAGGTCCAAACCAACAGCCACCACGTGACTCCCCGAAGGGCCTCTCCAACAGCCAGTTCAGTGCGACAACACCAACAAATCAGTGTTGCCGCACCAGGGGCTACTGGCTACCGTGGTACCAGATTGTGTTAAGTCTCTGGTGAGGCCCCGAAGGTCCTTTTCTCCCATTATAGACCCCAGACAAGTCCAGGCAATGGTGCACCTATATATACCTGCCAAACTGTTACGCACTCTAGGACCGAAGCTATCCTAGAGTGTAACATGACAGAATTTTCTCTACCACGTATGAGCTATACATCAAGGAAATAATTTTCCAAGAAGACAAGCCGCCGTGGCGGAACTGCTAACGAAACAGATAACATTCGGGAATGAACATCCGTGTAAATCTCATCAATCTGCAAGCGATTCTCAAAACTATCAACACAATACTTAGTAAAAGCAGCCAAACTAGTACAGGTTGATCTTCCAGTCATAAAGCCATGTTAAGATAAAGAAACATGCCTTTTTACACTGAAGAAAAGCTTATGATAAACAATAGGTTCAAGAATTTTTCAAACATTGGTTAATTTGGAAATTGGTCTATAATTAATCACATTATTTTTAATACCAGATTTATAAGTAGGCAAAATTTTAATAAAAAAGCCTTTACTTAGAGACTTATTAAAAATAATTAAAAATAATTTTCAATGGTAGACATAATGGAGAAGAACATTTCTTTATTTAAAAAGGCGGTAGACCATCATTATTACCCTTAAATGTATTAGAAAGCCTAAAAAGTGGATTTAGAATAGAATGCGAAAAAGTTCAGTGAATCCAGTAGATTATTTAAAGTTAAGAAGTTAAAGTTAAGAAAAAAGTTTATACATAAATAATATGAATAAATTTTTTTTTTTAAATTTTCTAATATATAAAAATTTGTTCATGTATAGTATGATTTTAATTTTTAATTTGGTTTTTTCTTTTAAAATCTAAGTTGCTCGAAAAAAATTGTAAAATGATTTATAAAAATAAAAAATAAATTTTTATCAAACGGAAATTTTTGTTAAAAATATAATTTTCTAAAATAATTTATAAAATCGTGATTTAATTATGAAGTATTTTTTTGTGTGCAAAAATATTATGAAAATATAAATAGATTTGTTTTACATTTAAAACAAATTCACAAGTTTAAAACTAATAGTGAGTTTTTTTTTGTCCATTTTGCGGTCGTTTTTGAAAATTTCCATTGTTACAAGAAACTTTTAAATGTACATTTATGGAGTCCTCGCCGTGAAAATAAATTCCATATTCTCCAAAATAATAAAAAGCATTCAATGGAGATTACAATTGAATATACAAATTGAAAATAATATTGTAGAATGTGATTATAAAGAATCAAATAATACTTTAAATTTTAATTTAGAGAAAATTGCGATAAATTGGAAGAAAATTCTCTTAAACTTTCATTAGAACTACATGAAAAAGATAATCTTTCTAGGCATAATATAGGTGAAATACAACATATAATTAATAGGCTAAATGCTAACACCAATTAAAGAAATCGTCCAAGAAGTTTTAAATGACTGTTTTGATGGGAACATTAAGAAGAAAATATTGGTTGAAACAAAGCGAATTAATGGATCATTTGATATTTTTGATTCCGACTACAAACTTCAGAATAATCTTTGTGAAAAAGCCCTTATCGGTAAACTAACAGTTTGTATACTAAACGACGAATGTTTGACCATCTTATGGGACAGCAAAGTACAATTAGTAAATAAATACCACAATTCCTAAAAAAAACAGGAGAAAATTCCTTATAAAATCCGCATTAGTTGCAGTTTTGGTAAACGACATAAAAAGGTATACAAATATTCAATCCATTTTTAATTTTAGAAAAAAGTCCCAAAACCAAAAAAAGAAAAAAATCCAAATCGACAAAAAAAATCGCCAAAATGAAAAAAAGATTCGAGATGAAAAAAAATCGTCAAAACAAAAAATGTATAAAAAGGATATAATATCCGATATAAAAAACAAAATAACGCCAAAAGAAAAAAGTTATCAAAAAAAAAACAGCAAAACGAAAATCGAAAATTTTATATAATACTGTACAAAATGAAAAAAAAAACGCCAAAACAAAAAAAAAATTAAAAAATCAAATAAATCACCATAACAAAAAAAATTAAAAAATAACAAAAATGGAAAAAACGCCAAAAACAAAAATAAAAGCAAAACGAAAAAAGCAAAAAGCTATACATATCAACACTAGTGAAGGGTATATAAAATTCGGCACAGCAGAACATAGCGCTCTAACGTTTTAGTTGATTTCAAATCGCTTAAAATAACAACAAACAATCTGGGCGAATTTCATTTAGTTCGAATTAGTAGTAGTTTTAAAATTATAGATCAAAAATTAAAAGTGTTCAAAAATTGTTTCAGAATTTGTCATTTCGTGCTTACGAAAACAATAAACAATCTAGATAAATTTCATTTAATTCGGGTTAGTAGTTTGGAAGTAAGAAAGTTTTCTTAAAAATGCTTTCCATAATATTAGTCAATATGAGCTAAAACCATTTGCAAATAAAATAAATTTCAACTTCAAAGAGTGTTTGTTATAAGATTACATAAGTTCAAATTATGTTAAAATTTATGCCATTTAGATGAATGCGATTAGGAACATTAGCTTAAATAATTAGACTAAATACTTTAATTGATTTAAGCCATGATAATAAAACACCTTTTGGGGTTAAAGGTTAATTTTCCGGAAAGACAGTCCGGCCACCATATAATTTTAGAATGATCCGTAGTAAATTTCCATACAAATTTTCATTATAATGGATTCTGAAATATTAATAAAAACGTTGTGATAACTAAAACATTTTTAAAGTAATTAAATTTTAATTAAAAACATAAAATATTTAGTACAAAAAAAAAAAAAAAAAAAAAGACTCAATAACCAATTGAGTAATAATGATGAAATTTTACAGAACTATTAGTTATTATAGTAAGTCTCATATACAAATGTATGTTTGTCATGTTATTTTAAGCCATTTTGGTGGTATAATTATGTCGGTCCGTACGTTAGGCGCAGAGACAATATTTAGTTATCCCTTGGATACATCCTCAGAAATCCGCAAATTAAATTTTAAAAATTCAATAATCATTTCGTTGTATATTGATTTAAGCGCAAAGGTAAATGCATACGCATTCCATTTAAAATTATTTTTAACCCAAAATATTTGAATGTAATCTGTAAAAGAATTTTAACCACATTAGTTCTCCTTTTAAATAAATTATATTCTACAAGGTTTAAAAAGCGAAAATAATACCCTTAAAATGTGCTAGCTTTTTCATTAAAAAATTTTTATTTCAAATACTTGTTGTCAATTTCATTAAAGACGCCCAAAAATTTACCGAGTGCTTTTCGATTTTCACATAGGCCACGGATATCTATATAAATTTCAGTTTCGCGAAATTCCAAAAACTTGCAACTTTATTTCGCTTTTTCATTTTCTAAAAAGTCTTAAAAGTATCTAAATTTAAGTAACAATATCTTTGGTAAGGCTTTGTGGAATTGAATGATATATATATATATATATATATATATATATACATATGAAAAATTTAAAAATTTATGAAAAATTTAAAGAAAAAAAAACGGCATTTTTAAATCAGTAAAATTTACATAGACTTCTTACAGAGTTACAGAGATAGAGATATTGATACAAATTTACAAGCGAAATCGCGAGTTTTCGAAATTTCGCAAAACTGAAATCAATAAATGGTTTAATGGATTTTGTGTAAAAAAAATACCCTATTTCGGTCGTTCTTTCATGGAATTATCGATATACTAAATTTAGCGAAGCTTAAATTGGACTAACACTATATATGCTTTATGACATAGAATGCAACTACCCAGCAAAAACTTTTTGGTTTTCGGTAATAACAACTACTACGCCGGATTAACAACCAGAAGTTTGTTGGTTCAACCCCATTCTGAAGCTGTTAGTTTTTTATAACAAAATGTCTAAAAAGATATTTTAAACTAAATAGGGTTTTTGTCGCTTAGGATGCTATGTGAGAGATAGTGCACTGAGTAAGACGTTAGTCAGTAAAAACGAATGGTTAGTGTGTGTCCAAGTTCGAGTCTCACTGACGGCAAAAATTTTTTTGTTTTTTTTTTTTTATTTTTGTTTTCGTTTAGGTACATATTTTTGAGTACCCCTAGAGTCAAAAAATAACTACATGAATTTGTGGACAAGTCGAACAAAAATAACTAGTTATTCAGGCAAAAAATAAGTAGTTTATTTTTGTTTCCAATTATACCTGCTAGCTTACCAGGAAAGCAAAGTTTTTGCTGGGTAGAAGTTTATGTGAGAGGCACTTCGAACTAAATTTTCAAAAAAATACCAATTTTTTTCAATACACAAAAACAAAATATATGTAACTACATATAATTTGTTGTTGCATGAATTAGGTTTTTGACAATTAAACCAGGTTTTTTATTTTTCTCTCACATAAATATTTACTTATTAATCTATGCTTTATGGGGTCTTAAATAATTTTTGTTTTTCGTCCCAAAAATATCCGAGGTTATTCACTTTGGAGACCCAACCACCACTTTACTGTCCTGCTAGATACTTGTGTTGCTTTAAATCTAACAAGCTTTTGTCAAGTGAAATTTTATTCAGATATCTCTAACAATTCATAATTACAATATTATTTCCCCCAAAAAAATGAAACTCTGTGCACTAGTGGTATTGGAGGGTATAAAAACTGACAGAATAACCCTCGTTCTCTTTCACATATTTTCAAAATTGTCTTAAGTTGTAAAAATTAAAGTTCTATGTAAATAATTTGTGACTTTTCCAAGTTATGTATTTTCATACTATTTATTCAAAACATGACCTAGTTTTTTCCCTTCATTGTTTTTCTTAATTAAAATTTTACCAGAAACTTAGTATTAAGAACTATTTGTTCCACTTTTAAGCTAAATATTGATTTAAAAAGCATAAACAATTTTTTACTATTCAAATGTTATTTAAATCACATATAAATTTTTCTTTTTCTTTTTCTATTTTTCTTTTTTTTTTTTTTTTTTTTGCTCATCAAGGATTACAACAATTTAAATAGAGACCAATCAGTTCTCTTCTTGAGTTAAATCTTCAAATGTTAACAACATATCAGGTAATGCACAATAAGTTTGGATAAGTTTTTATTTTCTTTTTTATTTTATCTTTAATTTCTATACAACTTCAAAATATACTATAGGAAAACGTGAGTACACCTTTTATACTTACATATACATACATGCATATGTATATGTGTGAGAGTGGATTTTATAAAATATCTCTATATAAAAGATGTGTAGGAGATATTGTCAAAAAGTTTTCTTTATAATAACTTTACATGCATGCTAAGTAGACTTTTGTAGTTTAACTAAGAAATAAGAATATTTAAAAGAATTTTTAGTTAAAAACTTTAATAATAATAATATACAAGAGTAGGGTTTACAATTATTTGGGTTTTTTATATTATTCAGTTAATTCGACAAAATAATTATTCGAGGATAAAAGTTGATCGGTTAGTAATCGATTAATGGCAAATTATTCGATTAACCGAATAGTCTTAATAATACATGTAAAACATATAAATGAAACTGATTATAGTATTTAATTTATTAATATAGTTATTTAGAAACATAATGTTTATCAAATTCTTTCACAAAGGGTTCATGTTATCAATTTTTTCACGTTCCATTTGTATGGAAAAATCGCATTTTCTAATATAGAACTAGAGAATATTAGTAATTTTTCGTACATTTTGTTGATCAATATTAAAATTTTTTATCACAAGTTTAAGTATTTATGAAGTTGTATATTATATTCTTTTCAAGTCGCATTTTGTTAAATATTCCATCCCAGCAAAAAATAAAAAGAAGTCAATAGCTTAAAGAACTTGTAATTCAAAAGTAGTGCAAATTTGGATCACTGAAAAGAAGTTGTTTTTTCTGATACCTATTCACTGAGAAGGAAGTCATGCTCTAAAAATGCTTGCTGTTTGGGTTAACAAGTAGTCAGGTGATGACATATTTGTTTGATTATGTTCAATCATTGTTTTTTAAAGAATTTTTAGTTCCTGGGATCCTCTACAAGAAAATCCCGGAAATCGGGAACTAAAAAATTGACAAAATTCCCGGGAAATTCAAGTCAAAAAATCCCTATATGTGTAGCAAAAACTAACAAGAGTATGACTAATTATAATACAAAAAGCGATAAAAAATAAATAAATTAAAAATAGGACTGATTCTTGGTTAGCGCACCGACGATATCCATATATGCTGGGTTCTCATGAAATTTAAAGACGATTTGGCTATGTCCGTCCGTCTGTCCGCCTGTTTAAAGCAGGGATTCTCATAAGCTCTTGCTTCGCGACCCTCTTTCAATGTTACAAATTGAGAACAAATTATCTACATTACAGAAAATTCAAATGTTTGAACATGATAATTTTAATATGTTTCACAAAATATTTTCAAACTAATTTGAGTCTCAATTGGAGTTCAATATATTTTAAAACTATATATATAATAAAATCATATTTAATTAAGCAATCTATTTACAAGAAATTTAATTTCATGCGATAGAAATTTTCCAAAAAAAGAAAAATAATATTACATACCTACTAATGTATAGCTTTAAAGAAAAATAGGATTTTATATAGAATACTAGGAAGAAAGGAAGAAGTAATTCAAAAATATTAAATGTTTACCACTTCAAAAGTAAAACTAAATAAGTGCAGAAAATATACTTTTAAATTATAAATATCTTTTTAGCAGGATAAAGGTTAGTTATTTTTCCAATTTTATCGAAGTATTTTTATTAATTTAGTTTTTTATAAAAATTACATATACAAACGTTTTTTTTTAAGAGAAAAGCTTCAAAAGCGGTGAATATAAGTCATAATAAAATTAACATTGTTCTAGCTCTGAACTTTCTTTTTTGTTGAGATGTTTTTAAAATTTCGATAATTTGATTTTGTTTTTAAATTAATGTTAAAAAAAACTTTATAGAAACATTTCAAATTATTATAAAGCTTTAAAAGATGTGCTAAAAGATGCCAAGATAAAACTGTTTTTGTAAATTATGTTAAAACTAACTAGTCTAAAGGCTGAAAACCCGTATTATAAACTTTCGATGTAAAACAGTCACTATTTATGCGGAATTGGTAAAGCAGGGTAAAGCCAATAAGCTGAAAATACACTTTTTTAACCAAAATTATTTTTAATTAGCTTCAAATTCAACATTTATTAAAATGTCGGTTAACTGGTTTAACCGGTTTTTAAATAGATGGTTAACCAAAAAACCGATTTTTCAATTTCACCCAATTTACGACTAATCTTCAAACCAGTTTTTTTAAAAGTCGGTTTTTTATAAACATGCTTTAAATAAATGATTCTCAAATGGGGGCCCGCGACACACAAGGAGTCTGTACGAACATTGTAGAAAGCCGACTCCCTTACTCCAGAGGAACTTCTTTCTCTTAAGTGGGCTAAATCATTGTTGGCCGAATTGTAGCGTAACTCTCCCCCAACGCCTTACAATCCGATGAACAAATCGTGTAGTGAAATTGCCAAAGGACATGTTATACGAGTTGTCATCGATAGGAGCGACCTTTGATTTGAACATAAAATTGTATCTATTTTTTGATTGGCATTTTTCTATAAATTAGGTTTATGTATCTGCTCAAATTTTTCTATCATTCTGTTAACCTTTATGAAAGACACTACCGAATCATAATAATCTTTTATCAAACATTCTTCTCAATATGAAGAACTTCAATAGATTTTTATTTAAATCTTTTTAAACAAGAAGGTTTTATATGAAATTTACCGCAAAGTAATTACTTTTAAATTTAATATAAACCGACGTATTTATTATATATATATATTGCTTAAATCAGTTCTTTTTAGTAATAAGTATTTACATTTGCATTTGAATCTCTTTGAAAATAATATCTTCCGATGCTCTTTGAAAACGTACACATATTAATACTTTAGAAGTGATGAAAAAGTGTTTTCCAAAAAATTGCTATTATTTATATTTGCTGGTATATAAAAGAATTTAAAAAAATATGTAACTGCATAAATTTTTCTTTAAAACAAAAAAATATTCTAAATTTATAACTCCAGAAAACTAAATTTCATTTAATCGGTTATTCGACACAAATTATTCGGTTTATTCGTTATTCGAAAATATGCCATTTTAAATTATTCGACGGTTAATTGATTGGATGCCCTATACAAGAGTATGATAACACTTACATTTGTATATACATATGTACTAGATAAAATAAACTTAAATAACACTAGTCAACAAAAAAAAAAACGTTTTTTTTACCAATTTCCAAATAACTCCGTAACTATTAAGCGGATAAAAAAATAATATTAACCCTTAACGGGACACAAATTTATTGCTGTAGTATACATATTTTTTAAGTTACACTTACATACACCTAAGTAGTCTCAGTAAGTTATGTGCTATAGAGGATGCTTAGAATTTACTACAAGCGGAGATATGTATAACGAAATACGTATTTTTTAAATTTGTGTTCAAAAATGTAGTTTTTGTGTTTTTCAATACTTTGGAAGAAAAATTGAATGGTGATAAAAATATAATAATGGATTGTGTGACAATGAAATCATAAGTGACACAGAAAATACGGAAATCCTAAGCTGTTCGGAAGAAAGTCTTATTGTTTATGGTAATGAATACTTCAGTACAAATAGCTAAGGTGAAAAGGAGGATAATTTTGTAAATTCTGGGTATCTATGCTTCAAACTATTCATTCTTTCTCTTATATTTTGTTCGAAAATTTTGAAATTATGTTTAACTTGTCATTTTTTATACATTACTGAAATAATAAAAAAAATTTAATTTTATTGAATCTAGAGCACTCAGAAAAAAATATTTTTTCTAAAAAGATTTCATTTAAATTATTAATCAGAATTTTAAAATGATTTTAAATATTTTTATAATTAAATATATTACTCGAATATTCTAACAAATTAAGTTAAAATTTTACATAAAAAATATAATATAATAAATACATATTCAATTATTTTATTAATTGAAACTCAACCGATTAAAAAAATTGTGTATTTAATTATTCAAATTATCACTTATTTTTTTATTAACATTTGATTAATTTATTAATTAATACAATGAAAAATAATTGAAAGGCGATAAATTGTTTTATTTTTAGTAAAAAAATATTAGGGAATTTGAATTTTGATCACTTGAATAATTGATACAATTAAAAAAGTAATTGGAATAGTTTTTATATTTGATAAATCGTTTAATAGAAAAAAGGCTAAATTCAACTTTACAAAAAGCTAAGTGCCCCAAAAAATAAGGCTAGAAAAAAAATTATTTTTTTTTTTTAAATTAAAAACTTATTTTTTTCTCGTTCTCATTAATTTTTGATATTGCAATATATTTATAAATAAAACATAGTACAGCTGCCAGCAAAATAAGCCATTGAAAAATCGTCCAAAAAATTTCCACACAAATTTGAGTTACATGATTTTTTGTCATTTTAAAATATATTTAATTTTTGATTAAGCATTTTTTAATTTGTGGATGATTTTTCGCTTTTATAAAAATTTGAAATAAAAATAAATAAAATTATTAATAAACAAAATTATATTAAATTATGTTTTTAAATAGTTTCTATGGTTCATGAAAAATAATTATAATCAATTTAGTAAGTCTATAAAATTTATTCTTATTTTTTATTTTGAAAATGAAGCGCCGCAGTCAAAAATTTTATATACACAAAAATGCTTAAATAGATGGTTCTGAAATTTTTTTCTTCGCTCTTGAAATATTACAATTTTAGCCTTTTTAAGGCAACTTTAAAAATCAAAAAAAGGCTAGAAACTAAAATGAAAATTTTGAGGCTAAAAGCAAAATAAGAAAGCTAGATTTAGTCTTAAAAAGGCTAAACTGGCAGCACTGGACCTAAGTTTTCGAAACAAGTATGAATTTTTGAAGCAGCCAACTTTTCTAAATAAAATACTGAAACTAAATGTTTCGAGAAATTGTTTAATATTATGAATTAATCTGATATATATATTCTCGATTATTCAGTATAAATAGAGAAAATGGTCCAAAATAGTATTTTGCTAAAAATAAAAAAAAAAAATACAACACAATTCGTCGTATTACAAGTTTACTTAAAATACAACAAGATATATGATTGTTTGCTTCTTAAGTCTAAATAAACTCTAATAATCGTAACAAAGAGTGTCATAAAAAGACATGCAACATGCGACCCAGAATTTCGGCAATTGTAATGAAATTGGATGCAAATTTAATGCGAATATAGGGAGGTCCCAACTTTTATGCAATTAATTTTTATACAAAATGATTATCAGAATAATCTAGAGAAGAAATGCTTCAATTAGTTGATTTAGTTTTAATCCTAACTTAATCAGTTCATATTTTATTTAAAAAGAAACATGTTATGTTTTATTTGAAGGCACACCTTACAAACTAAGAAAAATTTTTAAAATATAATAATTAAGTTAAAAATTGATGTAAAATTAAAAAAAAAATTGTTTAAAAATTTTATTTATATTTAACAAAACGGCTATTTTATTTAAGTACACAGAGAATATCACAATTTGTGCGTACACAGAAAAATATAGTCAATTAAACCATTTGTCAAAAATAGAAATTATTCCAATTACTTTTTTAATTGCATCAATTATTCAAATGATTAAAAATTACGTTTTCTAATATTTTTTACTAAAAATAATACAATTTATCGGCTTTCAATAAATTTTTTTATTATATTAATAAAGTTATCAAATATAAACAAAAATAAGTAAAGATTTGAGTAATTAAATATATAATTTTTTTTAATATGTTGAATTTCAATTAATAAAATAATTGAATATGAATTTTTCGTTATTGAAATATGATTTTAGATTTTTCTGTGTAGAATTTAAATTTAACATATTAAAAAACTCTGTTTTTGAACCAATTGTTATATAACTATAAAAATAGTTTAAACCATTGTGAATTTCTGATTAATAATTTAATTGAACATTTTTTCTTAATAATTTTTTCTATGTAGAACAATATTTATTAAAATTTTTTTCAAATGAGGTCATTTTAAACCCACGATATCAAAAATGTTTTTAGAAATAGCGACACCAGTTAAGTGTTAAGATAACTTGAATATTAGTCGGCATTTATTGAAAAAAAGGTAAATATTAGTTATGCCCATAAAAACAATCAAGATCTAATAGAACAAAACTTAAAGCAGATTCATGATCAGCACGTCAAATTCCATCTAGTCCACCTATTTTCGTTTAGTGGAAAACTTGTCGGCCGAACAGTGTAATCAGAAGATATTTGTACATATACAACCACATGCACACATTTATAAACTCAATTTTATATGTGTAGGTAGGTATATATGTATATTTAGTACTCATATCCAGACAAATGACTGAAAATTGTTCAAAAACAAGTTGTTGGTAGAAAATTTGTTTTTTTGGAAAAGATATAAAAATAAAGAACTTTTGTTAACAAGTAAAATTGGACAACAGCAACAACTTCAACATAATTTATATAAATATGTAGGAAATAATATAACAACAAAACAAACAAACAGAGAAATTACAAATAACATATGCAGTTAAATAATGGTAACTGCACAAAAATTTCAAACAAGGAAGTTGTTCTCTTTTGTGGCCTTAAGATAGATTTTTAACATCCAAAGGACATTTTTAAAAGGTATTTTAAACAACATGTCCTTGTTAAAGCAAACAAATCCATTTTTTTTTAAACATAGAAAAATTAAAGAATTCTTTTTTTTTATTTTTTCGAGTTGAAGAAAAATAAATTTTTACAACCAGCATAAAAATTACATTATTTTCTTTTTGATTGCAAACAAATTTAAACATATTTTTAAGAAAAACAAAAATAAAATGAACAATATTTTTCCCACCTTAATGTAAAACAAGTTCACAAGAATCACCTTCTTTAAATCCCGTTTTTTATTGACTAAAAACTTGTTATTGTAAATGCTTCAACAGGATGTTACACTGCGGGACATCTTTGTTAGTTTCTTATTAACCTTTGATAATAAATAAATACAATTTTCCACAAAACAATCTTGAGAATACACGTTTTCTTTAACATTTTTCAGTATGAGCTTAACACCTTTGTAGATTGTTTGATAATAATTTTTTAGAATTTGATGTTTATTGCCATTATGTTAAAAATAATTAAATTAATTTAAAAATTTATTAAATATTAGAGGAATGCGGGTTTGGAAATTTATAGTTGTTGGTTTAAAGAATTGAAAGAAATAATTTAATTAATTTGAACAATGCTACTATAACATTCATCAGGGTCAAAGGTTTCTAATATAGTCGTTTTTTAATGACCTTTAACAAATACATAATTGTTTTTGATATTAACGAAATTAGTTTCTGAGATATTAATAAAAAAGTTCTGATAACACTGCTACTGGGAAAAATCAATCGAAAAATTAATGTTCAATATACCCTCCATATTTTAAGTTATGCTAAAAAAATGTTTTCGAATTGGTTCCTATTCAAATCTATCCCTAATTCTATTAATCTTTTGATGATTTTTTTATTTCTAAACTTAAATATATAAATAAATCGATTTTAATTGCAATTTATTATAATTTTTTCTATAAAAACCTATACAACTATGAAATCACAAAAAGTTTTACCTTTTAAAAATACAATAACTGTTAAACTTATTCTATATTAAACGGAATAAATTACTTAAACTTTCCATACTTTTCATAAAATTTTCCCCGAAAAGTATGCACAAAATATGATGAATGATTAACCTATTGGAAATTTGTTGCAATTGGTACAATAGTACTGGTCCGTTAGTACCAGTTTGAGTACAATTGACACCAAAAACTCACCAAAGTTCAGTTGGAAACCATCTGCCACTACCACACACACCAACAGTGTTGCCAGTTTAGCCTTTTTAAAGCTAAATCCAGCCTTTTTCTTTTGCTTTTAGCCTTAAAATTTTCGTTTTAGCTTCTAGCTTTTTTCCTAGCATTTTTTTGATTCTTAAAAATACCTTAAAAAGGCTATTTTAACAACAAAAAAAACATTTTTTATTATCTGCTACTATTTTTTTTTAATCATTCATTTCAGCATTTTTGTGTATTAATTCACACAAAAAAATTCATATTTTTTTATATTGAACAAAAATGTTCGCCCGCGGCACTTCATTATCTAAATCAAGAACAACTAAATACTAAAATACTAATAATTGATATGATAGAATTACTAAATCGATTATTATAATTATTTGTTTATTTGCTTCATTAATTAGTTTCTATTATAAACATAATTTTATCAAATTCTTATAAAATTAAAAAAAAATCACCCAAAAACTTAAAAATGCTTAATCGAAAAGGAATTATAGTTAATCACCTTAAAATATTACACAGAAAAAAGTCACCTATGACCAAATATATTAGTAAATAATTCATTTTGTTTTAATTTTTTACTTATGCTCAATTTCACTATCTATCTGTTTATGTAAGTATGTCACTCAAACACTTTACAATTACTAGTTTCTATCATTACAAAGTCATTTTAATATTACTACTCCAGTGTGATTCGCTATCATTTTTGATGCAATAAGTAATATTTACTTTCTATGAGGTCCACTACCCCTCCTAGACCTATTCGCTCTATACGAAATTTGATATGAAAAATATTTCTACAAATTTTTAGGCCTTTCACTTTCCTTTAGATATGCAAAAATAAATATTTGCTTTATATGGGTACTACTTCTCCCACCGACTTAGCCATCCTATTACCATTTTACAAATGCAATATGATAAAATATCGCGTGATCCATTTCGAGGTTCCCTACTTTTTTAAAGAAAAAAACACAGAAAATTCAAATTTAATGGGGAATGTTTATTATCATTTGAAAGAACATTCTTTGGCATTTATTTTTTGAAGATTATGTCTATCAAATGTTGGCCGATGCTACGTCGCAGATGGTCCATCCGTTGAGTCCAATTTTCGATGACTCGTTCGAGCTGAAACCAAATGTCGCCGAGATCACGAGCTTCAATTTCAGGCATCAAATAGTTGGTTATCATAGCGCGATAACGGTCGCCATTGACGGTTACGTTCGCAACGGCATCATTATTAAAGAAATATGGACCGATGATTCCATCGGCCCACAAACCACACCAAACCGTTGTTTTTTCTGGATGTAGTGGCAGATCTTCAATCTCTTCAGGTTCCTCTTCGTCCCAAATGCGGCAATTTTGTTTGTTTATATACCCATTGAGCCAGAAATGGGCCTCATCGCTGAATAAAATTTGACTCGAAAACGTCGGATCTTCTTGGAACTTTTCAAGAGCCCATAGAGCGAAGCGATGTCTATTGGGAAATTCGAGCGGCTTCAGTTGTTGCACAAGCTGTATTCTGTACGCTTTCAATCTAAGATATCGACGTAAAATGCGCCAAGTCGTTCCATACGTCAGTTCGAGTTGCTGCGAACGGCGCCGAATCGACTCTCCACGGTCTTCATATACACTCTCAGCTACGGCCGCTATATTTTCTTCACAGCGTGCTGGACGTGGTCTATTCGGTCGAATATTATCCAATAATGAATGCTGGGTCTCAAAATGGGTGATGGTGTTGCGAATAGTGCGCTCAGTAGGCCGATTATGTTGACCATAAGTTGAGCGAAGTGCACGAAACACATTTCTCACAGAACGTGAATTTTCGTAATAAAGTTGAACGATTTGTAAACGTTGTTCAGGCGTAAGTCTTTCCACTATGAAATGCCAAACAATACTAAACAAAAATAACATGATAGCATGTCACGACTCACACGTGATCTGTCAGAAAAAGGCTATTGAAAAAAGTATCTCTACTTGAATCACCCATTAGTAGTTCCCACGAAGTTTGACTGCTCTCAATATAATAGTTACTTACTTATTCTATAATTAATATTTGTTTTGTATGGGGGTACCATTTCTCCTAGTCCTATCCGTCCCATTTTTATCTTAAATTATTAATGTTGATGAAAAAGTTATTTCTACAAAATTTTAGGACTTTTGCAGTAGAAGTTTTTAAGATATATGCTATTTAATATTTTCACTGAATGGGGGGTCCTATCCGTCCCATTTTCATTCTAGGTTTTGAGATTGATGAGAAAGTCATTTCCGTAAAATTTTAAGACTTTTGCTGCAACAGTTTTTAAGTTATCCGATAATTTATATTTTCTTTGTATGGGGGGGGGATACTATTCCCTCTGATCCTATCCTTTCCATTTTTATCTCAATTATAAAGGGTGATATGAAAGTTATTTCTTCACAAATGTAAGACTTTTGCGGAAATAGTTCTTAAGTTAAGCGAAAATTAATATATATTTTCTTTCGATGGGGAGGTACTACTTCTTCTGTTCATATTGAAAAATAAAAAATCCTATTTTAATTCTGGGGTCCACACGATGATACCGTGAAATTTTCAATAAGATCGGTTTAGCGTATTAGTTGTCTATAAGGTACAAACAAACAAACACAATTCATTTTGGTATATACGAGTATATATATATATATATAGATTTTTTTCTACAACAGAAAAAAATATCAAAATTCATAAATTATGTGTGGAAAAAGTTTGAGAATAAATTTAATTAAGTTTAATTAAAGGCAACATTGTGTAATGACTTTCTAATATGTTTTTAATACCTTTAATTGCAATTAAAATTTTTGAAGAACATCATCATAGTAAAACGCATTAAAAAGCATCAGCAATAATAAGAATAAAAGAATCTAGCACAACAACGAAACGAAAAATAAAAAAAAAGTTGTTAATGGATGCTTTTACTTTTTTACTCATACCTTTCTCTCTCTCTTTTTCTCTCTCTTGCGCTAGTGAACACGTCAGTAAATGTTGAATATAAGAAAATTGTTAGGGAGGTAACGATTTTATATAGTTTTTTTTTTTTTTTTTTTTTTGACAATGGTCAAAGGGAAAATGTTAAAAAGTTTATTTTATTAGGAATAAAAATAACTATAAGAGCTTATTAAATATCATTTAATTAATTAAAAATTAGAGTACAGTTTCATTAAAGATTTACATAAGTACCTGAAATTAAAGTGTCCTTTTTAAAGTAGCGTAGTTTTTAATCAATAAAAATTTTGATTTCAATCTTTTTAGATACAATTACGATTTTATGAATTAAAGTAAAATTTTTGGAAAAAATTGTTTTGAGAAGAAACTTTAAATACTTCACCCGTAATAAAATCTTTGTTAATAAATTAAATTTTACGGTGATTGTGGAACTTATCATTTAAAATTATAAAATGTAAAAAAATAAGATTTGTGTTAAAAGAATCTTACAATACCCAAAAAAACCGCCAAAAATACCAAAAATGGGATTTTTTGCAAATTTTGCACATAAAGTTTATATTTGTTGTATATCCCATAAAACACGCTTGTAAACTTTTTAGAATACATTGGAGATTCCAAAACTGAATTCTGTTTGTAGATTCAAACTTTGAGATTTCAGAACATATAGGCTAAGGTCTAAATTTCTAAACAAAATAGGTCAAATTTTGTAGGGTCTGTACTTAGTCCTATTCGATAATTGGGCTGGTTTTTAAGTTTAAAATTATCTCCATGAAGGTAACTTTCGATAGAATATAAAACTATTATACATTCTTAAAGAAAATTTAATTTTAGAGAAAAAAGAGTGGAGCGACTTTTACGGCCAAAAAAAAAAAAAAAAAAAAAAAAAAAACATAATTTTTTCAATTTTCAAATTCAAAATCGTTCATTTTTGGACTCGGAAAAGATATTTACTTTAAATTTTTTATTCGATATATAATATTGTTCTTTAACTAACTGGAAAAAAAAATACAAAATCGGATGAAAATATTGGGATATACAGGTAACCCTCAATTTACGCGATACTTCATTTAATTCAATATTACACTGGGGCCTCATTCTGTGTTGTTAATTGCGACGCAAACTAAAACAACGCAAATTGAATGACTATTTTCTAAGTATTTCCACTGTTTTATTAGTAATTGTTTCCAGTATCAAAATATTAATCATTAATAAAAAAAGAATATTTTTTGTACATAGAGGTGAAATTAATATATTTATATAAATCCTATTTTGAATCTAACTAAATACAAAGAATTTAATCAATTTTTTTTTTTTATTAAAAAAAATTTTTAATACCTTTACACCTGTTATTAACAATTATGAAACTCCTTATAACATAGATTTTTCCAAATTTATAATGAAAAATAGACTAAAAAAGTCAACGAATCAACAAATTTTTCACACACAGTTACTTAAGTTTAATTTCCAGAGAAAATATATGCTGTATATAGCGATATAAATGAAGATCATAACTACGCAAATCGAAATTGTAACGACACAAATCGAGATCATAACAAAATATTGAAATTTCTAACAGCGACGCAAATCGAGGCCCGAGTTCAGTGACCATTTCTTATGAGGGTGGATCAATAAGTCCGTGATTTTTCGAACTTCCCATCAAGTACCACCTGTTAATTTGAGCAAGCGTCATCATTTACTTTGCGTTTAACAGCTGCTCAAAACATACAACCTCGTGTATTTTCCTAAAAATGGAAAAAAGTGAATTTCGAGTGCTCATTAAACATTATTTTTAGCGAAAAAAAAACCGTCAATCAAACCAAGAAAAAGCTCGATAAATACTATGGGGACTCTGCACCATCGATTTCAATGGTAAAAAAGTGGTTTACTGACTTTCGTTGGGGTCGCACAAGTACAAATGACGCTGAACGTTCTGGACGACCAATTGAGATCAGTACACCCGAAAATAGCGAAAAAATCCACGATATGGTGTTGGCCGACCGAAGAGTAAAAGTGCGTGAGATGGTTGATGCCATAGGCATTTCATATGGCAGTGTGGTTTCGATTTTAAATGATCAGCTGGGTTTAAGAAAGTAGTCTGCAAGATGGGTACCGCGTTTGCCCTCAATTGACCATAAACGTAAACGTGTGGCAACTTCAAAGGATTGTTTGGAATTGTTTAACCGCAATCCGAATGAGTTTTTGCGGCGTTTTGTAACTGTGGATGAAACACGGATCCATTTCTGTACTCTAGAGACCAAGCTGCAGTCTAAACAATGGGTTTCTCCGGGTGAACCTGCACCGAAGAAGGCCAAGGTAAGTTTGTCAGCCAATAAGGTGATGGCAACAGTTTTTTAGGATGCTCGCGGGATAATCCACATCGATTACCTTCAAAAGGGAAAAACAATAAACGGCGAATATTATGACAACTTATTAGACCGATTTAATGAGGATTTAAAAGAAAACGATCCCATATGTTCAAGAAAAAAGTTTTTTTTCATCAAGATAATGCACGGTTGCACACGTGTGCAGTCTAAATGACAAAACTCTATGAATTGGACTACGAATTGGTACCTCATTCGCCATATTCTCCTGATTTAGCCCCTAGTGACTACTTAATATTTCCAAACTTAAAGAAAGGGCTCGGTGGAAAGAGATTCAGCTCCAACGATGAAATTATCGACCAAACAAATGGCTATTTTAAGGTCCTCGAAAAATCCTATTTTTTACGCAAAGTAAATGACGACACTTGCTCAAAATTTGACAGTAGTCTATTAACAGGTGGTACTTGATGGGAATAGTGTTGCATTTCATATAACTACGAGGAAAATCCGTAAATGCACGTTTCTATTTAACTCAAACTTGATGGAACGCGTTGAAACAATAATTACCAACCTTGAATTGTAACTTTTGGCTATCATTTCACGAAAATGATTAATTCAAGGAGAATCTTCATCAGATAATTTTAATGCTGCTGAAATATTATCATCTTATTTTAAATCATTTAATAAATTATGATATGAGAATGGATAACAAAAGGCCTATATGTTGAAATATAGAAAATCGTTTGAAAAAATATATAAAAATAAATAATTTCATGTGTTTTAATTTAACGCAATTTTTAGGTCCCACACTAAAATTTTAATTACTGCTGTAATTTATGCGATATATAAAAATTCTTGTCTCAAAATATAATTTTATATTTAAATTTGTATTTTTGTGTGTTGTTTTACGCGTTTTTAATTCACATGTAGTTTCTCCGGTTCCAACAAACCGCGTAAATCGAGGGTTACTTGTATATTTAAAAAACTAGACCAAGATTTTGCAAAATTGAGTTTGTTAAAATTTCAAATGTAAATAACCTGAAAACTATAAAAAATAAATAGCACATTTAAGCATGTTTTTCATAGGTCACACTGAGTTCTTTAAAAGGATGTACAAATATTTCAAATCGGCTAAGAAAGATAAAATTGGCTAGCGATTAAAAATTTTCTATGTCGGAGTACTCTTTTTGAGCCCCAATAACAACAATGCTAAGGGATCTGTAGGTTCCTTCTTTCAAACTTAGGATCCTCTTCTATGGCTAAGCGAAATTTTACGTAGATCCAACCAACCGATCAGATGTTACTAATTTATTTTCAAGAAATTTCAATTCTGCCTCACTGTGTAGTGTTGTCATTGTAAGGAAATACTTTTCTATGACACTTAGTACACTTAGAAATAAGTACTTTTTTTGCGCTTAAAAGTTCTCTATTTTAGTTTTTAGAAGTAATAATTTTTCTAAAATTACTTTCCTTTTTTGCTAGGCAACTTCTCTAACTTCATTTCATTTTTTTCCAATTATTTACTAAATAATTTCCATTCAATACTTTGAATTCTTTTAAACTGTATTCAAAACAAGCCGCAACATCATAACTTAAACAACAATTTACTAACTTTCAACATTCCTGTAAAACATAAAACTTTTTACTTAATGAATTACGGGGCTAAATACCTTTAAAGAGAGATGAACTAAATAATAAAAAAAATAAATAAAATGACTTTTAAAATAGTTTGGAAATTTATAGTCATTATTTCAATTTCAAAGAAATCGATGCACAGTGGTACGAATATTAAGTCTAGAATATGTAAATGTAGAATAGTAAATATTAAGCGAAATATTATGTTAATTACTAAAAAAATAACTTTGAGAAAAACATTTTTTAATGTAAAAAATTAACTTTCCGTCATAAATGTAAACATTTTTTTGTCCTCCATTTTTTTTTTTGGGAATTTTAATATAGACATTTTGATTGCTTATGTTAATTGTTAGAATAAATATAAATATATACTTTTTCGTAAGCTTCTTATAGAATTGTTATATTATTGAAAAAAAGTGACTAAAATTACCACCCTGTACTTATTTGAATTTTGCGTGAAAAACACAAAAAAAGGTGCAAGATAATTGTATGTCATTATATAGCGAACACTATAGTGGTTTTATCTAAAAGCTTAATAATCTAAACTTTGCTAAACTTTAAAACTTTAAATTTATTGCCACTTTGACTTTAACCAAAACTTTCGAATATTTTGAAATTTAAAATTAAATTTTAAATTACATATGAAACTTTAAGAAATACAATCATAATGACCTATTAAAAATGTGTGCTCATGAAAAAAAAAAAAAAATGTTTCAAGTTTAAAAATTTCAACCTTGGATGGTCAGTCACATTTTTCAATTAAATAATTTGATAACAGTTTCCGTAAATTTACGATGTTGTATGTTATACTAAAAAAAAAATAATTTATTCTGACGACATATATTCGTCAACTTTGTCTTTTTAGTTTATTTGATTCCATCCACTGTGCGATGTTATTATTCATACCAAAAAAGACAAAAATAATTTTTTATAATATATTTAGTTTACAAGTAATTCTTATTTGCAAATAAAATTCTTGTAAATACTTAATTCACAGTTTATACGCATATAGCAGATTTTAAAATAAAAATTATATGGTAGCATTTTGATTTCCAGCACAAATTTTTCAATATCATTTTTCTTTTCTCAATAAATATTTCTTTAACATATTTTTTTCAGTTAAACTTTTTTCAAAATATTTTTAATATATATATACATACATATTCTATCATTTTGTTATATATATATATATATATTTTTTTTGTGCTATTGATAGTTGAAAACATTAAAAACGTTAGATAAGTGGCAACATTTTACACCTCATTTGTAAATAGTGTCGTTATTCATGAACTGTTTTCGTAAGTTAGTAAGTTACAATCAAAATTAATATGGTAATATTTTACATTTTTATTCGCAAATAAGAACTACGTATAAACAAAGTAATAAATCAAAAAAAAAAAAAAAAAAAAAAAACAAAAACAAAATACAGTAAAACTATAATTAAATGTGTACATAGTTGATTATGCTTAGCAGAAACTCTTAAAAAGGACTATCAAAGTCCTCATATTTTATTAAATACAAAAAAAGCAAAAAAAAAAAAGAAAATGAATATTGATCGTAAACACGTCTACTATTTTATACAACTTTTTGAACTAAACTCTTATATGAACATATGTATAAAAATACATATAAAATGTATGTAGTACTTATACATACATATATACGCTTAAATACATCCCCATAAGCAGGCAATTGCTATTGTAAAGTAAAAACAAAAAAAATCAATATCATTTAAAATTCAAAGCACGCGATTTAAGTCAGCAAGTTTTTTTCTGTCTTTTTGTATTACTCGTAAAACAAAAAACTCAAAGAAAACTATAGGTAGTATGAGGAAGTAATTCATATAATATCAGTTGTAGTACTTACACAAACACACTTTTCTATAAAATCTGCATATTTTATCATATTTCGGGGTTAAACTAAATAGTAACTATACATACATATATACATACATACATGCATACATAAATACATATATAGTTTCACATAGAGACATAATACTTAAGGACAGTTTGGAAAATTTATATTCGCACAAACTAGTTCTAAATGTTATCATAAAAATCCTAAAATATTCCATGTTTATCATAACCAAATTTAACAAAACTTTATAATAATTTTCCATAATAGTTTTTTAGTTTTTAATAATTTCTGTACGTTTCCATAGTTAAATAATACACTAGTGTACGAATATTGCTTTTATACACTGTATTTATTGCCATATGTATATGAGTGTACAATTTAATGGTCCTTTATATGACTCCTAAAAGATAAAACAATAACAAAAAGTTTCCTATTTTAGATTTGATTGTTCATAGATTGAACTGATAAAATAATAATAAAAATTGAAGCGGATGATTGTAATTCATAATCGTATTACGGACGAACAATATTAGATTTTTTTTTATAATATTTCCTAAACTAAATTGCTATTTTCTGCAGCAATTTCCAATTTATGAGTTTGAAGACAATTACACACGCCTCATATTTTTTATAAATATTTTAAGCTAACAGGAACAGCAGTGTCAGTGAACGATTAGAACATAGACTAGACTATAAACTATACTATAAACTAGATTATAAACTAGACTATAGACTGGACTATATGCTAGACTAAAGATTATACAATAGACAAGATTATAGACTATACTATAGACTATACTATACACTAGACTATAGACTAGACTATATACTGGACAATAGCCTAGGCTATAGACTAGACTGCAGAGTAAACAATAGACTAAACGACAGACTAAACTATAAATTAAACTATATACTAAACTATACACTAGACTATAGACTATACTATAGACTAAACTATAGACTAAACTATAGACTAAGCTATAGACTAATCTATAGACTATACTGTAGACTAAACTATATACTAAACTGTAGATTAAACTATAGTCCAAACAATAAACTAAACTATAGACTAAACTATCGACTAGACTGTAGACTATACTATAGACTAAATTATGGACTAAACTATAGAATAAACTATAGACTAAACTATAGACTAAACTATAGACTAAGCTATAGACTAAACTATAGATTAAACTATAGACTAAACTATAAAATAAACTATAGACTAAACTGTAGACTATACTATAGATTATACTACAGACTAAACTATAGATTAAACTATAGACTAAACTACAGACTAAACTATAGACTAAACTATAGACTGAACTATAGACTAAACTATAGACTAAACTATAGACTAAACTATGGACTAGACTGTAAACTATACTACAGACTAAACTATAGAATAAACTGTAGACTAAACTATAGACTATACTATAGACTAAACTATAGACTAAACTATAGACTAAACTATAGAATAAAATATAGACTAGACTGTAGACTATACTGTAGATTATACCACAGACTAAACTATAGACTAAACTATAGAATAAACTATAGACTAGACTGTATACTATACTATAGACTATGGACTATAAAATTGATTTAAACTTAATCTGATCTATATTTTATTTGAATAATAAATAATTCTAAAATATTTAACTAATATAATTTAATTTCTTTTCAATTAATAAAACTATAATTGTTCTTGAAAAAAATATAAAAAATCGAAGCTGAAGTCTTTTGCTTTGACACAGAGCAAAAATAAAAAGTGTCTACAATATTTTTTCGTGGTGAACTGTTGTCATTTGTTACTGATGCAGATGTTGTTATCTAATAATTATATTGTTGCTACAGTAACACACAGACACAGTAAACTACAATGTACTTTTATAAAAGAAATGCCTGTTCAGCGGCAAAGCACAAACGCAAAAATAAAAATATACAATTAAATTGTCTATACAAACGCAAAAAAATGATAAATAAAAATATGAAATAAGAAAAAAAGACAACAAAAACCCATTCATCACGAATGCTCACACTTGTAGACAGTAGGCGGTCAGGGATGTAAAAATTGTTAGAATTTTCTATCATTTTGTTACAATTTAAACATGAAAAGAGGACTGGCATGACATTGACTAAATAATATATATAAAAATATAACTTAAATTTAAAAATAATACCTAAATAAATATCTACATTGTTTTTAATATAATTTTAATATATGTAATTAAATTCCTTCACAAACCCTTGTTTTGGTACAATTATTCCTAACTGATATTGTATAATTTTAATCTGCCATTCCTGGTAGGAGAAAGCTTTTCGTGATGTTTTAACACAAATAAAATTCAACTCCCTTTTTTACACATAAACAATTTAACACATACATTTGCTCTAGCGCAAACATACACTAAGGCACACATCAAAAAGTAACCTCAAAAACCAATTTTTGAAAGTTACACATGAGCTTCACCACAAGAAATATAACAAGAGCAACAGAAAAAAATTAATAATAAACTAAAATAACAAAGAAAAAATAATTTAAGAGCAAAAAAAGAACTAAACAGTATTACCTTTTGGATATATTATAAACAATTTGTTAATTTTATTAATGTTTTAAACTTTTCTTTTATTTTAATGGAAAATTTCACTTCTTCGACTCGTTTTCAAGAATAGACACCAATATTTTTCAAAGGCACACCCACAATTTAACGACATAACGAACGGATACAAAATAACCCACAAATCCTTACCAAAAAATGTCTTAATAATGTCTTAATATATAATTAAACTTTAGAAAATAATACTCTTATGTTTTAAATATTTCGAAATTTATACCTCATGCCCGAATATTTCCTCCAATTTTGCTTTAATTTTAAAAATATAACATTTAATTTGTTCATTTCTCTAACTATTAGCATTCTTTGCAAACGATTTTCATCAAATTGTTTAATATTTTGTATTACAGTACTACGAGTTGTACTCTGCTTTAACTCAAGTGACAGCTTAAAAATATGATGAATCTGCAATAATGTTGACACGTAAAAATTTTTACTAATCAAAATTGTGCAAAGTTGTGCAGTTGAAATTTAATATACTTGTAGCATTAATATATCAAAAAACTGGAGAGGTATTTTTTGATATATATTTTATGTTTTTTTTATTTATTCACTACTAAAGTTTTGGTTTCTTAAAAAATTTCGATTTTACATTAGATCAGTATTTTTTCTAACGGTACTTCACATTTGATCAATAGTTGTATTTTTAATTATAATTACAATCTACCCAGATTTTTGGGCAGCCGTTTCAAAAAAAAAAAATTTGAATTTTAAATATTAAAAGCACAAACGCAATTTCAGCAATTTTCTTTGAATTTATCGTGTTACATGCAATCTTGAACTTTGACCCATAATAGCTAAAAAACTAATTGAGATTTTGAACTAGTATTTTACATATGATCTAATTGATGTGTTTTTTTTTATTAATAAACGTAAAAAAAATATATTAAAAATCTGACATCGACTTTAACCATTTTTGGCCAAGCTCGTTACAGTGTGCGTTGACGCCGAAACACAATGGTCCCAAAACGATATATACATATACATATATATATATATTGAAAATAATTATGTAACTTACGAATCATTGGAGTTATTTGAAGGAGCACTGTACCTTAGTGGATCATGGGGGTTAGAGGGTATACACCCAAAATTGGTAATCTTGGGTATGCACTTTTTTAAAAAATTCGCCAAAAAGTCATTTATTTTTATATGAAATACAAAAAAATTTTACATATAGGTAGTCCTTGTAAATCTCTACAAAAAAAAAAACATGCTTACACGTGTAGATTATCTCTTTTAATTTAAGAGTATTTAGGTCGAAGAAAATTCTACCCTCATTTATGGCCTATCAGAGGAAACTTTAAAATTTAGAAATTCATAATTAGTGACAATACTTTAAATACGGTGAAATTTCTAAAGACCATGACTCTGAAAGCTTAAAATTTGGATTTTAAGCATATTTTTAAGAAATAATGTTAGTATTTGGACTTAAATAAAATTTAAAGAACTAGAGATTTTTCCAATGAAATTTTAGCGCTATATTGATAAACTAGATTTATAATCAGGGAATTAAAAAAAACACCCACTTTTTTGTACTAAAATACCCAAAATCCCAGTCCGGGTAAAACTTGTTTCAAAAATTGACTTTTTCATTAAAAGATCACCCCGCCTTTGTAAAAACTATAGCGCAGAAAATATTTAACCAATATATTTGGATATATTTCACAAAAAAAATAAAAAAACTTTTCCAAAATTGACAAAGTTTGAATAGGGTTTGGGGGGAAACCGTTGCCCAAGTGAAAGAAAATTACCAACTTTTTGGAAAATAACCCCAAAAATGTGAAGTTCCTTTTTTAAGTTTCAATTTCAAGAAATTTTACGGCCTAAAGTTTAAAAAACTTAAATAAAACTAGGTCAAAAATGTGGATTAAATTTTGCTTCACCCTAAATATCACTTAAATTAAAAGAGATTACCTGCACGGACCACTGTGCAACATCGACAATATAAAATGATGAAATAAAAACGGCAAGGTAAATAGAGCACAAATTCTCGTTACTTTAAATAAATGCACATACATATATAATTACTTACACATATATGCAGAAATAAATGTATATTCATAATTCAATACTACCCAGCAGTAGAAAGAAGTTCTAAAGAGCACTTCAAAAATACCTTATTGCATACGTACAGACTACCTCCTTTAACGATACTTAATGAAAAATTTTAACAGTAAATAAGTGAGTGATACACCTTCTACTTAGCATCTAATGAAAATGAAACAAGAATTAGTACCAATTTTTTTTTTTTTTTTTTTTGGAAAGGAAGTTGAGGCTTTCTTTGAGGAATTTTCATGGAAAGAAAAGTGGAGTGTTCTGAATTTTTTTTTTTCGAAAAGAAGTTTAGAGGTATTTACAAAGGCCTGCACATTGAAAAACTGTCATATTTTCGCTGGGTACTTAAACAAAGTATGTATATGATTAAATTTAATTTAAATTTATTGTTTTGCCGAACCAACTAAAACGTAATATTTAAGTCTAAAGAATAGTGGATAATTTCATTCTTTTTTTTTTTTTTTTTTTTGCATAAAAGTACTTTTAAACAAAAGGCTTTAACTTTTCCTTTTTGAAAAGATAATAAAATTAAAATTTTAACTCTTACAGGTCTTAAAGAATTATTTACTGTGTGCTGATATATATATTTTTTTGTAATATTTTGAATAAAACATGATATTTTTGTTAGAATTGCTTTAAAACATTCAGTTATTATTAATTTTTCATATATTTCATTTCTTGCTTTATTATATAGCATAGTTTTAGGAGTCGGTAGAGAAAAGACGACTTTGTTTTAGAATTTACATCTGATTGGACAAAATTATTATTATTATTTTTTTTTAATACGACTTTTTTAAATTTTTAGGGTATTCATTTTTATTTTAGCACTGAGTAATTTTGTTTAAAAGCAATAAATATAACAAAATTTAACATTAACGCGACTCTCATAGGATTCTGAGCAGTCTATTCATTCACATTATTTGTTCTTTGGATCTATTTCTTGACCCTTTTTACTTATATTATGTTCACACACATTAGTTTTTGACTTTTTTTTTTTTTTTTTTTTTGAAAAACACAATGAGTTTAAACATTACTGTTCACATATCATTTTATAGTGCTTTTCCTTTTGGCCTGTTTTTCGTTTGCCAAAATATTTTCACAAATTTTTTATTTAAATAAAAATTTCACACACAATTACTTTTTAAATCAAAAAATACAATTTTTAAATATACAAAATTTATAAACAAATATAAATTTCATTCATCATTTTTAATTTTTTGTTTTTAAACTGTTTGACAATTTTTACAAATTCTTTTTCCAACAAATTTCTAGCTACTGAAAATACTAAAAATTTCTTCTATCTATGGAAATTTAGTATGTTTTTTGTGTGTTAAAATTAGTAATTAAACAAGTCGAACCGAGATTTTTTTTGGTTTTGAAAAACATATCAATTTGTTTGTGTTTTTTGAGAAAACGACACGATTTTCAAAAATCCTCTATATGTGAACATAGCATAAGATTTAAAACGTCAAAAATTTAAATACGTTTTTAAAAGTTTTACTAGACCTATGAGCTAGTAAAATTTTATAAATACTTTTCTATCCTTTTACTCAAGCCTAAAGTTAAAATTTTTAAATAAAAGATATTTCTTGAAGTTCAAGTTTTCAAAAAAAAAAAATCCATTTAAAAACAAGCAAGTCTGAGGATACGATTGATAACATCACAGTTTTTACGCTCATAACTTTCTAATAGAAAAATACTTATATATTTTTGCATGAGAAATATTAAATAGTATTCATTTTGTGCTATGAAACTGGGAAATTTTCATAAAAAATATTTGAAGCTGCGGACCTGTTCGTAAATGCATCACTGCATAGCATCATATGATTAGTTTGCACTGCTCATGCAAATCAACTGTTACAAATGCTGCAAATTCTCTAATCAAATTGCATTTTTATTAATTTAATGCATCAGCCATTTTTATGATGAATATTTTTTTGTATATTTGCGCATAATATGTTTTGATGTTGCATTTTCGAACATTCGACTATTACAACATTAACACCGTTTGCATTTATAAACGTACTGCGCATAATATGCAGCGCAGTGATGCATTTACAAACAGGCCCTGCTTTAGAAAATCGCTTATAATATCGGCATTCCTGAATAGATTTCTCTGAATTGCAATATCAAGATTATCGAGACTATATGCGTATAAGCATCTAAAAATAATTATAATTATTGGTCTATATGATTGGAAAAAACTATTTCAACATACAGACATTTGTCAAAATTAATTTTTTTTATATTTTCTATCATAAGAAACACGAATTATTTTCTCATTGGAGTTCAAGAGATTAATTATAAGAATTTCATACATATATAAAGACAAACTTAAATATGAGGAATTTCAAAATTTTCGAAATTCTTTGAAATCTACTTTATGTCTCTTGTATTTCTAAAATTTTTTTAAAAACCTTTGTTGATAATTTTTTTATTTTACAAAATAACTAAGATATTCAAAACAAAAGAATTTTCAATAAAAAAAAAAACTAAAACATTTTAAAAAAAGTACCAATTTTCAAAAATATTAATAATAACATTAATAATAATAATAATAAAAATGTAGCAATTTTCGAAAAAAATTAAAGTTTTGTATCAAAATAAATAAATGTAATATTGAAGAAAAAACCTTAATTTTTCTTTTTTTAAATTCTAAATTCAAAAAAACACATATACACACAAAAAAATTGAATATAATTTTTTAATAAATTTGTGATTTAGTTTCAAATTTTAATTTAATAAAATTGATAATTAATAAAATTATTTTTTTTTTTTTTTATTATAAATTAAAAATTGAAAAATAAAAATTTGAAAAGCCTCTGAAAAATTCAAATAAAATATAAAATTCAAATAAAATAAAAACATTTTGAGAAGAAAATTGAACGTAAAATTTAATAAAAAAACATTTGTATTAAATTTTAATCAAATCCGATTTGCTACTACTTAATTCAAGTGTTTTAAACCAATTGGATTAATATAAATCAAAGAACTAGTGTTTTTAGTGTATTATCGTTGAACATTTTTTTTTAATATGTTTTTTTTTTTTTTTTTTTTTGATATTGTTGTAGCTGCTCCCAGCATATCTAGAAGATAACGTTAACATCAAGTTCAATTTGGTTTTGATTTTAATTGGTCTGCCTTAGATGACCTACTTAACGGATTTTTGAAGAAATAATACTGTGTAAGTAAGTATTGTTAGTATTTTGAAAATTTTCCAAAGTTAAATTATCATTTAATAAACCTCACGTTATATAAACTCACAGGATGTAAAGGAATTTTATTGAATTTGAGAATCCTTTGAAACGTCCTGCAAAAAAAACTTTGACTTTATAAGATGACTGGATTTTTGCCACAATGAACCCATAAGTTTGAAATATATGTATGTGTTATTATAATTTTTAATAGGTGATTCAAGTAGAGATACTTTTTTCAATAGTATTTTTTGACAGATCACGTATGAGTTGTATCATGATATCATATTATTTTTGTTTAGTATTGTTTGGCATTTCATAATGGAAAGACTTACGCCTGAACAACGTTTACAAATCGTTCAACTTTATTACGAAAATTCACGTTCTGTGAGGAATGTGTTTCGTGCACTTCGCTCAACTTATGGTCAACATAATCGGCCTACTGAGCGCACTATTCGCAACACCATCACCCATTTTGAGACCCAGCATTCATTATTGGATAATATTCGACCGAATAGACCACGTCCAGCACGCTGTGAAGAAAATATAGCGGCCGTAGCTGAGAGTGTATATGAAGACTGTGGAGAGTCGATTCGGTGCCGTTCGCAGCAACTCGGACTGACGTATGGAACGACTTGGCGCATTTTCTTAAATTGAAAGCGTACAACAACTGATGCCGCTCGATCTTCCCAATAGACATCGCTTGGGCTCTTGAAAAGTTCCAAGAAGATCCGACGTTTTCGAGGCAAATTTTGTTCAGCAATGACGCCCATTTCTGGCTCAATAGGTATGCAAACAAACAAAATAGCCGCATTTAGGACGAAGAGCAAACTGAAGAGATTCAAGAACTGCCACTTCATCCAGAAAAAACAACGGTTTGGTGTGGTTTGTGGGCCGGTGGAATCATCGGTCCATATTTCTTTAAAAATGATGCCGGTGCGTACGTAACCGTCAAAGGCGACCGTTATCGTGCCATGATAACCGACTATTTGATGCCTGAAATTGAAGCTCGTGATCTCGGCGACATTTGGTTTCAGCACTTCGGTGAGCACATAATTTCAGGTTTTGGGCCGGTCGATTGGCCACCAAGATCGTGTGATATCACACCGTTAGACTTTTTACAGTGGGGATATGTAAAGTGTAAAGTTTGGAGGAAATCATCACGCGTATCATTCGCCAGTTACCAGTCGAAATACTCGAACGAGTCATCGAAAATTGGACTCAACGGATGGAGCAACAGCGACGTAGTATCGGCCAACATTTGATAGACATAATCTTCAAAAAATAAATGCCAAAGAATGTTCTTTCAAATGATAATAAACATTCCCCATTAAATTTAAATTTTCTGTGTTTTTTTCTTTAAAAAAGTAGGGAACCTCAAAATGGATCACGCTTTATAATTATAAATAAAAATTAATTATTAAAACAATTACAAATTGTATTTTTATATCGGGTAAAAATATTTTGCAATTTGCGGATACAGTTAATATGAGAATTAATTTTAATTGATTTGAAGTAAACTTTCAATTATAAAAGTAATTAATTTAATAAAAATTTTCCTTGCAATTATAGAAAAAGTCAATTAATTTCATTTAATTAATATTATCATTTTGATTATTGAAGCAAAATCAATTATAATTTTAATTGTTCTTATGTTTTTCTGTGTACATTTAAAACAAAGCTATAAATTTAAAAAGAGATATCAAACTTATGATCAAAATACCTATTTACATTATAAAGTACTTGTTTTACTAAAAACATAAAAATTAAAAACAAATAAATAATAACGTTGTTTACTTTTTACTTTATAAGACACATTATTGATTTTATAACAAAATTTTAAAATTGCTAATAAAAAATATTATTAAATTAATATTGACTATCTACTTTAGGGACCAAAAAATAAATCTCTAATTAGATTTTTATAATTTTTTTTTTTTACAAAAATTAAATTTTTAACACAGATTTTTTATACCAAATTCCCAAAACAATATCAGTAAATAGTACGTAAGACTAATGCTGACAATTATGACTGACAATGACGTTGACAAACACTTTAATTTAAAAAGACATCTAACATTCTATCATTTCATCCTACTCACCCAAAGACAGATGGCAAGTGGGCGAAATCGATGAAGACAAGGAAAGAAAAAAATATTTATATACAAAATGACAAATAAGTCCCGTTCAATGGATTTATTGGGTAAATAGAGCATAAACATTACACTTTAGGTACTTAGAATAAGAAAAAGTTTAAGTGCAAAATAAAAGCATATTTAAGGACTTTTAACAACAAAAAAGCCTAAAAAAGAAACAAATACTTTTAGGGTTAGATGAGAAAAAAAGAAGCAAATGTAAAAACACTTTCAACTCTTTGAACTTTAAAATAAAAACAACGTTGTTGAGTTGAAGAAATACATAAAAATGTGTATGGGGAAAAATTAAAAAAAAAACATTTCTTTTAAATATATAGCGCCAATTTTCTATTAACCTACATATTTTATGTTGTTAGAATTTTTCTTCTTTTAGCTAACAACTTTCAAAAAAATACATGAAATTATATTTTTGTATGTAGTTATGCTTATGTATAAGTGTGTGTTTGTATGTTTATAAATAACAACTAGAATTCACAGAGCCATTAAGATATTTACATATATAAATGCGTTCTTTCATCAAATCGGTGTATCTTTGTATAAACGAGGGTAAATTTTAGAGATACTAAATTGGTATGGAACCTATAGTTCAACTTCATTTAGGTCTTAAATATTGAAAATATCACAGGGCGATAAAAAAAACTACAATTTTTATTTATCTATTTTTTTGTGACACGGGATTCCTCAGTCAATTTAGATACACGTAATCATGTAGTTTTAATCACTTCTTTTGAATTGATTGTAATTCTTCAGATAAATCCTTATGTAGAAAGCAAGCTAGAGTGTTATATTCGGCTGTGCCAAATGAAGACAACATTAATTAAAAAAAAAGGGTCCGATTTGATTTTATAAAATCCGATTTCAATTTATAAAAAAATGTTTGAAATTTTCTTCGCAAAATTTTAAGTTTTTAATGACTTTTAGTTACATTTGGCAAAATAACAGAAGCGCTTTTTATCAAAATGATGTGCTGCAGAAAGCGAGCAAAATTATGCAAATTTTTAAACATTATTTTTAACAAATTTTGTTTGAAATTTCGCCATTTTAAGGCATTTGTTGTCTATATTTTCATATATAACTATTCATTTACCATTTGCAATCAAATTCCAAAAAAGTATTTGTGAGAGATCTGTACAAGAATGAAGTGTTTTGACTGATATCTCGTTTAATACTGGATCGACTGAGTTAATTTTTTTCAACACAAAAATTTCCAAAAAAATTTCAGAATTTTTTAGTAAAGTAAAAAAAAAAACATACACAGTAAAAAGTTTGTACATAAACATAAAATTGATTTCAGTTCAAACTATTTAAGCATAATTTTTTAAGCATTAAAAGTTTTTTTATATTTTTTTTCAAATGAATCAAGAGGACTGAAAAAATTGTTTAAATTTTATTTATATTTTCAATTTATAAAAAAATGTTTGAAATTTTTTTCGCAAAATTTTAAGTTTTTAATGACTTTTAGCTACATTTGGGAAAATAACAGAAGCGCTTTTTATCAAAATGATGTGCTGCAGAAAGCGAGCAAAATTATGCAAATTTTTAAACATTATTTTTAACAAATTTTGTTTGAAATTTCGCCATTTTAAGGCATTTGTTGTCTATATTTTCATATATAACTATTTTCATTTACCATTTGCAATTAAATCTAATAAAACTAAATCAAAAATTTAACAAAATTTTGGCAAATTTTCTAAAATTTTTATTATGAACAATTTAATAATATCTATGAACAAAATTTTGTTTTTTATGAAAAAATTTGGGAAAAAAAGTCATGTTCGATAGATAATATTTATGAAAAAATTTTTCCAATATATGTATTTTTTCCCTGTGTGCACATGCTTTAAATTGTTGTTGTTGTTATTATTGTATTTCATTACCCATAAAAACAATAACTATAAGAAAATTAGCCATTAAATAAAGAAAAAACATTTGCAAATAACTCGGTTGTTTATGGGCCGCTTTAGTTGAGTAAAAAAAATCGAAATTTTAGAAAAACATTTGTGACCAATTTATACGTTCTTATATAAAAATTAATTTTGGCCAATATCTCGGATAGGAAGGACCGATTAAGTTCATTTCAAAAAAAAAAGTTGAAAAAATCCAAATATTCTGCGCAAAAACATGGTTTAAATGGTGTTTATGAAGCCCCCTGATAACTTAAATATATTATATATATCAAAAGATCAAAAATTTCAGCGAAAAGCGGTTCAAAAATGGCGGATATATCTCAAAAAACAGATTTTTAAAACAGGTTATCGATTTTCTGAAGCACCTATAAAATATCGTTATTTATAAGGATATAGCAAATATAAACTTTTCTTTTGAGACGAAAGTTTCAAACAGAATGACAAACTTATATATCCTTTACACCTTTGGTGAAGTGTATAGTGAATGAGGTTGCACCATATATTGCAACATATCTCGAGAAGGATTTGTCTGATTTGTTAAATAAAGTACCAAATTTACTAATTTAAATTACGTCCAACTTTTTCTTAAATATTTGTAATAGGTTGCAGTTATTTCATAAATTACAAAGAAATAAGTTGTTTGTAATGTAAACTTTTATAATAGTAATAATTACTTAAAAAAAAAATCTATTACCTTTGTATAGCATTCCAAAAATTCATAAGCACCCAGTACTAAGGAAGTTATTAAAAATAGTCAAATCCCTAGTTAGTAGAATGCTTACAGGCACCAATCTAAGAACTAGTTACCAAACTACATACTTACAGTTAAACTATAAGTAATTATTAGCACGTATACTTCCATTCGTCATACCCATTACAAGTATATTATTATTTAATTTTTTTTAAAAAATTATATAAAACACTACTTAACAAGTAGTTATTTTTTATTTTAAATTAATGAAATATTACTTTGTAACCTAAGAAAATGCTACCTATTACCAACATTTCAAAAATTTTTGCTTGGTACTAACATATTTTTATACCCTATACCAAAATAAACCTCTCATCTGAAAATCACTTTAACGTGTATGAGAATCCCATAGAAATGTTAGTCACAAGTTATTATTTAACAAAAATAAGTTTTATATAAGAAGAAACCACAATGCCAAATTTTATGAGGATGTGTTCGTAATTGACCATAGCTTCTATATAAGGTCTACTTTAGTATCAACATAACTTACATACATTTTTCTAAATACAAGTATCGGTCCATAATTAGCTACAGGTCTCATATAGGACACCCCCTCGAATTTTGATGCACATTCACTTCACAATTGGTCACAATGGACCGATCATATGATACTCTACTATCTACTATGCTCACACACCATCCCTTTTTTATACCCACCAACAAAAAATTATGGGGGTACATTGAGTTTGTCATTTTGTGTGTAACATGTAGAAATAAGCATCTACGACCCCAAAAAGATCTAACGATGTCCGTCCGTCTGTCTGTCTGTCTCTCTGTTGAAAGTAGGATAAGGCTCGGGGTTGACATCCTAGGGGGATGAATTTTTCCTCAAATATTTATCTTATATAATGTTTGTTTGGTATTAAAAATCGGTTCATAAACAAAAAAATTATGGACCAAATACTAGAAAAACAGTTTGTCCATCCAGTTTATACTTTTCGGC
This sequence comes from Protocalliphora azurea, assembly GCA_932274085.1. Taxonomy (NCBI): domain Eukaryota; kingdom Metazoa; phylum Arthropoda; class Insecta; order Diptera; family Calliphoridae; genus Protocalliphora; species Protocalliphora azurea. The sequence goes on along the minus strand of OW026521.1, from coordinate 150,177,100 downwards.
CAATATTTTTTTTTTTTTTTTTCAAAAAAGCATGTACATCAACGAAATTTTGCTCACCTCCCGTATAAGGTAAAATTTTAAAAATAAGCAAATAGTGGGTACATAGATTCGGCCAAGCCAAATATAATATTCTCACTTGTTTTTACTCCCAAAAGCGTTATCAGTACGAATATGCAATAGTTAGTTTTTTTTTCTCTATTTTTATAAGATTTCATTATAACTTTGCTTCTATTGTTGTTAGTATCTTTGTACGAGTATTTTTTATTTAGAGATTGAGAATGTTTTATTGTTATTTTATTTTATATGTTGTACTTTTTAGATTCCCCCTTTTTATGTGCTTTGTTCTTTTGTTTTATACATACAATTTTTAGAGATTCTTTTCCTTTGCTATATTTGTGGCAAAATGCTCAGGTGCGTATATTTCCAAACATTGTCTCAAAGTATAAAAACGTAAAAGCAGCAATATAATCAACGTGTAAAAAGAGAATTCAATTGCAAATAAAAAAAAGAATTTAAACACACAATAGAAGATAATCCAGCAAACATAATATAACATGTTTCAAAAATTAAGGCTTTAAATAAACCCCAATTCTCAAAAATCAAACGTATGATTTATTTACAAATCATTGCCATTAAATTAGGTATCAAACCTATAAGTTTGTTGGGTCTATACAAACACCGTCAACCTACAATCACCCACCCACACAAGCATTTACCCAATAGTGCAAAATTATATGGTAATAGTGGTAGTATGGTTGGTTGGTTGGTTAGTCGGATGAGTAGAACAAATTTATTGTAATAGTGTTAGTGGTAGCAGTAAAAGAACTAGAATAAAAAGAAATACACAGCAGGGAAAACAAGAAAAAATGCTTTAAAATAAAGTTAAGTCAGAAGCAACAAACACACAAAAAATAAATAACAACAAAAAAGCAACTAATCTAACGGTATAACAAAAATTTATAGTAAAATACACACCGACATTTATACTAGTATGTGTTTGTATGTATATTGTTATAACCGTATTAAAAGACCCCTAGAACGAGAGCAAGAAGAGATAGCAAAAAAAAAAAAAAACAACAACAGCAAGAAACAAAAAAAATATCTAAAATAAATTCGTTAAAACAAAATTTGGCAAAGCGGGTGGGTCGTGTCATTAGCAATAATGTCAATTTGGTGTTTTTGGCTATAAAATAGGTGATTTTCTTTGAAGGTTTATTTTTGCCAAAAATATTTAAATTGTAATTAAATATTATTTAATGTAACTTTTACTATTTGAACTACTTACATACACGCAGAGAAAAAATATAGTTGTAATGGCCATAATCTAAGAGCAACATATTATGATTGGAACATGTGATCACAGTGAAAAATATAATAAGTAATAATTAATATAATTCCATTTTGTCATATTGTGTCCAACTTTATGGTTAGTTTTACTAACTGATAGAATGGGATACTACATCAGTATCAGATTTTATGCTGTTATATTATTATTCTATCTTATTATATTATTATACCACATTGTCATATTATGATTACAATTTATAATATTATTATGCCATTCTTCATATTATTATTCCATTTTATCATATTATTATCCCATGTTATAGTATATTTAGTATATATAATTTTATCATATTATTATTTCATTTTATCATCTTGTATATTAAAATAAAATGTATTAATAAAAAAATATTTTTATAAATTTTTTATTGAAAATAATAAAGAAAAGTGTTGATAAGCAAAAAAAAAAATAAATAAATATTTAAATTTTATTTGTTTATTAATTATATTCATTTGTACCACCATATGTGGTTCAAATGCAATATATGTTTTTTAATTAAACCCTTTAATTGTAGTTAATCAATATCGCACCGAGTATAACCAAACCTTGTCTATTTATATATATTCATGTATAAACTAAATCAGAATTACAATGAAGTTGGAAAACAAACATTAAAAACAAAATATATTTTAAAACAAACAACTATTGGATTTTTCCACTAAATTTATGAAAAGGATATGTATTATATTTATTTCAAACATTTTATTGTCATGACAATAATATTTATATGTTTTAAAATCAGAATATGGTTCAAGAACAAGAAAAAAGATTACAAATATTTAATGATTGTAGAAGTAATGATATTTTTCATATTAATAAAATTTTGTTTCAAAAATATTTAAAAACATAATTTTTGCATATTAAAATTTTTATTGAGTGTAAACATGAAATGACAAAATTTAAACAAAAACTTTGTTAGAGAGTTATTAAAATTCAAGAAAATTAACAATGAGAACATATATTTTCCTATAATAATGATCGTCAATAATAATAATAATAATAATAATAATAATAATAATGCCGACACCAAGAGAGTTTATCAATAAAATGTTTATATACATATATACATACTTACGTACGTACATACATACATACATATTTACATACATACATGCATACAAGAAATCTTATGAAACAAAATATTTTACTTCCTGCTTTGTTTAAGTGCATATTTTCAGGGGCTGAAATGAAAAACGTAATGTGAAGTCGAAGAAATCCTATAATTTTCATTCTATGCATAGGTTTCTGTTTTAAAATAAAAAATATGGAAATTATGAAAAAATTACAATTTTCAGAAATTACTTGCAATATTTCATGTAGAAATAAAAAAATTTCTACGCTTCTTAATACACTGTATTAAACACGAATCTGTTTTCAGATTTTTTTTTTATAAGGTCCTGATTTTTTGTGGGCTTAGGCAGTAACATTAGCATGGTAACCAAGAATATTCTCTAAAAAATATGTTTTATGCGCATAAAAAATGTAAAATATGTTTTAAAAAATAAAAAATATACTCTTTAGATATTATTTTTTCTTGCTAAATTTTAAATTATCTGCTATTCATGCTAAATATAACTGCTAAATATAACTTAATTTATTTGCAATTGCTAAAAAATATTTTTGAACCTAAAAACCTTTAAAGCTAATACATTGTGTTAGGAAATTGCAGAATTTCTATTAATTTATAAGAAGACTATTATAAGGAAATAGGATTTGAAAAACGTAGTGACAGAAAAAAGAAAATTTTGCTAATGGAAAATTATGTAAAAAATTCTATTGGGCGCAAAATGTTTTTCTTAAGTGCAAAATATGCAAAAATATGCCATTTAAATTGCTGGAATAAATTGCTGTGTTTTATAATAAAATATGATAAAATATACTGTTAAGCCAAAATTATGAAAAAATATGCTGTTAGGACCAAAATATGCAAACATATGCTGTAAAATATATGATTCTGCATATTTTTGGTTGCCCTGGTCATTAGTAATGGGTCTATATAATCTTAAACAATATCTCTTTCTTAAAAATAGCTAAGGATTCACCAAAAATTAAGTTCCATTAATGTGAAATTTTTACCAAAAAGCCATAACTTTAATTTTTTTATACTCTCCATTCAAAAAAGATGAGACACACTGTCTCGATTTCATATAAGAGTTGGCCAAAAGTGGATGGAAAACGACGTATACTAAATTACAAAATCGACCATGTGTAATTCGAATTGAACAAAATTTGGCACAATTTATTGCCTTTTCATTTAGAAAAGAAAAAAAAGTAAGTTTTATGGAAATCGGATCAAGGACACACCCAATTTCTACTCAACCTGAATTTTAAAAACCGTATTTGTAATTCGAATTAGACAAAATTTGGTACAATATAATGCTTTGTCAGTTTTGAAAGAGAAAATTGAGTTTTATGAAAATCGGATCAAGGACACGCCCACCTCCCATACATACTGAATTATAAAAATCGTCTATTTTATAAATTTGTAATTCTAACTGAACAAAACTTTATCATTTAGAAGAGAAAAAATTAAGTTTTATGAAAATTGGATCAAGGACACTCCCAACTGCCACCCACCCAGAATTACCCAGAATTTTCAAAATCGTAGTTTTTCCAACATTGTAATTCGAATTAAACAAAATTTGGTAGAATTTATTTTTGATAATATGTTAACTAATTCTTGAATTATACTATTTTTCAAAGAACACGCCCACAATTTATCGACATATACTGAAATTTTGAAATTTTTAGAAGAAAGGAAAATTAATTATTTAATATGGTAAAATAGTAATATTTTCAACTGAAAAATAATTAATAAGTTTAAGTTTTTATTTCACCATTATGATTTTATATTTAATGCTAACGAAAGGATATAAAATAAACCATAAGTCTTTACCAAAAAAACTGTCTTAATAATATCTTAATATATAACTAAACTTTAGAAAATAATACTTTTATATTTTAAATATTTCGGAATTTACACCTCAAACGCGAATATTTCCTCCAATTTTGTTTTTAAAATTTACTTTATTTACTTCTACAACTAGTAGCATTACTTGTAAACGATCTTCATCAAACTGTTTAATATTTTGTATTACAGTACTAGTTGTACTCTGTTTTAACTCCATCCATAGCTTAAAAATATCATAAATCTGTAGTGATGTTGACACTAAAAAATGTTGACTAGTCAAAATTGTGCAGCTGAAATTTAATATATATATTAAAATACATACTTGTAGCAATAATATATCAAAAAACTGTAGAGGTATTTTTGGCATAATTTTTTTATTCACTACTAAAGTTTTGATTTCTTTAAAGAATTCCGACTTTATATTAGAACATTATTTTTACTAACGGTACTTATAATTTGATCAATATTTATTTATTTATTTATTTATTAATTTAATAGCCAATGAAATTACATTTTCTTACAGGCTAGCATATATATTAATCTTAAAGCTATTAACAATAAAATATTTTCATAAACATTTAATAACAAAAACTTATTATTTAATTAAGTTAAAAATATTCCTCTTAATGCGGATTGGATTTAATGAGAAATCAATATATGATAGAAACTGTTGAATTGATTGCATATACGTCTCATGGGATCAAAGGTGGCATAATTGGTTCGAAAATATTTTATTTTTAAAGGAGTATAATTTCTAGTTAGACGATTTGGGATTACGAATTCGATCTTATGAAGCAGGAACTCAGAATTAATTGAACCGTTTACTAAATTAATTACAAATGAAATATTCATATATTTTCTCCTACTTTCAAGGGTAGGGAGATCAATAAGCTGTAATCGACTTTCATATGATGGTAAATTAATATTAGGATTCCATGGAAGATTACGAAGACAAAATAAGAGAAATTGTTTCTGGACCGATTCAATTTTCTTTATATGAACTTCGTATTGAGGATCCCAGACCACAGAAGCATATTCCAGGATTGGTCTTACAAGAGATATGAATAATTGCTTGGAAATGTAAGGATCATTAAACTCTCTTCCCCAGCGCTTAAGGAAACCTAGAACTCCTTTTGCCTTATTAACGATTTGTGAAACGTGGAAGTTAAAGGATAGTTTACAATCAAGCAACACACCCAGATCAAGAAATTCTTCGACAGGATCAAGTTGATATTCATTTATTGTGTATCTACAGAGTACTGGACTTCTTTTATAGAACATCATGTGTTTACACTTTTTTAAATTCAGATCCATTAGATTCAATCATAAAGATTGTCCAATCATAAAGATTGTCAAGATCTGATTGAAGAAAGGAACATTGATAGGAATAGTTAAAGCTTTGGAACAGCTTTACATCATCAGCATACATTAATATTCTAGAATTCTTAATGCAAGCTGGTAAATCATTTATAAATATTAGGAATAATAAGGGGCCGAGATGACTACCTTGTGGAACACCAGATAAAACAGGAATGGTTTTCGATGTACATTCTCTGAATAATACACATTGGCATCTATTTTTAAGATATGTGGAAATCCATTTAAGGAAAACAGGAGAAAATCCGAGTTTATCCAATTTGAACAGTAGGAGATCGTGATTTACTTTATCAAAGGCTTTACTGAAATCTGCGTATATTGCGTCTGTCTGTAAACCAGAATCAAATGCGGTTATAACTGAGGTTGTGAACTCCAAAAGGTTAGTAGTAATGGAACATCCTTTTTTAAATCCATGCTGAAATGGCGAAAGATAACATACAACTTGATGCGAAAGGATTTCAGTAACTATCTTTTCGAAGAGTTTTGGAATAACACTTAATTTAGCAATACCTCTATAATTGGAAATGTTAGATCTGCTACCGGATTTAAACAAAGGTATAATATAAGATTTCCTCCAAACTTCAGGAAAGTAACCACTAAATATTGATATGTTGAATAAGTATGTTATTGGAGATATAAGAGAATGTAAACATTTTATAAGAACACAACTTGGAACACCATCAGGTCCACATTTATCAGAATATTTCAGACTCTGTACAGCTCTCAGTACCATCGAATTATCTAATGTTGGACAATTTATAAGGGTTGCAGCTGGAATTGGATATGGATAATTGGAAAGTTCATGTGAATCTTTATCAGAATAGGCGGATGAGAAGAAAGCAGCAAACATATCGCAAATATCTGCATCGTTTGAGGATTCTTTATCTCCAAATTTCATCATGGACGGACATCCAGAGACTCGACGCTTAGAATTTACGAACTGGTAAAAATATTTTGGATTATTTTTAAAGTTTCTTTTCACCCCAAAAAGATAATTATTGTAACATTTGATATTTTCCGAATTGTAAACCGATATTGATATGGAGTACCTCATATAATCAATAGATAAACCGGATTTTTTGTATTTTCTATAATTTTAATTATATTACATAATTACAATCTGATTAGATATTTTTAGGCAATCGTTACAAAAAAAAAAAGAATTATAAATAATAAAACCACAAATGCAATTTCAGCAGTTTTCTTTGAATTGTTCATGTTATATGCAATCTTCAACTTTGACCCATAATAACTCATAAACTAAATGAGATTTTGAACTAATATTTCATACGTGATTTAATTGATGTGTTTTTCATTAACAAATGTAATGAAAATATTAAAATTCTGACATCAACTTTAAACATTTTTGGCCAAGCTCGTCACAGTGCGCGACATCATTTAGAACATCTTGGACAAATTTAAATTTCCTACGATGTATGGAATAAGATTCTACACGTCCATTTAAGTTAATGATTCCAAAACAAATCTTCAAAAATTTATGATACATACATCAAATGATAGCTAATGAAAAATTATTATATCCATATTTCGTAATTTTTCGAAAAAAGTTTATGTGAACAAAAAAATTACATTTTATTTAAATTTCTTAATAAAGTTTTATTTTTTATTTCTACATAATTTTTTATAAGTTTTTTTTATTATTATTTTATTCTTATTAACTTAAAAAAAAACTATAAAATATGGTTAGCTATCGCTTGATGTATATATCATTAATATTGGCGAGAAAGAAATTTTAAGATTTGATCTAGGATCATCAACAATAATGACAGTATAACAAGCATCCTATTCAAATTTGGCCAAGATGTTCTAAATGATGTATCCTATCATAATTTTAGACACGTTTGAATTTGAAATAAATATGACATGAAATTCGAATACATGATTCATTTGGGTGATTGAGCATAGGGAATTTCAAGGCAAATGTCAGGGTAGATAATGATGCTAGATAACAATAGAAAAAGTTCCATTGCCGTTTTTTAAACAACACGTGAAACATGCATTTATAGACAGGGTACAGTGACACATTTTTGTCATTTTCTGATCATAAATCTATAACTTTTAATCTTTAATAATAATTGAACAAAATTTAGCACCAATAATCTTGAGAATGTTTTCCATAATATAATTTAATATGAGCCAAATCAATTTGCAAAATATTTGGTAAAAACTCTTTTTGAATTTGAAATTTATTATTATTTGATTACATAAATCTAATTAAGTTATATGAAAAATTTATGATATTTAGGGGAATGAGTGCAGGAAACTTAAAGCTCTTGGCTTTGGGAATTAGTGTGAATATTTTAATTGTTTTAAACCATGATAAGAGAACAATATTCGGGGTTATATAATATTATAGTGATCTGTAATAAATGGTGTATTATTTAGTATTATGTTCTCCATATAAATTTTGATTGTAGTGGATTAATTAGATTCTGAGATATAATAAAATCTATTAGTAATACATTTTGATGTAATTAAGTTCTTTGAAGTAAATTAAATTTTAAATAAAAAAATTAATTATTTATTTCAAAAAATGCATAGACACGAGTATCAAGCCAATGAAAATTTAAGGAGGCATTACTTACGGTTACAACAGCGAATCACATATATGTTTACCATATTATTTTTAACCATTCTGGTGCTATAATTACGTCCGTTCGTACGTTCGGTGCAGAGACAATATTTAGTTATACTCTGACGACATCCACAGATATCCGCAAATAAAATTTTAAAATGCCAACACACCAGATATTGATCTTTTGTCTTTATTGATTTAAGCGCGAATGTAATGGGAGCTATAAATACGCTATATAAATTGTGTACCACAAAGTTTAAGAAGCAAAAATAATACTATTTAAAATGGCTAGTTTTTAGTTCAACATTTTTTTTTTATATACAAAATTTAGCGAATATTTTGAGATAGTTATATTGATTGGAATTTTGCAACATTTTAACATAATAGCATTTAGCATTTCCTACAGAACAGGGTTTAAGTAAGGTGGTAACTAGAGTGTCCAAATCCCCGGCCTTTTTATATTCGTAGGAATTCAAATAAATAGAGTAACATTAAATAAGTTGATGTTTTTATTAAAGCTAATTTATGAGAATATTTTGTACTACTGGGTCAAAAATCCAATTTTTCATATAAATCAGCGAACTAACCAATATAATGAAAATTTTTTAAAAGAATTTGATCTGCATTATGTTTCTAAATAACTATTTTAATAGATTAAATAATATAATCAGTGTTATTTATTAACTTTACATGTATTACTTAGACTATTCGGTTAATCGAATAATTTTCCATTAATAAGTTATCAACTTGATATATATTACGCTTATACGCATGATTATTGCAAATAAAAATAATTTGCAAATAAATAAAAATAATTTGCAAATAAATAACTCACTGTTTATAAGCAAATTGCCTAAATTTTCCTTTTTGTTGTGCCAGATGAGAAAAATACAACTATTGTCATAGAAAATTCTATGAACGCAAAAGGAAGTGGTAACGCCGTACGCATTATTTGCAATTAGATTCACTAATCACGTTTAGTTTTCATTACTTATTAACTTGCAAATAAAATATTAACTCACCGTTTATACAGCAAAATTTTCGTATAGCAATATGTTTAATTGCGAGTAAGAGGTGTGTATAAACGTAGTAATAATATATATGATATAGTGGAAAAATTAAACTTTTCCATCACGTCACACTTTTAACACCTTAACTATCAAAGTAAATATGCTTCTCTGAGGAGTTTTTAGGTTGTATAATTTTCTAAGCAATAGGTAGAATAAATTATTCACTCATATTTTATAGAGAAGAATGGTGCTACAAAAACAGCTAGAAATCTTTAAAGTTGTAAAAATCAAAAAATTCCTCGATTAACCCTCATAAAACCATAGAATAATGAGGTGGAAGGAGTGGGTGTAGAGGGAAAAATTGTATTTGATATAATTAACTTTTAACCGTAGATCTCAAAAGTGATAAAATTTCTTATATCGCTCTGACAGAAAATTCGCAGACATCAAAGTTTGAAAAAATAATAATCCAAATTTGAATAACAAAGTAAACAAAAGAATAGAATTTTTTTTTAGAACTTTAAAGACTTCTAGGGACTATGTGTGGCAAGTTAGAGACTTAACTTGTACTAAATTTTTGTGCCACCATTTATTGTCTATAAAAAAATAATTTGCTCTAACTATTACCTAGAAAATTATATAACCTAAGAACTCCTCAGGAAAGGATATTTTATTTGGTCGTCAATGGGTTCAAAATGAGACGTAATGGAGAAACAACCGAAATGAATGGAATGAATATACCTACAATATCAGCAACATATTTTTCACGATCCTTTTTTTCTAGTATTCTCTGTGATAGCTTTTTATCAATAAAATAAATTTGATAATAATGAACAAGAATTCATTCATTCAAACTCAGCAAAAACTGTTTCAATAAAAAATTTAATATATATTAGAATAAGATAGGATAAAACTTTTTAGTACTTTTTAATTCCGTGATTTCCGGCTAAAACTCTCTAAAATCGAGAAGTGGAAAATCGTAATTTTTCCCGACGTTTCCCGGGAACGAAAACCTAGTGGTAACAAAAGTACTCCTGCTCTTTGACCAGAACCTTATGATAAAAATTGAACCCAAAGATGACAGCCTTCCTCTTCAGTCTTGAAAGGAAATTGTATCTATATACCAAAGACTCCATTACTCCATTTAGATATAAAAATTTAAATGTAAATGGAATGTAAGTGGATGGTTACCCAAAAAACGTAAATATAACAAATACTTTGTTGCTGTTTAGTACACATCAACATCAGTGATGTCAATTACACGTATTTAAGGAAAATCTTATAGTTTAAAAATCGCTAGATTTATACGATTTTATTTAAGCGATTTGGGTACAAAATAAAATTTCTTCTCTTATAACACAAATTTTTAATTTTAAATTAAAAATTCAACTCTACGCTTTATTTAAATCATTTTAGCAATATTTTTAGTGAAGAAAACTGCAAAACGAATTGTCCAATTAATAAACTTTTTACAGCAATTTTTACGGAGATTTAGTGTATTGAAATAAAAAGCAGTCAACACTTTTCTTACAGCTGTCACGTAAAAGCGTGAAGCGACCAAATTTTGATTTGGTTATTACGTTACATTTACGTTTGTGAGTACCCATACAAAACATAACACTCATAAGCAAAACGTGTCAGCTGATTCGTTACATTTATATTTACGGTAGAATAATATAGCCTGAATTTTATTGAAATATAGCAATATTTAAGATAAGCGTTAAAACTCTATTCCCTAAAAATGTTTATATGAGGCCTAGGTAAAATAACACACGGCAACATTACTGCACGGCATTTATCAATCAATTTAGATATATGTATATGTGGATCATGAAGTCCTAAGCCTATAAATCACTTTTTTCAATGGTACTCTAGGTCTCAAGATATGGCATATCTTACAAATTAAACGAGCTTTATTTAATTTAAATCTATGCATAAATATAGACTTTATTCATAACTAAATGAAGGTATTAGAAGAGTTATTCTAATATAGAATCAACACTAGGCAATTTTTTATCGAGATAAACGTAAAAATTAACGCGAATTTATGAAAAGTGGCAACAGTTACACAAAATTAACAATAAGGCGAATTCATTAATGTTTTTTTATATATACAGTTTGACATCTGAAACAACCAAAAATAATAATCAGCTGTTTAACTGAGGTTACCTTGATTCGCCTTTATTTTGACTTTTATCTTGATAAAAATATGTTTAGCATGAACACGATGAGGGTAATAATTTTAAAAAAGTAAGTTTTATATATAAAATTTGAAACATACATGCAAAAATTCAAACACATAAGTATTTCAAATAAAATAACTTCGACTTGAACTTATAATTCGTTATTGCAGGAAGTTGCTATTTAAATATAGAATAATACAAGTATAATTTAAAATATTTCACTGGATTTAAGACTACAAATCATTTAAGTTTTAACTTTAATTCCTTTAATTCAACTTATTAGGTTGAATTGCGAAGCTTAGCCACGATACATTAATTCCAATCAGAATTAATTCAAAGGAAAATTTTTATGTATGTATATGTTATTATAACATACAAAGAACGGTTACTAATTTTAGACCTTTTAGAATTAAAACATAACATTAAAATATTTTAAAAATGAAATACGTTTTATAAGAAAAAATAATAATTAAATGCAATATATAAAATTAGAAGTAGTTTTTATTATCATAACAAATATGTGCGCTTTTTTACTTTAAAATAAGTTGGCATCTCTCGCTCTCTTTCTCTAAATGTCAATTTGACTATACTCACTCACTGACACACAAATCTATTGGTGGTAGTGTTAAAAGTTGTATTGTTTCACGTATTCCTTTTTAGACAAAAAGACATATTTTATTCCCTTTTGTGCTTTATATTCGGTCATTTATAGGTACCATCATGATTTCTTTTTTTTTTTTTTTTTGTATTGAATACAACAAAAATTAAAAAAAAGAAAAGAAACCCACACACATCTAAAGTAAATAGAAAGAGATTAAATTCTTTCTTGGCACTTCTTATGAAAGGCTTTAATACTTTATTTTCCTTTTTTTTTATTAAAAATTACAAAAAAAAACTTTTTTGTTTTAAATTTTGTAGGATATTTTTTTTATTGATTTACTCACTTTCTTATTAGGTTTTACACAATTTTCATTGTAAACTTTCTTTTATCTGCTTTTTCACATTTTCGTTGTCTAAAGGTAATATAATATACTAATATTTTGAACATTTACAAAATTTTTTCTTTTATACTTTTTTATAGGTTTTATTGTATAGGTTTAAACATTTTTCCTTTTTAATTTTTGAAGATTTATATAAATTTGTTTGGTTTTATATAATTTTATAGGTTTTTTTTCTTAGCTTTTAAAAAAATATTTAAGGATTATATAGCTTTAAATTTATATTTCACTATTCTTTATATTCACTTTTTTGTGGCTTATTTTTTTAGATTTTTGCTTATATGTATAATTTTCCTTGTTGTTATTGCTATATATTTTCTTCGGTTTTTTAAGAACGTTAAAACAGCGTAATGGTTTTCACTAATTGACGGGAGAAAAACGAATAACAGTTGTTTTACTATAACCACTAGCTAAAAGTATAAATTTCTGATAGCACTTCTTAGACTCTCTGGCTATGTTTTCTGTTGATGTTCTCTCAGTATTTTTGTTTCCTTTATTGTATTTCGTATTCCATGTATTCATGCTCAGAGTTTAGTGTTTACCGTTATTTGTGTAAATAACTGTTATTTTCATAGGGTTTTAACATCTAAAGAGACAAATTTTTGGGGACAAACAAATGTCTTTTGAGAAAATTGTTTTTACATATAAAATTTTTGGGGGATAACTAATTTTTAAGAGAAATTGTTATGAATATTAAATATTTAAAAAATATGAAACGTTTTTTAAGAAGTTTTGTTTTGATTCTTAAGTTTTTCTAAAAAAATAGTTCTTTAATCTATAAATTATTATCTGCAAAAAAAACCAAACTTAAAATTTTGCTAAAAAAAATCTGTATCTCCTAAACTATTGGTCAGATCCAATTTGAAATGAAATGTATAGGAGAGTTGTGAAGGACATCCTAAGATTTCAGAAAAATTTTCTTGTAGTCACCCTGTAATAATACGAGTTAAGCTACAGGGTGTTAAAGTTGACCACCTCGAGTATGTTAAAGATTCAAAAAATCGCAACTTCTACAAATCAAATTCGATTTCAAAGATTTTTTTATAAAGAAAAGATATAAAGCAACATGTTTATTCTTCAAATTATCTCTTACAGTTAAAAAGATACTTTCGCTTGAATTTTTGATTTTTTATCTGGACCTTATTTCGTTTTGTAAATGGTTAATAAAGAAAATCTAAATTAATTTAGATTTGCACCTTAAAACCAACATTAGTCGAAAAAGGTGAACTTTAGAAAAAAAAAATGCATGTTTATCGATCAATGCAAAAATATGTTACGCGGGTTTTTTTTTAAATCTGTTGACGCTGTTAAATTAAAAAATATATTTGGATCAATTTATCAGTAAACTGCTTCCCGCTCCGGCAAAAAAAAGAATTCAGGAGTACAGATTTTATGAAAAAAGTCAACTTTTCAAAAGACCTTTTTATTAATTGCACAAAAAACACATATGTACCATATTTTTATACCCTATACCAACATAGGTGGTTTGGGTATTACGCGTTTGTGCTGATGTTTGTCCATCCAACACCCACCTTAAAGTATACCAATCGACTCAGAATTACCTTTTAAATCGATCTAACGATGTCCGTTCGTCCGTCTGTCTGGTTGGACGACTGGCTGTCCATGTGCATATATTTACGGGTCGCAATTTTAAAGATAATTCAATGAAATTTGTCAATTGAGACTTTTATGACACAGGGATGGAGCCTATTGAAATTGGTTGTAATAGGTTCATTATTTCTCCCAGCCTCCATACCAATGTCCCCCGGAATAGAGTTTAAACACTGAAAATGCCTTAAAAATAGGAATATTTTAATGAAATTCGGTACAAAAAAGTTATGTACAAGTATCAATCTTTATACAAAATTTTATGAAGATCGGTCCACAATTGACCATAACTCTCATATAAACCCCTCTTACAAAAATCACTTTAACGTGCATAAATCGAATGTTAATATCAAGTTAATATTCGACACGAATATGTTTTATTTAAGTAGAGACAACGTTGCCAAACTTTATAAGAATCGGTCCATAATTTACTATAGCTTCCATTTAATCCCACTTCCAGGAATCGCCCCAAAGTACATAAAATCATCCAGATGTTAGTATCAACGCATTATTCTTTATTTGTATATTTAATTTTACATTTAGTAAAATTAGCCACAGGTGTAATATAAGTCCTCTTTCCGAATTTTTAAGCTCGTATAAAAACAAATAATATGAAAATAAAATAAAATCACAAAACACCGTCTACTATCCAAGAATCTCTAAAATATTAAAAGAATATAAAAATAGACTTATTTTTCAATTCACTGATATATAATATGCTCTATATTGGACGTTTTAAAAAAATATAATATAATGGCATCAAAACTGACAATTCGTTTCAAAACTCCCTAAATTTACTATTTTATAATATTTAATTATGTATTTCCATATGTGCGTATACGTAACACACAATTATACTGGCGTGTGTTGTTTGTGTAAAGAGATAATATTCATAATAATCGATTAAATTTATTAAATATAAAAAAAAGTCTTTTGAAAAATAAAATCTGCATACGTTTTTGGCCGGGCAGGAAACAGTTTAGTGATAAATCGATTGGAATATATTTTTTTAATAAAAAGACGTTTTTTTTAATTAATCGATAAACATGAAACTTTTTCCTAAAATTCACCATTTTTGACCAATGCACAGTGGGGCAGAATAGAAAATTATTGGAAATAAATCTGTAACTTCTGATCGGCTGGTTGGATTTTTATGAAATTGTATGCAGAGGAGCGTACAATGTCAAGGGGGCTCAAAGTTAGGTACCTCTGACATAAAAAATTTTTAATCGCTTGCCAAATTTTTGTTTCTCATCCGATTTCAAATATTTTTATATATTGTTGTAGGCCCTGATAAGGCCTATAAAAATATGCTTACATGTCCTATTTATCTCTTATAGTTTTCGAGTTATTTGCCTTTGAATTTTTAGGCACCATAATTTTGCATGTTCTTGGTCAAGTTTTTTTTTTCATATATATCCTAGTATGTCCTACCGATTTTATTAGTTTTTTTCTTAACTAGTTAAAGAACAAAATTATCCATTGAATAAAAAAATTGAAGTCGATATCTTTACCGAGTCCAAAAATAAACGATTTTGAATTTGAAAATTGCAAAAAAGACGACTTTTTGTGTTTTTTTAGCCGAAAAAGTATCTACACTCTTTTTTATCTAAAATAAAATTTTCTTTAGCAACATATAATAATTTTACACTTTTCTGAAAGGCAACTTCACAGAGATGACTTTAAGATAAAAAACAAGCCCAATAACTCAATTGGTCATGGTACATACCTTCCTGAATTCGATCCATTTTATATGGAAGTTTTGATTTTAGACTATATTTTCTCAAATCCCAAAGCCCGAATCTACAAGCGGAATATATTTTAAGAATCTTCAATATATTGTTAAAAGTTTTAAATCAAAATCTACGGGATTTCGGAAAAATGTGGATTCTATAGCCAAAAATTAAAAAAATCCCATATTTGGGAATTTTCATTAGTTTTTTTGGGAATTCAGGAAAACCCTACCGCTGATTAAAATTTGGTTAACGCGCTTTTATTTACATTAATAACATCCACATTTCCTGCAAATTTCATCAAGATATCTTTATAAACAAATATGTTATTACAATTAAAAAAATTTGTATTTTCTCCAAAATCCCCAAATTGGGCCTTTTGTTTGGTTTATTTCTAAATAGCGAAAGAAATTTTAAAAATATGTCTTCCAAATTAAGCTTATCCTTTAGCATATATAATTTCCGTTCTTTTGCAAAAAGATTTAAGTCAATGTCATGCCTCATTTTAGAAATATGCGCCTTTAAACTTTTATATTTCCAATTTATTGTATATATGACTATATTTTTACAAACTTGCAACTTTTGCCTTTAGTTTTGGGTGAATAATTACTTAGAAAATTATGAATATTTCTGTATACTTTTACTAATATCTGTACACAAAATATTTTTATAAAAATAATTAAGAAATATTTTTTACTTTTAATAGGGTTGCCACATTACCCAAATTTAAGTAAATCTTTATCCTTTTCTAAGCATTTATATTTTCCTATTAGTGAATTTAAAATAACAAAACAAACAAAAAATGTGTATTTTAAGTTAATCAATAAGTATTTTATTAGTTTACATTTATGGTGTTTACCCAAATTTAACAAATGTATTTATTTCCAATAAATTTCGATTCTGCCCCACTGTGCAATGCTGGATGTAGGGAACAAATCTAAAATTTCTTTATGAAACCTTGTCTTTTGAAATATGTAAAGAAAAAAGTTATTTTATTAACAAAACTTTGAGGTAAAAGTGAAAGAATTGTACAATCTTCTTGTAAAAAAAATAGACATTTTTCATACTAATTTCAGAGTGCTGATTCTGATTTTTCGCGGCTAGACGAATTGAGATAATCAAAAAATTTTTTAGCATATTATTTCCGAATATATTATACATTACTGGATATTTTTAAAACATTTTGCGAGCATATACCTCTGGACTTATTCCCGAAAAACAAAATAAAGTCGAAGCAGAAATTCAAAATTTAAGCGAAAATATATTTTTAACTGTAAGAGATAACTTAGGTGAATAAGCATGATTGAAATCGGACTTGATTTTTTAATATCTTACATACTCGAGGTGGTCAATTTTGAAAAGATAAGCTACATTATCACATATTATTACAGGGTGACTAGAAAGTGATTTTTCTCAAAGCTTAGCTTTTCTCTACAACTCTCCCATACATTACAATTTGTTTCGACCAGTAGTTTAGGAGATACAGGTTTAATACCAAAATCATTGCGATTGACCCCACTGCACGCAGTTTTGGTTCTATAAAAGATAGTTACTTCCGAATTTCTTTTTTTGATATAGTAAAATAAATAATAGAGACCTATGCCAACTAGATAATAGAATTCGTTTGAAAAAAAAAAGAAAAAAAATTGATTTTTAGGGAAACTTTGAATATTGTTTTTGTAATAAAATCTATTAAAGATATCTAGACAATTTTTTCGGTTAATTTTGACACCCAGATTTATAATTTAATGCTATGATGTGCCAAATAATTTAAAATTATGATAAAATCAATTCCATAATTCCCCTAAAATTTGCGGAAATCCAGAAAATAGAATTTTTTTTATATTTTGCTCATAAGTTGCCACGTTTATGATTCATCTGGTAAAACACTTTTACAAACGATATAAAACACCTTACAGTTTTTGAAGCTACATTCCGTTTGTTAATCCCAACTTTGTGATTTTAGAATATATGGGCTAAAGTCAATATTTTGATACAAAATAGGAAAATTTAGCAGAATCCAGACGGGCTCCTATTGTAATGATCTCCATAAAGATATCTTTCAGCAAATTTATAAAATTTATTTTAAAGTTCTTAGAAAAATTTTTAATTTTATAACGAATTAATTATAACACATTTTTGTGCAAAAATACTTAAAAATTCATAATTTCTACCAATTTTAAATTCAAAATTTTTTTTATTTTTGGGCTCGTAAAAGATTCATTATCTTTTTTTAGCAGGGTAACCACAAATTAGCTTCAGAAAAAGTATTTTAAGTATAAAAAACGAAAAATATGTTCCAAAAATGCGAAAAAATGCTTTTGAAAAAACAGAAAAACTTTGTAATATTTAAACAGAAAATAATTATTTCATTAAAATCAAATGAGTTTATTAATATTTTATATATTATAAAATAAGGCACAACTAAAATGTTTCTATCAACAGTGTTATTATTTATAATTCATCCATTAGATTTCATTAAAAATATAAACTGTTTTTACAACATTATCTTATTCTATTCGGGAAGTTTGAAAGATAAAAAATGTATAGAATATAAAGATCTGTCTACCAAACTAAAACTCGAATACTTCTCTGCTACGATTGTGTCAAGTTTTATGAAATGCGGAACAGCCGTTTAGAAATTTCAGATTTATTTCCAATGTAGTTTTATTCTGTCCCACTGTGCCTACGTGTATGTTGAACTTTTGTATTCAATTTTTTATTTAAGTTTTCTTAAATTTTAAAATTTTTTTAAAAAACTAAATTTTTATATATAAAGTAAGAAAAAAATATTAATATTATTTGATTGAAATATACAAAATTCATTATTTAAAAAAATTAACTACATAATAACATTGTTTTTATCAAAATTCCCACACAAAAAGTCGTCGTATTATTCCTACAATTTCTTTTTAATTTTTTTTCTCTCTCTCTCTCTCTCTTTTGCTTTATCTCTCTTCAAAAGTAGCAACTCTTCAAAAAGTAAATTAAATTAATTTACCGTTATATTTTAATTGTTTGGCTTTTGGCGTTTAAAATTTATAGTTGCCATAGTTACTAAAATATTTGTTTTGAGTTTTTTTTACAAATTTTTTTTATAATTAATATGAGTAATAATTTATGTAAAAAATTAAATTACATAACATTAAAACAACTAACTAAATATACCTATTTAATTAAAAACAAGAATATGAAATTTCAAGTTAAGTTTTCTCTAATACATTCTCTAATGCTTCAAAAACTTCATGTTCTTAAAATTTTTTCCACCCTTTCTCTCTCTCTCTCTCTTCCTTAACTATCCACCCTATTATTAAAGCTATAGATAAATGTTGTTTGTATTTATATTTATGAGTCAGCTAGACATTTAACAGAGTTGCCATTAAAGGCAACAGCTGATATTAAGTACTTTCCTTATTTTACAAGGGAGGCAGAAGACGTTAAGGCAAAAAAAAAAAAAACAATTACAACAATAACACTTACACCCACTCCAGTCTTTGCACATATACGAACACATATGTAGTATGTATATCTCTTTCAAATGTCAGACTTTATTATTATCAATAATATTTTGTATTGAAGGTTTTTGCTGTAACAAACAAAACAGTAATCAATTTTATTCATTAGAATAATAGGACCTTTGCTAATTGAAGGGTAAAGGCTGCTGCTGTTGCAATGTTTCAAGTCGTTGAGTATTGTGGTTTATGCTAATTTATTGAACTTTTAATTTAATTTGTATACAACAAAAATTGCTTTAGTTTCCTGTGCTAAAACAATTAAAATAGTATTCGAAACATTACAATAGTTTGTAAAACTATAATTTCAAATAAAGTTTATTTCTATAAACCTTTAATTAATTTGAAATATTGCTATAATTTGGGAATTTAATGTATACTTGGAAAACGTGAAAAATTATATACATATAAATTTATTTTACAAATAATAATTGAAAATTTATTTTATTACACAATTTTGAAATACAATTCTGATTAATATTAAATTTTGAGGAGCTTTAAAACTTTAACTAAAATAAATAAAAATATAATAAATAAAATTTTGATGATTTAATTCAATTACAAATCAATTTCCTCTGAACAAACAATCTTTAAATGAAAAATGATTAGATATTTATATTATTAAGCATTAACGTAATGTCTATACTATACAAATTTTTACCAAGCCAAACTGCATTCATTAATGTTTTTTATATACATTAATGAATTCGCCTGATTGTTATCTTTGTGCAAATGTGTCCACCTTTCATAAATTCCCATTGATTTTGACGTTTGTTTTGACAAAAAATTGTCGAATATAGACACTATATAACAATATAATATCAAATAAATATTTGTTGAGAATAGTATTAAATACTTGACTTATATTTCAAATATTTGAATAATGTGAAAATTAACGTATTTTAATAAAACACACTTCTTTTTTGTTCAATTATAAATCAATAATACTTAAATTAGATTAAGATAAATCTATTTGAACATTTGCAAAACCATACTTTATGTAAGTACATAACTGGCATTATCAAATCAATGTATTGTTGTCAAGAATAAATAATTAAATTTAAAAAAAAAAATTAAATTAATTTTTATTTCAAAATAATAACTCCTATATGACTCCTACATAATGACATAATATTTTTGGTATATCCAGCAAACTTTGGAATTACGCTCAAATTCAGCAAAAAAAAAATCAGATTTACATAAAAAAGTTAATCCTCACCACAAAAATAGTTTTTTATTGGTTTTAACCATAAAACTATTCAGCACAAACTAAGTTTTCACCAAAATACTGTTTTTTTTGCCGGGGTTCAAGTTTTTTACCACTAAACACATTTTTCTCAAATTTTCTCAAATTTTCACCAAACACTACTTTTCAACAATAAATTCAAATTTTCACCATAAAATAATTTTCATCATTTTCACCATTTTCATTATTTTCACTATTTTCATCATTTTCACCATTTTAATCCTTTTCACTAATATACAAAATTTTCACCACAAAACTAATTTATCGTTCTAAACTAATTTTTACCACAAAACAAATTTTTCACCCAAAAACCGAAATTTTACCACAAAACTAGTTTTTTCCCACTAAAAAAATTATTTTTCACTGCAATACTAAATTTTCAAAATCAAATTTCTACCAACATTTTCGGCACAAAACTAGGTTTTCACCACCAAACAAAATTGAAAAAAAAAAAATTAAAAAAGCACTGTTTTCTTCACAAAATTGTTTTCTTCACAAAAAAAGACGAAATTTTCAAATCACAGACTACACAGAGAGAAGATACTTTTTTGGCATATGTCAAAAAAGTATTTTCAAAACGTATAGCTGATTTAAAATTTTTCGCAATTGACAATTATTGTAATTTCAAATAACAACGAGTATGTGAAACCAACTTCATTACATTTGTCAAACATGTTTAGTAGATAGGGTTTCTTTTTGAAATTCTGATACTGGGATTTTGTTAGGAAATTATTTATTTTAATTCTCTCTTCTAGAAAATTTATGCAATTGGAAATGAATTTTTCATTTAACTTATAAGGAAATGTGTACTTATAAAGTCGTCCTAACACAAATGTTATTTATTTTCAAATTAATAAAACTTCTAAAGCATTAAAATGTACGGTTTAAAATAAAATTATTTGGATGCGACTAACTTTTAGATTTTATAAGCTTTTTAGATTAGTAAGACTTTAAATATAATCAGATTAATTCTTTTTGGCTAGATTCTATTCACCACAATAAAAACGTTTTCTTCGTAATATAATATCTAGCATTATATATTACACCGATCAAAAGTTAACTATTTTTGCGTTAATTTCTATGTTCTTGTTACACAGTGTTTCAAAGTTTTTTCCAACATTTTCGTTTATCAAATATATTATGCTGATCGGATCATGAATAATGAAGATATTACAGATTATATGTTTTACCTTTAAAGCTATACAACTCCTAACCTCAGGTCTACAACTGAGATTAACGTTGATATAATATGTGAGATAACGCAAGCAGAAGAGAGTAACCATTTTGTTTATATTATGTTTAATCTTAAATAAGGGGTACACGTACTCTAATAAATCCTATAAGATAACATTATTTTCTATCAGTCACAGAATAAACATGTACTTTTTATTTAAAAAAAATCGCACGTTTTTAAAACAATTTTTATAATAACATTTTTTTAAATGTAAAACAATCATTAAAAGAAAATAATTTTACAAAAAACATTTTTTTTTTTAGTAATTTCCAAAATATGTAAGCATACACACATACAAACTTCCGTTTGTGTATTTTTTTTGACAGTTCATCTTATAAGATGGTTGTGTAGAGAAATCTCATCACAACAGTCTCATAATACATCTTATAATACTAATATTTGAATCTACACGTGAAATAATTCTCTCAGAGAGCGAATTTGCCACTCTCTGACAGAAAAATCTTACATATTATATTACGTCTAGACGGGCTGTAAGGTAAAAGTAACCATATGCATTTTTTAAATAAGGATAAACATATGTGTAGTTTTATATATTTATCCGTCTTTTTTTTGAAAATGTTCGTGTCTTCCTGTTATAAAAAGTCTGTGTAGTCTGTGCACAAAACTATTAAACCTAACCTAGTATCTACATTAGGCAAATTTTTATCAAAACAAACCTCAAAATCAGTGCGATTATATGCAAGGTAACCTTAGTTATACAGCTGATTATTATTTTGGTTGTTACAGTTGTCAAACTGCATATATAAAAAACAATAATGAATAAGCCATATTGCTGTTTTTGTGCAACTGTTGCCACCCTCCTCAAATTCGGGTTAAGTTTAACGTTTGTCTTGATAAAAAATTCTCTAATGTAGACACTATGTAATTTTCATCACAAAACCTGTTTTTTACCACAAAACTATTATTATTTTTTTATTACAAATCAGATTTTTCAACGCAAAAATAGTTTTTCACATTAAATCAAATTCTAAAACACAAAACTAGTTTTTCATAAAAATAAATTTTCCAAAAAAAAATCAATTGCCACAAAAAAAATGTCGGCAAATATCAAAATTTTCACCACGAAAGCAAAATTTTTACCACAAAACTATTTTTTTACCACTAAACTGGTTTTCTAACACAAAACTAGCTATTCACCACAAATGCAGTTATTCGTCATAAAATTAGTTTTCACCACAAATGCAGTTATACGCCATAAAATTATTTTTTTAATCACAAACTAGTGTTTATAAAAAAAGACTTTTCAAAAAACCGGTTTGACGGTTAACCGAAAATTGGGTAAATTAAAAACCCGGTTTTTGGGTTAACCGTCTACTTAAAAACCGGTTAAACCGGTTAGCCAACATTTTAGTAAACGTTTAATTTGAAGCTTAATAAAAATAATTTTGGTTAAAAAGTCTATTCCAGCTTATAAGCTTAACCCTGCACCAAGCAATAAACAATGTTCCTTATAAATAGCGACTGATTTAAATCGAAAGTTTATAATAATTTTTTAGACTAGTTAGTTTAACATAATTTATAAAAACAATTTTATTATGGCATAATTTAAAATTTTATAATGTTTCTATAATTTTTTTAATATTAATTTCTTTTCCATTTTTCTAATTTAAAAAACAAAATCAATTTTAAAGCATCTCAAAAAAAAAACTTCAGAACAAGGATAATGTTCTTTTTATTATGATTTATATTCACCGTTTTTAAAGATTTTCTCTTAAAGAAATTTTTATACGATTAATTTTTATAAAAAAATTAAATTAATAAATATACTTGGAAAAAATTGGAAATATAATTAACATTTATCCTGCGAAAAAAAGATTTATTTTTACTTTTTTAGAAGAATTAATAATAATTTAAAGGTGCATTTTCTGCACTTATATAATTCCGCTTTTGAGGTGCTGAACATTTTATATTTTAGAATTAATTCTTCCTTTCTTCCTAGCATCCTATATAAAATCTTATTTTTCTCTTAAGCTATACATTAGTATGTATGTAATGTAATTTTTCTTGTTTTGGAAAATTTTTAACGCATGAAATTGAAGTTCTTGTAAATATTATGTTTAATTGTCTATTTGATTTTAATATGCATACAGTTTTAAAATATATTGAACTCCAAACATGTAAATATATCACTTAACTACCAGTTAACTCAAACAGTAAGCACTTTTAGTTTCGGAAAAAAAGTAAGAAAAAGAATAAATTTAATGATATTTCTATCAAATTTTTAAAACCGGTTAAACGACATAAAAAACCGGATAAACCGGTTAACCGAATTTGAACATTTCAAATTAAGCGATTCACAAAAAAATCGATATTAGAAGAAAAAAAAACAGTTTTCGGTTAACCGGTTTATAACCACTAGACAAAACTAATTTTTCACCGCAAATCTAGTTGTTTATCACAAACTTAGTTTTTCACCACAAATCTAGTTTTTTACCACAAATCCAAAATTTAAGACACAAAACCATTTTTTCAACACAAAACTTATTTTTCAACACGAAAAATAACCATTAAACCAGTTTTTCTATACAAATCAAATTTTTTATTAAAAAACAAAAGTTTCACAACAAAATTTGTTTTTCACTGCAAAATCAGTTTTTCATCACAAAAATAGTTTTTCATCTCAAAACTTGTTTTTCACCTCGAAACTAATTTTTAACCACAAAATTAAATTTTCCCAAAAAAAAAAATAATAATTTTTCACCATAAAATTAGTTTTTTACAAAAAAAAAAAAAATAAAGTTTCCACCTTAAAAATATTTTTTCCAAAAAACGGATTTTCTTATAAACAGTTTTTCATTACAAAAATAATTTACACTAAAAAAAGTTTTTTACTGCACAAAGTTAGTTTGTTATTTTTGTACGATCTTATTGGAGAAACTTCTGGTTAGCGTTGCCGTTTTGGTTCCATTGGACCAAAATTGGTATATATGTGTATATATGTGTGATTTTGACGGCGCACTATAGAGTGAAAAAATTAAAGAATTTTTTTAACAGATAATGATGCTACATTTTATCCATTTTTACCTAGAATCAATTACATTTTCAAAATATTCATTTTAAATGTTCAATTAATCGCCATATTTCTCAATTTCACCCCTCTGTGCGACGAAAAGTAATTTGTGGCTTATCTTTTTGTTTATATAAGCTTCAAAACTGGAGGGTATAGTAAATATGTTAATATTTTTGAATTATGAACTTTATTAAAGTTAAAATTACTATGGCAACACCTGTCATTCCTCCACACACTTGCCATCAGAACTAATAGTTATTAAAAAAAACTATATTTTTTTTTTTTTGTAATAAATAAACATTAAAATAAACAAATACCCAAAATGCGCAGGTTTACATATTCTCAACAAATTTCAATTGTAATGACAACATAGCAGCAGCAGAAATGTAATAAAATTTCAATTCAAAGTAAAAACATTTAGTTTATAATCTACTAACGAGGACATGCTATAAGCTCCTAAAAAAATTTACGAGTACAAAAAAGGGCAAAAAATAAACAACTGTTACAACTACAAAAATGTTATTTTATTTTTCTAAAATGGCTAACCACAACTATTATAGTAGCAACAACAAAATATCCCACTATAAGAATTCACAAACATACATCATCAACTTTAATACTAATGATAATGGCATACAATTTTACAACATACACTCGGCCACAAAAACACTCTCTACAAATAAACACACAATTGCTATAACAATAACAACAAAAATAACACTAAATTTCAATTAAGTCAGAGAGTGGTAGAATAACTAATATACGAGTACAATCATTATTTTACACTTACACATATATTTCTTCTATTGTATACTAGATAACGGTTTAACTACAACTCGTGAAAGTATTTACTTTTTCAAGTATTTTGCCAAAACATAAAAAACAACAAAAACAAAAAAATATTAAATCAAATTCAATATAAACAACAACAAGAAATGAGAGATGATCTTATATGTCTGGTTACACGATACGTATGAGTTATTTCTTTGTGGCTTAATAACGACGCAAAAAAATTACACATACAAATAGAAGAATAAAGTGTAATAAAAAGAAGCACTACACACACCAAATGAAACCGGTAAATGAAAGACAATACGTAAGGTAATAGTATGATTGAAAAAAAAAAAAAAAAAAGAATAGAATAGAATAGAATATAGTAGAATAGAAGGCACATTCGCTGACTTACACTAATATGTCGGTTGTTTGCTTAAATTACAAGCAAAGGTCGCACAAAAGGCATGTATGCACACATACCTTCAAACATATTGTATCAACAAAAAAATTCACCACACATACATACCTATGAAATCCATACAAATACATTTTTTGCCAATACAATGCACAGTGGTGCAGAATCGAAAATAATCAGGGCAAAATTTTCAAGCTTTCCGCTTGAAAAGTCAGCTTTTGCATATATATATATATAAATTTAATAGTTTTATTTTATACATATGATTTTTTTCCTTACAGTTATTATTAAAAAAAAATTATACAGATATAATTATCAAACTCCAAAAAATAGGGTTTTTGTTAAGAAAACCAATATTGGTATTCATTATATGTAAATATATATATATATATATATATATATATATATATATATATATATATATATATATTACTTTGAATAAATATATTCAATATATTTTTATTATTTTTATTAAAATTTTAAAATTAGAAAAATGCATATTTGTGCATATTTGCATAAGAAAATACATGAATTTGTTTGTTTTTCTATGCATATTATAACATATTTTCGTGTTTTTTCAAGCGCATATTTTCATCTTTTTCGTGCATATTAAAATTTGCCCTGTTGATAATAAATCCAATAATTTTTAATCGGCTGGTTTTATTTACATAAAATTTTACATAAGCGTAGCAGAAGTGTGTACAATTTTGAGTTAACTGTGGAGCCGTTTTACCAAATATCTGTTTCTTATCTGACTTTAAATATTTTTACGTTTTCTTAAAGCGCTTTAAAATAGCATATGCTATTTATCTCTTATAGTCTTCGAGTTATTTGCATTTGAAATTTTAAATATCTCGATTTTGAAAGATGTTTTTTATATTTTAATTATAGCCCAACATTTCCGATCTTTTTGAATTTGAAAATTGCAAAAATTATGATTTTTTTTCTATATAATAAAATTTTCCTTAAGAACGTATGCTAATTTTATACTTTTCTGAACGATATCTTCACGGAGATGATTTTAAAATAGAAAAAAGAGCATAATCTCCCAATAGAGCTAAGTACAGTGCCTTTGGAATTTTACCTATTTTGTATATAAATTTTGACATTAGTCCATATGTTCTAAAATCCCAATTTACAAATAGAATGCAATTTAATTTATTCCTAAGAGTTTGCAAGCGTGATTTTATCGGACTTACAATAAATATACGCTTTATGGACAAAGTTAAACAAAAACTTTTTTGTGTTTTTCGGCTGTTTTTTGGAATTTTCCAAATTTTCCTTTTCCAAAAATCTTAATTTTTTTACACTTCATCATTCTAAATGATAAAACCGATATCGTAACTAATTAAGATTTTATTACAGATGCAATATTTATAGTTTTCCCAAAACTAACATTTTTTTAAAAATTTTACTTTAATTCCAAAAGTCTAAAAAACTATGGTCTCCAATTTTTTTCCAATAAATTTATGCTACTTTAAAGTTTAATTTGCTACGAAAATTTCCAAAAATATTGTATTGTATATTGTGGATGTTAAAAAGTCTTACTTATTTATTCCCGTAGCCAATATTTGTTTGACCGTATGTTTGTGCTAAAATACCAAAAGAAAGTGAAATATTTAATTTGAAAGTAGCGTAGTTTTGCTTCTATAAAATATATTGACTTCTGTCGAGTCCACCTTCCAAATTTAAAATTGCATATTTCTCTACTACGTCTAAGTGAAATTTTATGTAAATTCAAACAGCTGATTAGAAATTACAGGCTTATTTCCAAAAATTTTTGATTCTGCCCCACTGTGTAATAGTTAAAGCATGAATCCCTTTTTACTCAGCTGTGTTTATTATTCATACATTTAGTTGTTCACATTTTTTATTCTATATTCCCTTTGTTATTTTGTGTGTGGCTTTGTGTGTGAGTTTTTTATACCCTACACCGCCATAGGTGGTTGGGGGGTGTTGTTTATTTCTATTTTCCCCCCTTTTTTTCTTTTTTGTTTTTGTTTTTGTTTTCATTTTAAAAATATCAGTAGAAATTGCAGGTAAATAACATTTGATGTGACAAATCAATGAAGCATACTTTCTGGGGCGTTTTTATGAATGTTACAGTGCAGAGCGTTTTAATTATGATAGATTCGATTTATAAAAATTTAATATTTAGATAATAATTTACCAAAAAATATATGAAGCTAAAAGTAAATAAAATTTAATAAATCAATAAATGAAAAACATAATCAATTAAATATAAATTAAGGTGGTTTCTTTTGAAATGCGAAAGATGTTTTTTTAAGTAAAAATAAAAAATATATTTTTTTAACTGTGTTACTTTTTTTTGAATAATGTACTTTAAAAAAAATCCTGTTTTTTAATAATGCGTTCTTGTTTTTTTTTTTTTTTTTTTGAAAATTGGAATTTTTTGGAATCAGTAACACTCTGCTACAGTAAAAAATCACTCGAAATCACAAAGTGTATGTTATAGATCTCCCTAAGGACATCATAAATCAATTTTTAATATGTCCAATACACTCTTAAAATTTTGAGCTATACTCAAAAACTGTTTTTGTGTAAGTTCCTGTATAAATATATCACCAATTCTGTTATTCTTTTGTTAATTTTTTCTTTTTAAACTTTTTTGGAAAGTAGAGGAATCAACCGTATACATTTCTTTATGTTTTTGGTCAAATATTAATAGCAAATTTTAAACAAGTTACACAATTTTTCGAGTTTAACTGTGCGATTTATTATAAATCTTTATACAAAAGCCTATACACCTAGGCACAAATTTTGAAAGGCATTATCGTTATTTTTTCTACTTGTACAAAAACGGTATAATTTATTCGATTTTAACTGTAATAACATATTTTAATTTACAATACATTTTTCATTCTTGCCCCAAAAAGTATGCGCCAAAACAACAAATAAAATACTTAAAATATATGCAGTGGCGGACATAACTATAGTACGTAATAGCACTTATTACAATACAAGTGAATAAAAATGGGAAATTCGTTTAGGCTTCGATTCTTTTTGTTGATTTATTAAAATTAGAAAATATCTTTTTGAACAAGCCCTCTTCCAGCGATACAGGTCAGCTATTCACCAATAGCAATAAATATTTACAAAAAAAAAGTAGCATTATTTTCGGATTTCCTGAGCACCACATTTTTTAGTAAAAAACCGGAAGCCCGCTTTTGATTTTACAACCATGGTTTCTTCGGGAAAGGTTCTTAGAATTTTCAGTATATTACGATTTTGTTATATTAATTTTTTGATGATTTTAGGCGATCCAATATGACGACAACAAGTTGTTATATTTTTATATTAATATATAGTTAATATAAAATGAGGATTTCTTTATATAAAATGTTAAAACCACAAAATGGCGAATCCAAAATGGCGTTAATCTAAAAATAATTTTTTTGATTAAAATAAAAACATATTTAAATTGTAAAAATCTCTCAAAAACGTTAAATGAAGATATACTTAATGCAAAAGATTATAATTACACTTATTGGTCGCCATATTCAATCCGCCATTTTGATCTTTATTTAATATACCACAAATAAGTTATTAACACCTTCAAAGAAAATGAAAAATTTCCTTTCAGCTACTTATAATCCGTTGTATTGCCTCCGCCTTTCCGAATTCGTAAAATCAATCATATTGGATCCGCCATTTTGTATTTTTAATTTTTTATTACAGAATCGTAATCAGCATCCCCAAAACCCTTCTATGTAATATTTATTTTTTCGGTAAACTAAATATTCTAATGATGGCTAAAATTCAGGGATCGTGGCCCACTTTGATCCGCCATATTACCGCCGCCTTCCTGAATTCTAAAAATTAAAAAAAAAGAATTCGTATTCAGGAACCAGAAATTTGTCAATTATGATTATTTAAAATTTCGTCAAGTAATATATGGCCGCCATATTGGATTCGCCATTTTTATTTTTTTACTTTTTATTACAGAATCCTAAATCGCCAAAAACTATATATGTTATCTAATTATGATAAAAAATCAGAGATCGTGAACCACGTTAAATTTGTGTGCGTCGCTAATAGTTTTCACATACAAGTAGAAATTTAAATAATTTGCTAAGAAAAATACCAGCTTAGTTTGGGGTTGGACCGACAACCCTTTGCTTGCTACGTAGTCGTTCTAGCATACTGAGCCATTACAGAACTAAATTAATTTGTTATTTACTAGTAACTAGTTAATCTACTAATCAAAGAAATGAAAAAAAATAATTCCCAGGTAATGAATCTAGTAAATAGTTATCATTACCAAAAGCCAAAAAATTTGTTTGTTTTATTATTATGGTTACAATAAAAATGTCCGTAAAAATTATTGCATCGTGGTATAGGCTCTTATAGAAAAAATTGTAATAAATCGCAGTTAAACTCGAACAATTTTGAAAAAATTTTATTTTTACTATATGTTGTTTAAAAAAATTTGATTTCAAAATTTGACCAAAACATAAAAAATATATACGGATAAGAAGTCAGACCGATTTTCTAATTACTTCCCAAAAAAGTTTTAAATGAAAAAATCAACAAAAGAATAACAGGATTAGAAATGCATTTATACGGGAACACTATTTTTAGAATAACTTGAAATTTGTATGCCCTCAAGGAGCAGGCCTATAAGGTACGCAGCGCAACATTAATACTTCTTAAAAAATTTTACTTTTTTGAAAGTTGGTAAATGATATTTTTTTAAAAATTTGTATGTAGTTTATTTTAAAAATTCTTACTTTTTTTAAAATTGATACTTCTTTATTACATGTCAGCTTTCGGAATATTGATGGACAAACGGACATCTTTATATTGACTCCGCTTCCTATTACAAACCAAGTGAATACTGGAGAAAATACAAAGGGATACATTTATGTAAAATTTATTTTTCATATTTAAATTAAATAAAAAAAGAAACAAGAACTTTGAACATACGATTTCTTTATTGAAATCCTCAAAAAACAAATCTGTTCCATTTTTTATAAAAAAAAAAAAAAAAAAAAAAAAAAAAAAACGTATGTACAAACGTAATGGCAAAACTTTTTGTTAAACTTTCCACCTACACATAAAGGTACTTATAATGATCATCTATCTACAATACATAAACATCTATTCCTTTGAAAAAATTCTTAAACATGTCCTTCCATAAATACTATAAAAATACTATAGAAAAATACCAATAAAATAAATTAGTTTGTGGTAAATATAAATAATCCATTGAATTGTATAATTGTTTAAATCCCAAAGTATTAAAGATAATATTGAATTGATTATTTTATTTTGAAATTTTAAATTAGCCGTATTAATAATACACATTTTATTGTAGTATTTTACTCCATTTGGTTTCTTTTTAGTCCCCCTCTGTTTATATATATATACACGCATACAAACATATACAAGCAGTCTGACGTATGCTTTGTTATGAGTTGTCTGTACACACCTGCTAAGTAAACAAATAAAAAATAAAAGGAAAACAAACAAAAAAAAGTCCTCAAATGCACAAACTTTAATAAAGATATTTTAGCTTGTTTTACAATTTTACACGTGAATGTGTAGGTGTGTGTGTGGCCTTTTAGTATAAAGACCAATTTGTAATTATAAACGATTTTTTGATTCTTTTTTTTTTTTTTTTTGTAATATTTGCAAAAACAGTCTCTGGTAGTAAAATAAGCTTGAATACGTTTGTAGGTATGTCTGTGTGCCTATTTATGTGTGTGCGCGTGTTTCTAGAGGTTGTGTGTCCTAGTGCTGGCAAGTTCTACTCCTCAACGCTTTTCATTTGGGTACTCGATACATAACGGATTTTTTAATTTGAAATATAATTTATAATTAAGGTCCTTTTATTTAAAAATAAAACAAATTATTCAACCGATTAACATGAAATTTTATATATTTATTTATAAAACACATAAAATGAACCAAAACGTTAACAAAAAGCGATAAAATTACTTTCATATATTTAAAAATTAATTTGTCTCTTTATACAGAGTTGTATTTTAGACGTTATAGTTTTAATACGCTATCATTAAAAAACAAGTAAGACAGATATAGTTGGTCAAACCCGGCCATATAATTCCTCACACCATTGTGCATGTCCATCAAAATTCGTGGATGGATTTTATATTAGACATGTGGACAGTTGTGGATCGATACTTTTACTAAGTGTAAAATAAAATATACGAATACAGAATATTACATTAATAATAAGATTTTTATGAATTTATGCACTTTAGAGTGATTCCCGAAAGTGGGCTTATGTGGCAGCTATGGTAAATTATAGAGCGAACCTCATAAAATTTTTCACTATGATTTCTACTTATATAAAACTTACTTATGTCGAATATAAACCTGTTATTAACACGTGTATGTGATTTATGCACGTTAAAGTGATTTTCGGAAGAGGGTTTAATATAGGAGCTATGGTCAATTATATACCGATATTCATGAAAGATTGACACTTATACTTATACAAAACTTCCTTACACCGATTTTCATCAAAATATTGCTATATTTAAAGCATTTACAATAGTTAAACCCCTGCTCCGGGAGGACATTTGTATGGGGGCTAGGTGAAATAACCAATTTAAATAGGCTTCATCCTTGTGTCATAAAAGTCCCATGTGCCAAATTTCATTCAATTATCTTCAAAATTGCGACCTGTACTTTGTGCACAAGGTTTTCATGGAAAGTTAGATCTAACGATCGACTCAAAAAATGATTCAGAATCGATCGGCATACTTTAAGGTGAGTGTTGTATTATTTTTTCTGTGCGTTACAAACATCAGCACAAACGCATAATACCCCAATCACCTATGGTGGTGTATAATTAAACTGTAAAAGTATTGAGTAATTACTTTACTGTATTGAATACCCCAAAAAAGGGGGAAAATACTCGGTACTCGATACTTAATACTCAGTACTTGCACAGCACTAGTGTGTCCCTATAACTGTAATATTGCTTTTGTGTTATGCAGTTCATTCATTCATACATTTGGGGGTCATTGTTTATACTTTGGGGAGATTTTAATTTCTTTCTCTTCTCTTCTCTTTTTTTTTTTTTTTTGTTATTTTGAAGCCACTCAATGTCTGGTTAAGACATTTATACATTTGTATTTGTACAGTGGGACAGATTAATTTATTGTAAAAGGGACTTTTCTTTTTACAGAAAATTTATCGTAAATTATTAAAATGTTTATAGAAAAATTTCCACAAATTTTTTCAGAAAATTTTCAATAAATTTTATTTTTTTTTTTTTAGAAAATTTAGTGAAATTTTTCTATAAAAGGAAAATGTAGCTTAAATTTTCTATAAAAAGAACATTTAGCGCAAATTTTCTATAAAAAGAAAATATAACGAAAATTTTCTATAAAAAGAAAATTTTTTTTAGAAAATTTATCGTAAATTTTCTATAAAAAAGAAATTTAGCGTAAATTTTCTGTAAAAGGAAAATGTAGCTAAAATTTTGTATGAAAAGAAAATTTAACGAAAACTCTATAAAAAGAAAATTTAACGAAAATTTTCTATAAAAGGAAAATTTAACGAAAATTTTACATAAAAAGAAACCCTATAAATGAAAAGTTATCTTTAATTTTCTATAAAAATTTTTTTATAAAAAGAAAATTTATGGAAAATTTTTAATAGAAAGATAATTTATCGAAAATTTTCTATAAAAAGAATTTTTATGGAAAGTTTTCTACAAAATGAAAATTTGCGGATTTATTTTCATTTCATAGAAAATTTACAATAAATTTTCTTTTTTGAAAATTTTCGATAAATTTTCTTTTTATAGAAAATTTTCAATAAATTTTATATTTTTGCTAAATTTTCTTTTTATAGAAAAATTTCGTTAAAGTTTCATTTTATAGAAAATTTTCGATAATTTTTCTTTATAGAAAATTTCCCATAAATTTTCGTTGTATAGAAAATTTTACATAGATTTTTCGTTGTATAGAAAATTTATGAAAAATTTTCTTTTATAAAGTTTTCGTTAAATTTTCTTTTTATGGAAAATTTTCGATAATTTTTCTTTATAGAAAATTTTTCATAAATTTTCGTTGTATAGAAAATATTCCATAGATTTTCGTTTTATAGAAAATTTACGATAAATTTTCTTTTTATAAAAATTTTTGTTAAATTTTCTTTTTATAGAAAATTTTTTTTAAATTTTCTTTTTATAGAAAATTTTTTTTAAATTTTCTTTTTATAGAAAATTTTTTTTAAATTTTCTTTTTATAGAAAATTTTTGTTAAATTTCTTTTTATACAAAGTTTTCGTTAAATTTTCTTTTTACACAAAATTTTCGTTAAATTTTCTTTTTATACAAAATTTTCGTTAAATTTTCTTTTTATACAAAATTTTTGTTAAATTTTCTTTTTATACAAAAATTTTGTTAAATTTTCTTTTTATAGAAAATTTTCGTTAAATTTTCTTTTTATAGAATATTTTCGTTAAATTTTTATGTATAAAAAATTTTCGTTAAATTTTTGTTAAATTTTTTTTATACAAAATTTTCCACAAATTTTTTTTATACAAAATTTTCCACAAATTTTTTTTATACAAAATTTTCCACAATTTTTTTTTTATACAAAATTTTCCATAAATTTTCCTTTTATGGAAAGTTTTCAATAAATTTTATATTTATTCCATAATTTTGTTTTTAGAAAATTCTATTAATTATTTTTTTCTTTAATTTTCTTTTCATAGAAAATGCCAAAAATTTTCTTTTTATATTAAATTTTTCATAAATTTCTTTCAGAAATGGAATGGAATTTTATTCATGAAAATCTTTATCTATGGAATGGAATTTTTGTAGAATATGGAATGGAATTTTTGAAGAAAACTCTTTAGTTTTTTTATAGAAAATTCCAATAATTTTCTTTTTCTAAAAAACTCAAGAAATTTTCTTTTTATAGAAAATTTTCAATTTATAAAAAATTCCATATTTTTTCTTTTTATAGAAAGTGTTCACTGTAAGTCTGTGTAAAAGTTTGTCAGTCTTTAATCATGTATGTGTATATATACTTACACACGTATATACATCCCAATAAACATCAATTCAAACCTAAGAAATTTTTTTTTTTTGCAAATTTTCTTTAATAAATAGTATATTTCTCAAAATATGTGTTATAAAATAAACAAGAAAATTTAAAAAATTTCCTATAAAATTGTAATGTAATTGTAATGTAAGTTTTTTATAAAATATGCAAGTGATTATAAAGTATATATAAGGTTAAGTCTATTTATATTCAGTTTATTTTATATTTTTCCGGTGTTATTAATACAATAATTAAATGTTTTTCACTTTTAAAAAAGCTTTTAAAATTACAAAAAAAAGTTTAAAATAGATATGTTTGTTCAAAAAATAAAATATTATACATACATTATATTAAAGAAAATGTTTAAAATATTTTAAATATTTAATGTTTAATTCAAGTATATTTTAAAATTAAAAAAAGACGTTTTGAAAATATTTGAGAAATATTTGTTTGTTAAAGAAACAGCCAGCACATTTTTAAATTATGAAAGCATTTGAAAAATATGATTGTTATATCAGAACCTTTTTGCTGGGAAAAGGCATAGTTTTAAATTTGATAGCAAAGGAAATTCAAGCCTATTCTCACAGCTTGTATTTGAAATTTGCAATAGTTTTCAAATGAATAAATATTAAATTTCAAAGGTTTTTGCTTATTGGTATATTTTCATACAAGTGTTTTTGTGTTTAGTTGCAAAACGATAATGTTGCATGAGTAAATTTCTATGTTCATTTTATGTACGTTTTGTAGCAAATAAAAACAAATGAGGCATTAATTTACTGCGCCACTTACCTGTTATACCTATGCATACATATAGACAAACACACATACACACACATACACACACATACAATATTGTATCCGTTATACTCACACAAATACTTGAAAAATAAATATTTGTTTACCACTTGTATGTTAACATACAAGGAGTGCGATGAATGAGTCCTCTTATTCCTTTTATTATAATGGCTGTATTTTTATTTGTTCAAAAAAAAAAAAAAACGTTGTAACTGAAACGTTTTTTTTTTTCATTCCTTGTAACTGACAATTCCGAAAAACAAATTCAAATAATCCTTTAGGTTTTTTTGTCATTTATTTATTTGGTTTGATTATTTGGTTTTTATATTCCAGTCCTGAGGGTAAAATGATGAGCATAAAAAGAAGACTGTTTAAATAAATTATTTGTATTTGTAAAAGCTGCACTTTAGAGAAGTAAGGAAAGTGAAAATCAATGTTTAAAGGTAAGTACTCATAATATTAAATGATTAGAATTGTTTCAAATTGAAATTACTTATATTAGATATTTTAAGAAATTTATAGATTTATTGAAAGTTAGTTCAGATGGCTTTTAATCTTTTAATCTATTGAGAACTTGGTCTTTTATGAATATGTGTATGTTAAAGGGCCTCATAAAAAAAAAAGTTGCAAATGTACTCCTCTAGAAACGAAGATTGATCTGTTCTTGTATGATTTCCAAAATATTACATCTGAATGTTTAAATTAACCTGAGCTGGACCATATTCAAAACACCTCTAAAAATACGTATTTCTTCACGCAGAGAAAAAACAGGGTTACTGCATTATCATTACAACAATGTTATGTTGTCTTTGTTAATTTTATTGAATTTTAATAACTCTGTGTTCATGATAACAATGCTTTTGATTCAATTTTATCGTTTAATGTTTACACTCAATAAAAATACATGATTGACTGCAATTATTATATGTTTTTAAATATGTTTATCAGCAGCACAATTTTGTTAATATGAAACATATCATTACTTCTACAAGCATTAAATATTTGCAGTATTTTTTCTTGTTCTTGTTTTTATTAATTATTTTTATAAAAATATTTTGTGTATAGATATTATTAAAAGTATACAGAATTATTCATAATTTTCTAAATAATTATTCACGCAAAACTAAAGGCAAAAGTTGCAAGTTTGTAAAAATATAGTCATATATACAATAAATTGGAAATATAAAAGTTTAAACGCGCATATTTCTGAAATGAGGCATAATATTGACTTGAATCTTTTTGCAAAAGATCGGAAATTATATATGCTAAAGGAGAAGCTTAATTTGGAATACATATTTTTAAAATTTCTTTCGCTATTTAGAAATAAACCAAACAAAAGGCCCAATTTGGGGTTTTTGGAGAAAATACAAATTTTTTAATTGTAATAACATATTTGTTTGTAAAGATATCTTAATGAAATTTGCAAGAAATTTGGATCTTATTAATGTAAATAAAAGCGCGTTAACCAAATTTCAATCAGGGGTAGGGTTTTCCTGAATTCCCAAAAAAACTAATCAAAATTCCCAAAAATGGGATTTTTTACATTTATGGCTATAGAATCCACATTTTTCCGAAGGCCCGTAGATTTTGATTTAAAACTTTTAGTAATATATTGAGTATTCTTAAAATATATTCCGCTTGTCGATTCGTGCTTTGGGATTTGAGAAAAAATTGTCTAAAGTCAAAACTTTCATATAAAATGGGTCGAATTCGGGAGGGTGTGTACCATGACCAATTGAGTTAATGGGCTTGTTTTTTATCTTAAAGTCATCTCTGTGAAGTTACCTTTCAGAAAAGTGCAAAATTATTATATGTTGCTAAAGAAAATTGTATTTTAGATAAAAAAAAGAGTGTAGATACTTTTTCGGCTAAAAAAATACAAAAAGTCGTCTTTTTTGCAATTTTCAAATTCAAAATCGTTTATTTTTGGACTCGGTAAAGATATCGACTTCAATTTTTTTTATTCAATAGATAATTTTGTTCTTTAACTAGATAGGAAAAAACTAATAAAATCGGTCGGAAATACTAGGATATATATGAAAAAAACTGGACCAACAACATACAAAATTATGGTGCTTAAAAATTCAAACACAAATAACTTGAAAACTATAAGAGATAAATATGTATAAAAATATTTGAAATCGGACGAGAAACAAAAATTTGGCAAGCGATTAAAAATTTTTTATGTCAAAGGTACCTAACTTTGAGCCCCCTTAGTTCCGCCCCTGAGGGGTTTAGTGGCCCCCCTTCCAAACTTAACATTGTACGCTCCTCCTACCAAATTTCATGAAAATCCAACCAGCCGATCAAAAGTTACAGATTTATTTCCAAAAAATTTCGATTCTGCCCCACTGTGCAATGTGGTATATAAAATTGTTCAATTATATGTAAAACTATAATCGTAACATGAAGAAACAAACCATAAAATCGGATACAATATGACAAATAGGAATCATAATAATTATTACTTATATCATTTCTATTTTTCGCTATGATCATATGTTCCAATCATAATATGTTGCTCTTAGATTATGATCACTACAACTATATTTTTTCTCTGCGTGTTTCAATGTCATTATCAAAATTTTCATTAAAAGAAAATTGACTTCAAATTGTAATCTTTTTACTCGCGAAATATTAAAATTTTACTAGCTTTTTTGTCATATTTTCCTTATTCAAACATATAATTTTATATATTTCGGATATTTTGCAACATATATTGGGTTTTAATGTACCATTGGAATGGTCTATACCTTTAACCCTTTAACAGCAAGAAGGCCAATTTTATGCATTTATTCCTAAATGGGAACTTAAATATAGATGAATTTATGAAAAATATAATAATCGAATTAAAGAGATTTTTAAATTTAGTCACTATTTTACACGCATTTATAGTTTTTATGTTAAATTTATACTTTTGGTGACATTTATTTTCTTAACTATCCATTTATCTGACATAAAAATTAATTTAATCAATTATGGATCGGAAATCCCAAAATATTATTTATGTAACTAAAGGGTTAAATGATTACATTCAATGAGACTTTTTCAATGATGCTCTAAAATATAAATTACGATGGAAAATGTCCAAAATATTCAAACTTTAATAAAATAGAATTTAAAATTAAATCATGGAAAATTTTCATTTCGCGAGAATGAAAACTATTGTTTTTTTGCGCATTATGTATTAAATGTCACTTGTCTATCATATGTTTTTTTGACAAAAAGTTAAAATTTATCAACACTGTTGATTTTAAAAATGATCCAGCTCACGTGAAGGAAATAATTAAAAAATTAATTTTATGCAACATTGTTTGTCTCCATGCAAGTCAAGGCACTTTAATACTCTCACTAAAGGTAACAATTTTCTATCATAGAACATTATTTTTATTAATTTTCGAGTTCACCAAAAACTAAAACGATTTTTTCATTTCATTTCGAAATGCCATTTGAAGTGTTTATCCGCTTTCCCAAATCCCGTTGAATAAGGGATTTATTAGCAAGTTTTCAGATTCTTCCAAACACATTTCAATTTATTTTAGGAATTTCCTTTTTTGGAATAAAATTGGACTGATTAGATCATCTTCTAATTATCTTTTAACCGAAGTTAACAGTTTTATGAATTTAAATTCTTGGAAAAAAGTAGTTATGAACCAGGAATTTTAAAAATACATAAATTTCTACAGCTTACTTCTGTAATAAAAACTCCAATTTTAAATTTGATTCGAAATATAATTCACTATTCCTTCTGTAACAAATATGAATCTTGTAATGTTTAAGTTGTTACTCTTAATAAAAGTCGCATTTTAATTAAAAAGGAATGAGCTAAAAAGAGCGCTACAATGAACCAATTCCTTTAATTTTGATTTAATTTAGCGCTTTTTAGCGCGTTTTGGTTACAAATAGTTGGCAATGCTGGTTCTTCTGTATACAATGCTACAGTGAAAAAAACACTCGATAAATTTTATAGCGCCACAGTGCGACCAATTGCAAACATTTTGGTAATAAATGTATATCTTTTAAAATACTTGACGGATCAAATTGAAATGTATGGGAAAGTTGTAAAGGAGGACCTAAGCTTTTAGAAAATCATGTAATAATACGGGATAAGCTACAGGGTGTCAAATTTGACCACCTCGAGTATGTAAAAGTTTAAACAAAAATAAATCGTAACTTCTACAAATCAAGACCGATTTCAATGATTTTTATACGTTATAACGTTCTTACTCACCTAATTACCTCTTACAGTTAAACAGATATTTATGCTTGAATGTTGAATTTTTGATTTTTTGCCAAGATTTTCTTTAGTTTTTCCGAAATAAGTCCCGAGGTATATAAGCGAAAAATGTTTTAAAAATATTATATAATAAATTCCGAAACAAACATTTGTTTGATTATCTCAATTTGTTCAGGTGTGAAAAATGTTCAAAGTCAGAACTCTGAAATTAATATTGTTACGTTTTTACCTTTTAAAAACTGTGATTTATTTCCTTTTAAATAAACCGAATATTTTGATTGCAAATAAAAGCAGTAAAGCATAAAAGTTTAAAAGTTCTAACGACTCTTTATTTTATTTAAAATGTACAACAACAACAATTTAAATAGTCACTATATATTCTAATATAGACACACTTAAATTACACACTTTATACAGCACACTTTAATAATGTACAAGAATATACAGTCTTTACTTAACGATGCTTCCAATTAGATTCACTCAATGGTGTTCTCACGGCCAATTTATATACACTGCATTACCATCTAGATGCTTCTCGAAAGCTCTATTTCTACAATGTTCTTAACGGTCAAACTAGTATATTCGAATTCTAGAACTTTCGATGTTAATGTTAGCAGCTTAAACATTTAGTGTTGCCATACTTACAAGCAATGGTGAAAATTTTTCATTCAATGCTGTATGTTTACATCTATGTTAATAATTTCTATAGATATGTTAACTACTGTTAATATAAATCGAAAGGTTGAGAAGCATTGAGAAAGGTTGAGAAGCATTGAGAAAAGTTAAGAAGCATTATTTAACTTTAAATCTGCCGTTAAAACCGTTATATTTGAATTCAAGTACAATTTCTTAATAATATGAAAAATGTATATATCGTTAATAAAAATTTTTTCTTTACATATTTCAAAAAAAAGGACTGCATAAATGGTTAATTAATAAATTTTAAATTGTTTTATATTTGCTCTCTACATCCAGCATTGGTCGAAAATAGTGAAT
The DNA here is from genome assembly GCA_932274085.1 of Protocalliphora azurea. Classification (NCBI taxonomy): domain Eukaryota; kingdom Metazoa; phylum Arthropoda; class Insecta; order Diptera; family Calliphoridae; genus Protocalliphora; species Protocalliphora azurea. The sequence goes on along the minus strand of OW026521.1, from coordinate 150,136,052 downwards.
TTTAGAAAAAAATCATGTTTATCAATTATTATAAAAATGTCGTGAGTTTGTTTTTTAATTTCATTTTTAAATTTTTAATAATTTTTTCAGATTTTTTGCCTATAACTCGGTTGTTTATATACCGATTTGGTTAATTCAAAAAATTAAAAATTCAAAAAAATGTATGCAACAGATTTGCAAAAAACGAATTTCGAAGCTTATATAGAATATTCACAAAGTCCAAAAATTTTTTTTCCGTTTTGACCTATATCTCAGTTACTAATGAACCGATTATTTCTTAGGAAAAAACATTCCGAAAAAAATTCCGAATTTTAAAAAGTCGAAAAAATACGTTTTTAGAGGCCTTTTCGGTTTTCTAGCGATACCTCAGACATTAATGGACCGATTTTGCTTGTTTTTTATTATCGTCATTCTAAGGAATACTCCCTGTAATTTAATGTACAAAACATATATATCTGATAACTGGGGCTTTCCAACAAGTGATTTCAAAAGACAGACATCGTTACATTGACCTCCAATCAATAAGGATTTGGGTTTCAGATAAATATTGTAGAAATTACAAAAGGAATGAAAAACGTATATATACCCTTTACACCTGTGGTAAAGGGTATAAAAATAGCTATTATTCATATTAATTTCAGAGTGCTGAATTTGAACATTTTTCACCGCTAAACGAATTAAGATAATCAAAAAAATTTTTTAGCATATTATTTCGGAATGTATTAAAAATTATAGAATATTAAAAAAATTTCCCGAAAAACGAAACAAAGTCGAGGCAAAAAATCAAAAATTCAAACGTAAGTATATGTTTAACTGCAAATATAAAAATCTTTGAAATCGGACTTGTTTTGTAGAAGTTACGATTTTTTTAAACTTTTTAATACTGGTGGTGGTCAACTTTGACACAATGTAGCTTATCTCGTATTATTACAAGGTAACTACAAAATAATTTTTTTGAAAGCTTAGGTCCTCCTCCACAACTATCCCATACATTTCATCCGACCAGTAGTTTAGGAGATACAGATTTATTACAAAAAATTTTACGCTTGACCCCACTGTGTAGCGTACATTAAAGACCTTGTTGAGAAATGACATCATAAATCAGTCTTAAAAACTTTCAATACATCCTCAAATTTTTGAGTAATGCTCGTTAATCTATTTTCGATTAGCTTCCGGTATAAATTTTTACCTAATTCTGTTATTCTTTTATGAATTTTTATCTTTAAAGTCTATACAACGATGAAATAATTTTTAAAAACATTTTTGTTGTAAAAATAAAAAGTTTTTGGTTCTTCAAATTGAACAAAAACTATAGAATTTAGTGGATTTTAGCTGAAATATCTTACTTAAAATCTCCATACATTTTTCAATTTAGCCCCGAAAACTATGCACCAAATAAAACACAAATTAAAATTAACAAATAGCACAAAATAAAATATGAAAATCTATGTACAATTTATTGAAGAATAGGTGTGGATTTACAAATCTAGAAATTTACACTTACGTAAGTATATATTATTAAAAATTTTAGTTCATGTTATAAATTATAAAAACATATTTTATGAACTTATTTTAAATCAATCAATCCATTAAAATCCACTCTTTACATACAAATATTTTTTTTTCTCGTGTTTGAAGAAAATTTTTATAGCCTTATGTTTTACTTTTTAATGTACGATAGAAGTAACAAAATAATATGCTGAATTTTCATCCATTTATTAATTTTTTTTTAATTCAGCCCCTAAAATATGCTTTTAAAAATTTATAGTATGCACTTATGTAAGTGTAAATTTTCAAATGCATATTTTAGGGGCTTATTTGAAATCTTTAATGCTTCCTATTGATAAAATTGATATTCAGTTCCTACTTGTGGTAAAAATTACGGGTCTAGTTCATTGTGTTCAAGAAAAAGTTTCAAGTTTTATCTCGAATTGGATATCAAAAAATTCCCAATCTTGAGCTTGTTATGAAAAACTATTAACAAATTTTTTTTCGCAAAAATATGGGTCCATAAGCGGTAATTTTAGTAAATCATGGGAAAAAGAGTTCAATATAATTTTTGCAAAATCGATAAAAATTTCATATTTCTGTTCCTTTTATAGAAGTTTGAAAAGATCATTTGTAGTAATTATGGTCCAACATAAAAAGAGTTTCTCGTAAAACTCTAATGTTTGTAATGTAATGTCAAAATTTTGAAAAATGAAACAAAATTTAAAATTTTTGAATAGATTATTATTTCGAATATATATTTAAAAACCTATATTCTTCTGCTTTCTAAATCAATTTGAAAATCTAAAATTGGCTTAAAATTAGGGGAGCTACGAAATCTTTAGCGCAGGAACTACCCTCAAAAAGATCTTTTGTAGAGTGTTTTGAAATTTTTTTTAAATTATTATATGATGTCCTCAAGAAGATCTACAGCTCACATTAGCTCGTTTCTCGAGTGAATATAAAAAGTATAAGTTTTCATTATGAAAAGTAAAGTAATTTTCAAAAAATATTAATTTAAAAAAAATACCAATTTTCAAAGTTACAATAAAATAACATTGAATTCTTTTATTTATTTTAAATATTTTACACATATTTAATTTATTTATTTTAAATTACATATACTTCTTGATTATACATTTAATTCTAAACATTGAAGACTTCTTTATATAACTTTATTTTATTTTCCTGGGCTGTTAGTTATTTACACGTTTCAGACAATTTTGATTTTGGCATCGATTTGTTACAGTCTATTTTTGCATATTTTGGATTTAGCAGTATATTTTGTCATATTTTAATAGAAAATCCTTGTTTTATAGCATATTTTTACATATTTTATATTTAGGAGCATAATTTTGCATATTTTATATTTAGGAGCATAATTTTGCATATTTTATATTTAGGAGCATAATTTTGCATATTTTACACTTAAGAGAAAAATTTTGCATATCTTGCACTCAATCGAATTTGTTACATAATTTGCCATTAGAGAAATTTTCTTTTTACTCTCACATATGTTTTTCAAATCCGATTCCCTTATAATTTTCATCTTATAAATTGATTGAAATTTAAGTTTTTTCCTGATACAATAATGTATTAGTTTGTAATATTCTTAAGTGCATAATGACAAAATTATTAGCAATTGCTAATAAGTTATGAAGTCATTTTTATCATGAATACTAAATAATTTAAAATTAAGCCAGAAAAAATAGTATTTTAAAAGCATATTTTTTTAATTTTAAGGGCATATTATCCGATTTTAAGAACATTTTGTTTTTTTTTCAGTTCAACATTAAAAATCCATTGATATAGTAGACTAAAACCAAACTATTGATATGATTATTGCAATTGCAATCAATTTTACTTTCATCTTTAAAAAATAAACACAAACATTCATTTTCTTGTGGCCAATTGGAGACTGTAACTAAATTGTGCCAATTCAGAAATTCAACATAACCAAATAGACCACAGATAACATCTGAAAATGTAAAAAATAAATAATTAAATTTAGTTCTACAAGTAAAGTTTTTATTTTATTTATTTTAAATAAAACAGGTTGTTTTCTTAAAAAGGGATAAAAAATAAAATTGAGAATTAAAATTTAAACTACTTTGATAAAAATAAAAGGTACTTTTTGGGAAATACTTTAAATTAAAATATTTCTTAAAATGTTTTTAAATTGTTAACTTTTTAATAAAATAAAATATAAGTAAAATGTTCAAAAAAATATTTTTTTTCATCAGTATGAAAAATATAAACAAAATATTCATCTGGTATAACTGGTTCCCATATGAGGATTTTGTTTAAAAATATTTAAAGTATTCAAAGAACAAAGATAAATTATTTTATATTAGCATTTTTTTGTTTGTCCAGTTTTTAAAGGATCACCTGTTATTACATATACACATAGTGTATGATTTTTTACCCTTCACATAAAATGAATGGAATATATAAGTTTGTCATTTTATACGAAACTTTTAAAATATACATCCAGGACCTCAAAATAAGAAAATATTTGTGATTGTTATGTTTAAAAATAACTTTTGAGATTATTTGCCTGTCCGTCTATAAGTTGAAATGGATTTTTTGAAGCCTATAGTCTAATAAAAACATTAGGGATATAACTTTTTCACACTTTTTGAGAATATCAAAAACGGCATAGTATAGTCGTGTAGAACATTAAAAGTTATTAATAAAAAATATGATAATTTTTTCGGATCGTTAAAAAAGTTCATGCAGGGATCGGGTTGAAGTTTGAAAACGACCATTTTTATCTCACGGAAATTTTAAAAAATATACACCTGATATTTGTATATATTCCAATACGTATCACTAAAATACTATTTTGGAATTTATCCACTGCTTTAGATTAGATTAGTTTACAATTCATAGCGGTTCAAAATTTCTTGGAAGGTTTTAGAAATTTGCTTCCACATCTATCGATGGGGTATACTGCTTAGGTTTGGGACTGAAAAACTGTAGGTTAGGAGATCAATCGCTAGCCAAAACTTCGAAAAATTGTTTTATAATTTATCTTGAAAAACATCTGATGAAGGAACTCTCAAAATATATTTTTATATCCCAATAAGCACATAAAAAATTAAAATTCAAGTACTTGAAATTCATTTGAATTACAGTCTTTCTTTCCAGTATTTTTCAAGTGAAATCTATTTTTAAAATTTACTTCATCCCCTTATTTTGTAAATCGTTTCATCTCACTTTAAAAAATTTTCCAGACAAATTTTTTAAAAACAAAAACAATTTATATGAAAACTGAGGTGAAGTGTTTTACAAAATTAGGCCCCCAAACTTTTTTTTTTTTTTTGTCATACAATTTTCAAATTAGTGTAAAATAATTTCAATATATTCAAAATTAGTAAAGCCATATTAATAAATGGAGTTCGAGAGATACTAAATTTTCACTGGTTAATGGAAATAAATCTGTAAGAAAAAATCTGTAATAAACAATAGATATTGAAATGGTCATTTTAATTTTAAAGATTAATTTTTTTCCATATTTTTAAAACAATAAAAGTTTAAACCAAAAATTACAATCAAATTCTGCAGAAATTCTTCAAATCAAGCAATCAATAATGTTCTAAAATCCCATTTGAGTTGAAGGAAAAACCAATTTATCTAAAAAGAATTCAAGAATTAGAAGAAATTGTTTGTTTTCTTTAATTATGTATTTTATAATATAAAATTTGGATTTATATTCGCAAAATAAAAAATATTAACAGATTTTCTATAAATTTATTAGCTTAAATTCCATTAACTTGAATATTTGAATTGCACTGTTAATCAAGCCTTGAGTTAAAAAGTAAAACCAAGCTTGAAAACAACTACTTTATCAATTTGAATTACGCTTTAATTCAAGAGTTGAATTAAACTTTTTTAACAGTTTTATATTCGACATGAATTCTGGTTTCATTTTCATTGGAATATGCTATACAACTATATTTAAACACTTGAAATTTGAATATATGACTGGAATTGAACTGTTTTTACAATTGAATTCCAGCAAAAATGCTTATGGGGATACTTTTTCCTTTGAAATTAATTAAATAAAAATCTCTTATATCCGCCAGGATTCAAACCCATAAGCACACTCAAAAATCGCAAGCTCCGAATTCTTACTCTTAAGCCCATATGGCAACTTGAAATCTCATATTCATAAAATATTTATGTATTTTCTATGAACCAAAAAAAAAAATACGATTGACAAGTAAATCTGATTAATTGAGATATTTTTCTTAAAAATTCTCTTTTTACTTTAATTGTATTTTATGTTTTTAAATATAGATAATAAGGTAAATTGTTTTATTATGTAGGTAAAGCCAGGGGCTTCTGGGATCTACTTAGGGAGTAGTTTTAAAGAAACTTATTTTAAGTAAAGGAGTAATATAAATTTTTGAAATACTTGAAAAAAGCTCAGAAATATTTTTTTTTTCTATTTGTTTTGAACACAGATGGTCTGAGCAATCCTCCTAAGTCATATGCCCAAGATAACAGTTTTCAGGAACTCGTTATGTTACAAGTTAACGCTCATTTACAAATATGCAGTATAATTCCATAGTAAAGCAAAATTTTTGATAAGAAAATATGAATCTGCAGATCAATAATTCTGCGGAAGTTATCAAGGATTGCGCAAGATAGATGGACAGATGTGGTCAAGATTAACGTGGGTAGCTGCCATGACGGCCTAACCCCACGGTGGTCTTACCACTGGGTGAAGTACAATGCGCCAACCAACGCCCCTGTAAGTTCTGACACATACAGGTTGCAAACAAAGTTTTCTGGCCAAGTACTTCCCCTCGCTTAGGGGTCGGAGTTACCCTCTCCTGATCACCCTTGTGATCGTGTTACTGCAAGCAGTCAACACATGAAACCGTAAGCCATCACGTAACTCCCACTGAAGGGGGCCTCACCAACAACTAGCCAAGAACAGCGAAGCGATGTCCACCGCACTGTTCCTGGGGCAGCTGATTCCCGTGGCTCCTACTTTAAAGTCCTAGGTAAAACCTCGAACTTTCGTTCTTTCAGTTTTTTAACCCAGATAATTTACAGGTAATGACACCAATTTGTTTCCTGTCAGTCCTTACAAAAGACAAAGCAGAAATCTTAGGCTTAGAAAGACAGGAATTTTGTTCTACCACGGATTAGCTATACATCAAGGAAAAGGTTTAATTTAAGAAGACAAGCCGCCGTGGCGAAAGATAGATGGACAAATGAATCCACATGTTCAACCTCGAGGCAAATATTATAATGAATCTTGACCTAACTTCATTATGGGGCTATTGAGGCATCGGCTAAGAATTTTGGTCGCCGTTGTCACAGGGCATGCTAGGAAACTAGGTCTCCCTTTTAACGACTTTTGTAGTTGTCGAGATGAGGAAGAGGAGAAAACGGTGGAGCATTTTATTATTATCAGATCTCTCTGATATTAACATAAGATGGATCAATTCTTTAATACATACGTCGGGTTGGTTCGTTTCGAACGCTGTTATGGACATGTGAGTTAGCAACACATGATCCCTCAGGGTTTCACAACGGGACCCAATTGGATCCAAGTGAGCAGTCTCTTATTAACTAGACAGCTGCCCTAAGAACCTAACCTAACCTAATATGAATGAACGTATATATTTTTTAGAAAAAAATTTTCGTTCCATTTTATGAATTGCAGACTCCAATCCGGATTATAGAATTATCCGAATTATCAAGTTATCGAAAGGACTAGGAACTCTTTTGTTAAAAAAAAAAAACTATTAAAATTTAAATTTTTAATTTTTCATCTAAAAACTTTCCAATATTTTATGCTTTCAACAGCTTTTATTTTATCTAACTTATATAAACTTTTTTTTCGCGAAAACAAGTTCGAAATATACTTAACTAAACATAAAAGAATTGAACCACAATGTAAATGTTGCATCATAATTCTAATTATATTTTTCAATGTTTTATATTGAATAAGGATTACAGAGTTAAAATTAATCCGGATTAAAGAGTATGTAATGATTTGAGCAATAACGTCCAGATTATCGAATTTATCGTTTAATAAATTCACGATATTTGTAAATTCAACAGCAATGTTGTATAATAAAGTTTTAATGAATTTATATTCAGAATTTGTATATTTATTAGGGTTGCCAATAGCGAAAATCTCGGGATTTTTCGGGATTACAAAATCCCGAATCCCGAGTTTAAACGAAAAAATCCCAGGATTTAAATTTCGAGATTTATTAATATAAATCCAAGTAAAAAATGAACTTAAGCATAGATAAAACATTAAAACTTTTACAGAAAAATTTCAAAAATATTAAAAAATTCGAAAACGTAAATTATTCGGTCACATCTGACCTTTTTATACCCTACGCCTTATGTGAGAGCTGAGACGAATTGTGATAAAGAACAATATATTTATATATATAACAAACGCCTTTAAATGAAGCTATAGAATTATATTTTTTTAGAATGGTATTATGGAATGGAAAACTCATATTTCTTAATTCAGAATTAAGATTTAGGACAATTGAGCTAATATTTAATAAATGCTTTCAAAGCTCTGATATGTATGCATGCAAAAATCACAATAGCTTCTCTATATACAATGATGTAAGTTATAAAACGTTATGCTATGTTCACATATAGAGGTTTTTTGAAAAACGAGTTGTTTTCTCAAAAACCACAAACAAATTGATATGTTTTTTCATATATTTCAAAGACAAAAGACATCTCAATTCGATATACTTAACACACAAAAAGCATTCAATACAGGGAAGAAATTTTTAGTATTTTTAGTGCATAGAAATTTGTTGGAAAAAGAATTTGTAAAAATTGTCAAACAGTTTAAAAAAATTATGAACTGAAAATTATGAATGAAATTTATATTTGTTCATAAATTTTATATGCTTAAAAATCGTTTTTTTTATTAAAAAGTGTTTGTATGTAAAATTTTTATTTAAATCAAAAGCTTGTGAAAATCTTTTGGCAAACGAAAAATATACCAAAGGTAAAAACACAATAAAATGATATGTTTAAACTCATTGTGTTTTTCAAAAAAAAAAAAAAACAAAAACCTCTCAAAAACTAATGTGTGTGAACATAATATTATTCAAAATTAAATTTTTAATTTATACAAGATTAAATTTGTGTGGAATATTGTTTTTTTTTTAAGATGAATTTCTTTTATTGAAATATGTATAAAAAAAATTAAATTTTCGATTGTGTTTTAATATGAAATATAAATCCCGAAACCCGAAAAATACCGGGATCCCGGGATTTGAAATTATAAAATCCGTACCCCGGGATTTGCAAAATCCACTCTCGTTTGGCATTCCTAATATTTTTGCAAAATATAGATTTTGTGAAGGTTAAAAAAGATTCGGTCCAGCCGAATATAGCACTTTCAATTGTTTTTATTTAAAATTTGTTTATTGTGTACTTACTTTGCTCCAAATATAAATCCCTGTAAACATCTGGTATATTAAGATGACGTATAACATTTTGCTCACGATAAACTTGTGTACATTTTTGACTTGCCAAAATTTCATAAGCTGTTTGTGAACCCAATGTTGGTGCACATATGTGATGCATAAAAACGTATAAAAGTAAAATTCTGTAAACAGAAAATGGACAAGAAAAGCAAACAAATTAAATTAAACTTTATTAAATGTATGACTTTCATAAAAACTTACATAAAAAAATTAAGAATTTTTATTTTCTAAAGCCAATTTAACATAGTTCATATGATTTTTAAATATAAATATAACTTAATAATACTTGATAAATTTGGCGGCTTTATATAAAATACTCACAGTCACATTGTTCAATTATTTTATGAAATAAGAGTGAACACTAAATAAAAATATATTTATTTAATATGACTAAATTATTATTATTTTTTTTTTTTTTAACAAAGCTGATTTTTATTGTTGTAAAGTTTTCTGTAAGACGAAAAAATATTTCCACAAAATATCGACAAATATTTGCCCAATGTGACCGTAGCAGTAATATAAATAACTTTTTCACTCACTGATGCATTCGTTGATAACCATATGTGGGTAAATCACTAATCATCAAATCAATACATGCTGTTGGTACTTTACAAGTCGAATTTAACGAAGAAAATACGGCCAGACATTCATCGGACTGTGTAATATTGGGATTACCAATATCAACCAATTTAGCATAATTCTTAATGAGAGATTTATATTCAAAATGGGTATCAATATGACGCTGCTTAAGGACAGGAAGTATCAGCATAATATTTCTCTGGAATATATTATCCAAAACTGCCAAAAGAAAAATAATATTGAAAATAAAATTTCGAAAATTAAATTCTTACTTGTCTTATGCACACTTCCAAAATCAGCATCTTCTGTCTGACGTATAATGTAATTAATTTTTTTTAAAATATGATAATAGGCCTGTTCCTCGTAACGATTAGATTCATAATAACGTTGTTTTTCTGAATTTTTTTTTTTAAATAAATTTAATATACTATATAAATGACTAAATATTTTGTTTAAATTCCCCAAATTTACACCTACGTTTTATTAAAAATTCACTTAATATAGTGGTAAACTTAATGTTGACATTTAAATCGTTACTCTTTTCCAATTTACTCAACAATTTCATTACACTTTGCACTAGAAAACCTTTCGATATAGTCTTTTGTGTTATCCTTACCGTTGCAGCCATTTGTGAGTCAATAGCTGTCAACACTAGAAGACAATAAAATGTTTGTTTGAAAATCAACATTTCGCTTATGAGTCTGCGAATCAACTATTTCGTTTGTAGGACAAACTTCACAATTGTAACTTCTGTTTTGGTTTTGAAATGATACATTGGCTGCCTGATGATGATGCTGATGTGTGATTGCGATTTTTTTTTTTCTATATGTAAATCAATTTGATTTACTTTTTGCTAAATCATGATAAATTGTGATAATTTGTCATTTGAATTGTGTCTTTAAATAGGATTTTAATACAACAAGAAATGTCTGTGTATTAAAATGTTTAAAGATAAAAAATGGAAAGTTGGAAATAAAATAATAATGAAAATTTATTTAAAGAAGATTTAATTTTTATGAAAATTATGGAAGAAATAGTTAAAAGGCAAGCAGCCTAATCACAAAAGCTGAAAAGTTGATTTTAAACTCATAAAGTCGACTATTATTTAAAGTTTCTTACCATAAAACATTTTTCAAACTAAATTTTAAAATTTCGTTTTAAATTGAAAAACAGCTTTTTTTGTTTATTGTTTTGAAAATCTGAGTTCACACACAGCAATTTTTCTTTTTGAAATTTTTTTATTTTTTCTTTTAAACTTGCATTTACGTTCACACACAAAATTTTACTTCAGCAATTCCTACTTTAATTGCCTTGATTTGTTTTTGTTTTGAAGTACGAAAGTGAAAAACAAAATAAATTTCGAAGTTTAGACAAGTTTGTTAACTTTCATATTCCCTCTCGCTCTCTCTCTCTCTCACGAAATAAGAATTTCAGCAAGAAAAATTGCCTTGTGTGAACTCAGACAAAGCTTATGAATATTTTGTTTTTATAGTTTTTCAAATTTCTTTTTATTATTTATATTTCTTGAAAAATGTTTAAAACCTTTTTATGTATGAGTTTTAAAAAACTTTTAAGACTGTTTTTAAAATATTTGTAATGGTACGAAAAAAAACAAAACTTCTATTTTAAAATAATATGGATTTTAACAAAAATAAAATTTTATTTTTTTTTTTATTTTTTTTTTTTTTTTTTTTTTTTTTTGTAAGGCTGAAGATTTTTAAATAATGATACTTTTTTAAGGAAAACGTACTTTTAATTAATTCACTGCTATTTATTTTTTGTGTTTGAAAAATGAAAAAACCCCCAATCCCTATAGTCTATGGATTCCTATATCAATTTCAGCATTCAGTTTCCCGAAATTGCAAAAACTCAAGATTTTATTTCCCTTTTTAAAAAACCAAAAAATCTTAAAAGTATGTAATTTAAAATAGTATATTTTCGGGAAGGCTACAAATATAAATATTTCAAAAATAAAAAAGATTTTTAGAAAATGCATTTTAAATCATTTGCATTTTTCATTAAATATGCTATTTCGGATTTTTTATTTTTTTAAACGTATTGTTACGAAAATTTGTTTTATAAGTTTAATATAATGATTTTAGAAATTTCTAGTTTGTAACGTATTAGAAGTTTCCAATTTGAAACGTTAATTTGTGATTTATCTTAAGTATCTAAGTATCTTAAGTATCTTTTTGTTAACTTGTTTATGTGTTAGTAAGAAACTTGTATTAAAGAAGCTGTTGAAAATGATTGTTTATGTGTTAGTGAGAAACTAAATTTGTAGATTGTAGATTGTTATAAATAAGCTACTGTATGGTTTTTGAAACTGCTAAAACATTGTAGAACATAATTGTTCAATCAACCAATAGTAAGTAGCCACTAGTTACGGTTCTCAAATGGGGGTCCGCAACCCACAAGGTGCCCGTAAAGACATTCGTGGGGGGTCACGAAGACACCCTGAAAAATATTTTTGAATAAATAATTTTTTAATATAAATATTAGTTATAAGTTTAAATAAAAATTCCAACGGAAACACAAAACTTGATAATGCCTTTGGTTATCGGTAATGGCAACTACTTATTAAAGTAGTTTCTTGGTAATGAGGCGTCATTATTATTTACCTACTCTGTATTACATTAATAAGTACTCAATAGTATAATAGCACAGTAATACTGCAATCACGTGGATGAGTTGGCTAGAGTGCCGGATTAACAACCAGAAGGTTGTTGGTTCAACCCCATTCTGAAGCTGTTAGTTTTTTATAATAAAATGTCTAAACAGATATTTTAAACTAAATAGAGTTTATGTCGCTTAGGATGCTATGTGCGAGATGGTGTACTGAGTAAGACGTTAATCAGTAAAAACGAATGGTTAGTGTGTGTCCCAAGTTCGAGTCTCACCGACGGCAAAATTTTTTTGTTTTTTTTTTTTATTTTTGTTTTCGTTTAGGTACATATTTTTGAGTACCCCTAGAGTCAAAAAAGGAAAAGGGAATGAAAAATCCTTTCAATATGAATATCGATAAAATACCAGATTTATTTTAAAAACAGTTAAAATGTAACTCATGTGTCAAATTCAATTTTGAATCAAAAGATTTCAAAGCATTTTAGTTAAAATATAACAAAGTATATCTATCCGGTTGTTGGCTCCGAAGCCGTAAAACTATTAGAACAATTTTCTAGCGCTTCCATCTTATGAGAACCTCTGCACTATTATATAAACGGATGTAGTTTGTGGATTTAAGTCAGTAGTAAATTAGTTGTTAAGTTGCAGTTCAGTAGTAAAGATGCCATAGTGCACATTGGGGATTTCGCGGAAAAAAGTTAAATTGTCAACATACTCTTCATGCAATATGCAGTGATATTTTGAAATTTGAGACTAAATGATACAATCAAATCAAAAAGAATTACTCCGATCTGACTGCCAGTTTTTTTTTTTTATATCCGTCTTAAACTCAGTACTTGTATGCTTTACCGAACCAACTTAATTTAAACCTAAGAATTTAAAAAAATAAAAACGAATATTATTTTATTATGTGAGCTAACGTTTTTCTTTTTATTTTTATTTTTATTTAAAGTAGGATATTTCAGTAATCTAAAATTTAAAAAATAAACTCTGCAGAGACTTAAGTTTTTTTTTTTTTTTTTTTGTTTATTTTTATGAACATACAACAAAAATCCCTTTTTTCTCCAATCATTTGGAACTGCAATTTTAGCCTTACTTTCCCACAATTGGAAATCACTATTAATACATTGTCTCATATCTGTTTTTACATTTTTAATCAATTTCAAGTGCCACCTCTCAATTTGTTGCATTACACAGTACAACATTTTTCAGCTGATTGTTTCGGGACTCAATTCTGATAAGGCTCTTTTGTTTAACATAACTCGAGAACCACTAGTCGGATTTTGCTGAAACAAATTTAGAAAAATCAAGAATTACAATTACTTTCATCTGTTTATATAACGTTTCGCTACATAAGCAACAGTTTCGCAGTTATAAATAAATGTATGAAGAAAAAAAAAATATTTTTTGCCTAAAAAAATTTCAATTTTTTTCTCTTTTTTTAATATATAAAAAATCAAAAACGGTAAAACGTATCAAGTCCTATTAACTTTCACGTAAAGTTGCATAACCTATGAACAAATTAAGACATAAATCATGAAAATCGATGAAGGCGTTTCGCTTTTATTCACAATTAAGTAAAGGTATGAATTTCAAAAAAAAAAAAATTTTTTTTTGGAAAAAACATTTGTGACTTTTTTTATGATTCTCAAAATTAAAAAAAAAGTAATAAACAAAAGGTTATTTGATTTTTATGATTGCGGTAGCAAAGTAATAAGCGGTAATAAATGTGCGTAGACAATTAAAAGGAAAAAAGGAAAGTGCACTTTTTTAATTATTTGGGTTTTTCCGTTGGCTATCTGTATGATTTTTTACAGAAATTCCACCCACATTTATTAGCGCTCACGTTTTGGAACGTACCTGTCACTAAAATTTTGAAAAATACGTAGTATTTATAGATGTTCATTGATCGATTTTTGTCATTCAACAAGTGCTGAGGAACGCGAAAAGTACAAGCGATTTTTCTCCGGTTTTTTAATTATAACTGAAACTAAGGTCCAAAAGTTTTACGACAATGGAAAGTTTTTCTATTTCTCATGGGGTTTTATGCTCGAAGCTTCTGGAGTTTGACAAAGACAGAACAAAATTAAAAAAGTTTTTGCAACAATCGCATGTGGGCTTAAACGATACTAGAGCATGTGAAATTTTTTCCCGTAAATGAACAAGCCCTGCAATTTGGTACGTCACCACTTCATGCGCGTATTAAGCTGATGGAGTGTCTTTTGCATGTAGCTTACAATATTGAATTTAAACGTGGAAGAGTCGACTCAAATACTCGTCCGATAAAAGAAGCCCGAAAATGTTTGAGAACGTGTGAAATTAAAGAAAAAATTGGAATACAAGTTGATACTGTTAAGCAAGGCTCTGGTACGACAAATTCAGGAAATACGTCACGAAGATTCTTTGCTAATCCTGCATTGATTTCCGAAATCACGGGTCTAGATGAAGGCGTAATCAAGAGGTTTTCAAATAATTCTCGAAGCTATAACAATTACCGAGGCAGTAGATCCGAAAAAATTGGTGCTTTTTGTCTGGAGACGGCAAAAGAGTTTGTTGCACTGTACGAGTGGTACAATATGCCACCTACACTCCACAAAATTCTGATTCATGGAAAAGATATAATTGAAAAGTGTATTTTTCCTGTAGGCTTACTATCCGAAGAGGCTCAGGAAAGTCGTAACAAAGACTATAAAAAATATCGCCTTAAACACTCCAGAAAATGCAGTCGAATTGCCACGAACAAAGATATTATGCACCGAATGATGGTAACATCAGATCCCATGATCTCACATTTGACTCCTTCATTTAGCCAGAAAAAGCATAGTGATATAAGCGACGAAGTTAAGGCTCTTTTAGAATAATAAATTAAAAATAGATTTAAAATAAACTAAAAATTTAAAAAAAAATCATTTAAATTTTTTTTATTAGTTAAGGCTTTTTACATTGTAGGTAACGATATACATTTCTCTAACTTTCTTTATTTTGATTACTTTTGTGTATTACTATATAAATAAAACTAAATTTGTGATGAAATTAAAAATAGATTTAAAATAAATAATAAATTAAAAAAATCATTTAATTTTTATTGTAAGTTAGGGCTTTTTACATTGTAGGTAACGATATACATTTCTCTAACTTTCTTTATTTTGATTACTTTTGTGTATTACTATATAAATAAAACTAAATTTGTGATGAAATCACTACATTTTTTGACAAATATATTTTTTTCCTCACCTCCATACAAAAATCCCCAGTGTGTAGTGTTGTAAGTTGTATAACATACGTGTGTGTGTGTTTTAAAGCGTAAATAAAGAGCTGTATTTGGATATATAAGCAAATTGTACTGTCGTCTTATTATTTGCAATTAAAAAACCCAGGTTTATTTAAAGGAAATAAGCAATGTTTTTGAAAACGGCATTTCGAACTATATGGGTAACGGTATTTTAGCGGTAACGGTATACGTAGTGTGTAGTATGTGTAAGTGGTGTCAAGTATTGATAGGTCAGACTGGGAAAACCATGACATTCTTAGAAGTTTTATATTAAGTTTATACAAAGAATACAGTGTAAAAGTTTTATTGGACACTCGGCAGAATCAGCACTCTTCAGCGTCCCACCGTGCAGTTCTCCGTAATTACAACTTTTTGGAAATGGAATCTGTAACTTATTTTCCCTATATATTATTGTGTAAAACGAATGGTTTACGATAAAGCTTTTTACAATTATTTTGTATTCTTCTTTTTTCAAAATAATTATTTTTTTCTCAAACTGTGTAATAACGGTAATGGTATTTTAATGGTAACGATAATTTGTTTTATTAAGGTAACGGTATTTAAGCGTTAATGGTATTTTGGGCAATAAATAAAAAAGGTAAAGATATTTTAATGCTAACAATATTTCCAATTAATTCGGTAACGGTACCGTAACCTCGAGAGTCAAGTGGAATGGATATTTTAAACTATTTTAGCGGTAACGGTGGCCAACCTTGAAGAAATGTATTGGATTACTTTTTAAAAATGTAATAAAATGTAAATACCCAGCAAAAACTTTGCTTTCCTGGTAAGCTAGCAGGTATAATTGGAAACAAAAATAAACTACTTATTTTTTGCCTGAATAACTAGTTAATTTTGTTCGACTTGTTCACAAATTCATGTAGTTATTTTTTGATTCTAGGGGTACTCAAAAATATGTACCTAAACGAAAACAAAAATAAAAAAAAAAAAACAAAAAAATTTTGCCGTCAGTGAGACTCGAACTTGGGACACACACTAACCATTCGTTTTTACTGATTAACGTCTTACTCAGTACACCATCTCGCACATAGCATCCTAAGCGACATAAACTCTATTTAGTTTAAAATATCTTTTTAGACATTTTATTATAAAAAACTAACAGCTTCAGAATGGGGTTGAACCAACAACCTTCTGGTTGTTAATCCGGCGCTCTAGCCAACTCATCCACGTGATTGCAGTATTACTGTGCTATTATACTATTGAGTACTTATTAATGTAATACAGAGTAGGCAAATAATAATGACGCCTCATTACCAAGAAACTACTTTAATAAGTGGTTGTTTTTGCTGGGTAATAAACCTTTATATACAAGATCGATTTACATATATTGTAATTTATAGTAAACAAAACAAAACCAAAATAAAAATATTAATTTAATAGATTCACAATTGTCAAAAATGTATCTAAAAATTGCATTTGTGTATTGCAAATATTTTTTAAGCAAATAGCATTTTTTAGAACTATTGACTGAATAACTTAAAAATAAAGGCCTTTTAAAGGCTTTTTAAGTTACACGAATCCATCAATAACTTCAAAATTTATTAATGTTTAAAGTTGCAAACTTTTTATATTTTGTTAACTTTTATACAAATTAAAATCAATTATTCAAAACAAAGAAAAAACGTTTTAGAAATTTCCAATTTGTAACGTATTCGAATTTTTTTAGTTTGTAATGTACGAGTATAAGAATTTAATTGAAAGAACTTAATTCCAGTTTATCTGAATTATCTAAGAGAGTTATACTTACTATAATGATACAGAAAGCTTTTTGTTAACTTGTTTATGTGTTAGTGAAAAACTTGCAGTATATTATGTGTCATAAATGATTGTTTATGTTTAGTTATGTTTGTTATGTTTAGTTTATATATTGTAAGCTATCAGATGGTTCTCGACGTTACTAGAAGATTGTAGAAGATCATTTTAGCCTAGACACTAGTATATAAGCGGATGTAAGATTTCAGATTCAGTCAGTCAGTAGTAAATTTTTCTTTGAGTCGTAAAGTGGCTATTGTGTGTAAACTTTGAAACTGTTTAATTGTGCAACGTTGTAGTGAGTGTATTAATGCGTAAATAAAGATCTGTTTATTTTGATTTAAAGCAGGGGTTCTCACAAGCAACAGTTTCACCACTCCCTTAACATAGTGTCTACATTAGAAAATTTTTTATCAAGACAAACGTCAAACTTAACGTGAATTTATGGAAGGTGGCAACAGTTGCAGAAAAACAACAATATGGCGTATACTTTATTGTTTTTTATATATGCAGTTTGACAACTGTAACAACCAAAATAATAATCAACTGTTTAACTAAGGCTACCTTGTATATATTCGCACTGACTTTAACGTTTGTTTTGATAAAAATTTGCCTAATGTAGACACTAGGTAAGACATTTCAAATTGAGAACGATTTATCAAAATGTTTATGCAATAAATAAATACAAATTCAGAAATTTGAAACATGATTATTTTTGATTTCAAACACATGTTCAAACATAAACCAAGGTTTAAGTTTAAATTTGAATTTGTCGTTCATTTAAAAAAAGCGATAAATTATTTTTTTTTTTTTTTCTTTTATTCTCAAATCTTTGATATTTGAAAAGAAGTTTAATTTTATATCATCTTTAATTTGAAATTAAGTTTACCTTAAAAAAAAAAGAATTAAATACTCAAATTGTGATATAAAATACTGTCGGTCTGGCTGTTGATTTTCGCAACTGCCTAATATTGCAACACCCCGTTTTGCACAACCAGTACTTTTTTACATTACAGGGTTTTATAAACCCAAATTTTTGCAAATATTTTCAAAAATAAGTATCGGTACATGCAATCTCTATTGATATTTTTAATATTGCATTTATCGAAAGAATTTTTTTTTTTTTTTTTTTTTTTGGTCACAATTTTTTGTCAAATGTAATTTTTTTGAGTTAAAGTGACTCCAAGACGTAAACATTAAAATAAAGCATATGTTTTTTCTTTTATTTAATTTAAATGAATAATTTTATTAATATGTTTTTTATTAAAAAAAATATAATGAAACTGTAGTATTCAGTGGTCGCTCATCACAACTTTTTCTGTAATTGCATCAACCCTGGTTTAATATAGGTTACGCAAATCATGCTTGTACTGTATTGCTAAATTTCATGATATTTTATAAGAACAAAAAAATAAGTTAATTAATTTTTAGCGGCCCCCCATTTGAGAACCGTTAATTTAAATAAAAAAAGTGACGTTTATTTAAAGGAAATAAACCAACGTTTTTGAACACGCAAAAACGTAACAATATTTTATTAAGCGGGGTGTGAGTCTCAAAAATGTTTAAATTTTATTTTAATTACTACTTTCTAAAAAAAATAAAAATCTGTAATAGCATATTCTGCGAAAAATGCATTTAAAAAATGCTATCGCATTAAAATGCGTTTTGAAATATCTTTCTTATTTTTGAAATATTCGAATTAAAGCCGTTTGAAATCCGCGAAGCCTTCCGAAAGATATTGCTATTTAAAGTTACTTTTGAAATTTGTTGGGTTTTTAATAAAGTGAGAGTTCGCAATTTCGAGAAATTAAAAACTGAAATCAATAAATGGTTTATTGTATTTTGTGTATACAAAAAATGTCCTTTTTCGGAAATTCTTTCATAGAAATGTCGATATAATTTGTTTTTTTAAATATCACTTTTTAAAAATGACAATTTTTTGAAAATTATCACTTGTTTGAAAGATATTTTCGAAAATTTATTTAGTAATTGAAAAATTTTAATACAAATTTTTCAATTACTAAAAAAATACATTTTTTTTATTTTAGTATTTTTCCCGAAAATTGTTTATTTTTATTTTTTAAAAATTGGTACTTTTTTTGACGATAATTACGTTTTTTTTTTTTTTCTAATTGGTGCTTTTTTCACCAAGTTAATTGGAACTTTTTCAAAAATATATTTTTTTTATTCAGTACTTTTTGAGTGGATAATTTTGGAAAGTTGGGTTTTATTGAATTCTTTTGTAATTAACCAAATTTGTTGAAAATTAATTGTTTTTTTTTTTAATTAGAACTTTATTGGAAATTACTTTCATTTTTTGTTTGGAAATTGGTAAATTGGTAATTTTTTTAGTATTTTTCTTTTTTTAATTTATAGGTTCTATTTAATAAATTTATATTATTTTAATTGGTACTCTTAGAAATTTTTGGAATTTTTAATCTTTTATAAATTTAAATTTTTTAATTTTTACTTTTTTTAAATTTAGTATTTTATTTGAAACACTTTAAAGAAAATTGTTATTTTTTTTTTTTTTGACAATTGGTACTTGAAAAACAAAATATGTAGTAGTTTCTGGAAAACAATTATATTTTGAAATTAAGTACTTTTATGAAAATTGGCACATTCTTTTTAATTTTTGTAAAATTTGTTTTTTTTTTATTTTCCCTTTTTGAAAAATTAGTACTTTTTTGAAAATTTTGTTGTATTTTTTATAAAGTTTTTTGAAAATGGTACTTTTTGAGAATTAGTACCCTTTGAAAGGTAGTTTTTTCAAACTTTATGAAAATTTGTATTTTTTTATTAGTACTTTTTATACCCTTCACCACAAGTGTAAAGAGTATATATAAGTTTGTCATTTATACACATACAAGCATATATAAAAAGCATTGCAATGACTTTCGGTATTGCTGTTTTTGTATAAGCAAGAAGTATTTGTTGATATAGAGCATTGCTGTTGCTTTTGTATAAGCATGTATGTAATTTTTAAATGTGTTTTGACAAACACTTTGTTGTTTTGTGATTTTTCTCTATCACACTCTTTAAACTTCCATTATAAACCAAAGACGCACCAGAACATCAAATTCATATTTCTCTTTTATTTATATATTTACAAAAACTTGAGATTACAAAATAATAAAAAAGCTCTACATTCAAAAGGAACCTCAGCTCTGTTCCACTCGACCCACTCTAAGTTACTCTATATCCCTTTTGTCCAAACTGTCTATCTTATATAACCATGTCCGTCTTAGCCCGTCCTGTCAGAAAGCTATTAGTGTTTTTTTTTTTTTTTTTTTTTTTTTTTTTTGAGGAAGCAACGCTTCCTATGATAGTTTAATTTTGTGTTTACATATTTGTAGTTTGGAAAAATTTTAATTTATCTTATTTTTGTAAGTATAAATGTGAAAATATGAAAGCTTAAAGTATGCTTTCATTTTAATATTTATTGGTAAGGTGGTGATGGGTATAAAATATTCGGCACAGCCAAATATATCGCTCTAACTTGTTTATATTAGTGATCAGATCATACCTACTTGCTTAACATAGTGTCTACATTAGAGATTTTTCTATCAAGATAAACGGCAAATTTAACGTGAATTTGTGGAAGGTGGCAACAGTTGCACAAAAACAACAATATGGCGTATTCATTATTGTTTTTTATATATGCAGTTTGACAACTGTAACAACCAAAATAATAATCAGCTGTTTTTCTAAGGTTACCTTGTATATATTCGCATTGAGTTTGACGTTTGTTTTGATAAAAATTTGCCTAATGTAGACACTAGGTAAGGAATGGAAAAAATAAATCGCGCATAGTTCAATTCTTTTACAATCAAAATAATGAGAAAATTTCACGCAGAACTGTAAAAAACGACTTTAAAAAATGTACCTTTATGATTTTTGGACCGATTAATAGTAAAATTCATATGTCATTTTCGATATACTAAAAAGCACCTCTATTATTAGGAAACTTACATACGTATAACTTAACAAAATTCTATGTTGAACTTCTCCCACTTTTCATTTGCAATTGGGCACAAAACTAATCAAACTTCTTCGATCTATATTACAATTTGAAAAATTCTTATAATCAAATTCTTATAATTTTACACGGCAGCTCTGTACATTTTTTTATTTTGACTGTCATGCTTGTGGGTTAACTGTCACAAATGTCACAATTGTGCGTGTTTATCCAAATTAGCAACAACGTCTGGCAACACTCTGCGTGACTTAACAAAGAAATTTTGTTTTTTTCATTTTACTGTTTCTCAAATGCTCACAAAAATTATCGACATTTTCGCCAGTGATTGCAAAAAATTTATAAATATTTTGTTAAAACAAAATCTATTAAAAATAAGTGCTGGCAAGTGTTTAAAAGAATTGCAAAAGAATTGATTGTTTTCATCTCAAGTATTTGCAAAACGAGGAACGAAAAACGTCTCAGTGAGTAGTGAGTGAGTGACGACTTTGTATGTGAGAATCTTCTTTTTAATTTTTAATAGAAAAAAAACTAAAATAATTGTCAACAAAAAATAATTTATAAATTTCAAATTAACTGTATACATATAGAATACAAAGAAATTAGAAACAATTTTTTAAAACTAAAACAAAGAAACATTAAACAAAGTGTAAAGTTGCAGCAAGTGGAACAATATTTTTTGTTGTTGTAATAAGCAGCCTCCCTCCACTATTACTTCGTTTTCTACGCAGCCAACAAAAAAAGAAGAGATTTTTCTTTGCTATAATGTCTGAAAACAAAGATGAAATATTGGCTAATTTTCAGGTATATTTCTTAGAAAAAATTTGTTTATTAGAAAATGGAGCTACGTCTGTATGTATAATTTAAAAATGTGTTTTTTGTTTGTAGAGTATAACGGGCATAGATGATGTGGGCGAAGCCTTTTCTCATTTGGAGGATTGTAATTGGGATTTAATGGTGGGTATCAATATTTTCCTGTGTGTAATGTTATAGTATTTACCTTTATATGTTTATATTAGGCCGCTGTACAAAGGGTCATACCCCAAGATGATCCTACACCAGACACACCATCTGTTCCCTCACTGAGATCTGAGTCGAGTCTATTGGGTCGTAATGCCAGCAGCAGTTTAGCTTTAAATAATTTTTCTACAGCACCCGGTCCATCTACCAGAAATTGTCCTCGTTGGCTGAAAAATGCTTCAGCAAATAATCTGGGCAGTAATGCTGCTGAAAGTGCATTCGTACCAGGTATGTTGTAAAATTTGTTAAACGTTTATTTTGTTTAGTCATTGTTATTATTAGTCATAAATAAAAAAACGTGAATGCTTCTTTCTTTAAAGTTATTAACTGATACGTACTTATTGAAATATAAAACCTGCAGAAGTTTTCCAAGAAATATAAATATTTACCGAAATTCTCCCTTATGCGTGAGAAAGTTTAAGTTTTGTATTTCGAAAGCTTTTTTAAAAAAAAACGGAATGACCTTCTTCTCTCAAATAATCTTTTACTGAAGTTTCCTTCAAAACATAAAAGCCAAATTTGGTCCTATAATTCTATTCATGTGGAGAGAAGTACTCATAGAAGGAATTATTAAGTATATATGCAGGGCTGTAAGATGAGGAGATTTTTAATTGCTTTTGGCTACAGAATTTTCCTTTTGGCGATTTAAAAACAAAGTGACGATTTTTTGCTTAATTTTAAAAATTTTATTAAAATATATAAAAATAATTACTTATATGCTGCACAAGTTAAAAACAAAAACTACAATTTCTTAACACTTTTGGAATTGAATTATATCATTTAAGATTTAACCATATTAACACAAATTTTATTTGTGGCACATATCCTATACTAAAGAAGAAACATTTTTATGTTTTCAAGTGTTTTGAAAAAGTGTATTTATTTAAATTAATATAAAGTAGGAACAAAATACAATTACTCATAAAAGATGCCATCCGGAGCATACATGAGAACCTCGATTTAGAAAAATGGCGTTTAATATATAAAATAGTTGCAAAGTTTGAGCTTATATCTTTTAATATATACGAGATAAAAATGGATTGCGGATTTGAAAAAGAGCATATGAATTATATATAATCGATATCTAATCGTGTGACGATTTGTTAAGGAAATTTAATAAATTTTCTTATTTGCAATCGATTTTTTTTTTTTTGCCAATCTAACAAAATTAATTTATAAATAGCTTTAACCTTGTTTAAGAAATTCTACCCACAAAAATTTATAATTAATTTCAATACATTTTTAAAATTTTTGACTTAAAATTAAGCTATATGTCAAAAAAGTGTATTGGATAATTCCATATCAAAACAGGTAGGAAACAGCCTTTTTCGGATTTAGAATCTTCGATTTCAAGGAAATTCACTACTGATTTTGGTTATTGGAAGTGTTTTTAAATCATAAACTTTTCTGGTATAAAATTATGACGTTTTGAAAAACGAGAAAAAGCTATAAACTTCACAAAGGTCTAATTGTTTAATTGCTAATAACATCTAAACTATACATGGTAGATTTTTAGTTTTAGTTTCACATAAAAGGCAAAGATATAAAATTTATAACGATATGTATAAGATTTATTTGTATCAAAAGTTGAAAGGTCAAAATTTGACATATAACATTCAAACCATTATATTTCAAGAACGGTACTTTTAAAATGCTTAAAAAAGTACATAATATTTATATAACTCTTATCCTTATATGTGCAAAATTTCAAGGTGGAAACTTATTTAGTTTAGTTGTTATGATTGCTGTACTTTTTGACATCGAATCACCCAATTTTAAGATATAATTTTATTTTTTATTAAAGTGCTATTGGAATTTAAATTAAAAAAATATTAATTATATTTTTTTCTTTAAAGAAGGAAATAAAATTTCTAATTAACGATTTGGCGACAGAGGCTCAAAAAAATCTGATAACCCTGTATATATGTAGTTAGATACAAAAAAATCATATTGGTTCAATAATATCTCTGAGAAGCTGATTTTCACTGAAATCTCGAATGCTTTGTAAAAAACTTAATTCTTACCACAAAAAAGTTTATAATTTATTTAGTAGCTTTGATTACCCATATCACTCATTTGCTACAACAACGTCGTAACTTAAAAAATGCAGCTTTCGAGTTAACATAACTAATGCATAGTAAAAAAATATGTTTTATTAAGTGACAAAGCCTTGTGCCCGAGTTTTTCATATTTTACGCAGGATCGCAATAAAAGCATATATTGTATTAATTTTGAAATATCTTAACACAATAGTTCATGATATGTTAGCTTTATAGAAAATTAAAAATTTTATAAATTTTCAAAATATATTTATCTGGTATTTGATGAAAACTGATCGTTTTCAAATTGAATCGGTTTGAAAGGTTGTGATGAATTTCGATCGATTTCGGGAATACATAGCCCATATGAAAAATAAATAAATAATTTAAGAGAAATATAAAAAATTATGTTACAAAATTTAATAGAATGTGATTTAAATATAATTTTCATAAATAACGAAAACGATCAAATAAATACATCATACATTTTTTCGCTTTCAAATCGATTCGTTTTCGAAATCGTTTTTTGTCACATACCTGTATGATCAGCATTTTCTACTGTGCATTGGGCTCGGTTATATAAATGAAGAATTAATAAAAAATAAGAAAAAACTTCGACGTATTTTTAATTGTTTTTAGAGTTTTGAATATTTTCATTGCAGTTTTTAAAAATTATTTGTATATTTTAGTTATAAAAATGTTTTCAATTTTAAAAATTTGTCTAATATTTTAGTGGCATCAACATCATCTGATGCCGATATAATTGATCTCACCTCAGATATAGATCTAGCTGAAAATAGAACAACAAATTTAATGTCCTCCTCAGCACCCTCATTGACAAGACAAATTATATTTAACATACATTTTGATCAACAAATTTATGATATACGACTGCCCTCCACAGCAACTATTGGTAAGTTTTGAAATTATAAACATTTCTACACA
Organism: Protocalliphora azurea; assembly: GCA_932274085.1. NCBI lineage: Eukaryota > Metazoa > Arthropoda > Insecta > Diptera > Calliphoridae > Protocalliphora > Protocalliphora azurea. Next base: position 150,110,843 of record OW026521.1, on the reverse strand, counting down.
AACTAAATTTAATGTTTATTATAAAATTTATATAAAAAAAAAACAGAACAATTGAAAAAGAAAATCCATGATGTTACTGGGGTACCGATATGTCGTCAAGCAATACGCGGCTGGCCGCCTGCTAAATTAAATCAAGCTCAAATACCAACAACTCAATTAGCTAGCTTAGGTTTGTCGGGTGAAAATGAATTAATATTGATTGATTTAACTGAGGAGGGATATATGGATTTTGAAAAGTAAGATTTTTTTATATTTAATTTGCTATGCAAAAATTTTATTAATTAAAATTATAAAATAGTGATGAAGTTACTAGCCGTTTGGAGAAAACCTTTGTACTTACAATTGTCCTACAGCCAAGCGGCGTAAGACACGAATTAAATTTTTCTGGCCGCACCACAATAGAGGATGTTAAAACAAAGGTTTACTATGTTACAGAAATTCCAGTTCGACATCAAGAATGGACTGGTTGGCCACATGGTTCTGATAATGAAACCACATTAGCGGTTTGTATACAATTAATTAACAAAAGTTTTAATTATTTCTCAAATTTAATTTTAAATTTAATTTTTAGCAATCTGGCATACAAATAAATCATAATTTTATACTACACAATGCAGCTGATAGAATGCGAAATAATACTAATAATTCTACTTCCACTACAAGAAGTTCGAAGTAAGTTTATTATTTTTCAACTCCAAATTATTTATAAATATTGAAATTAATAAATTCATACTTAATTACAGTGCTGTTGGTCTTGATACTGATAGTTCGGCTGATGAATTTGAAGATGCCTCAGATTTTAATGCATGTGAAGAATTCTTCACAGATCCTCCACCAGTACAATCAACAACAAGACATTTAAGTAAGTTTTATATCAATCTTATACCTAACATTGGATAATGTTAAAACAACACTTTCCGCTTACTTTTTTTCATTAGTACCCAATAATACTGACAGTGAAATAACGGGCTCGCTTCAGTTTGTTGAAAACTACAAACAGCGATTTGGTGAACCATGTCCCTTGTTTTTTACAGGCAGCTTAGAAGATGCTCTTAAAGAGGCCTGTCACAAACCAGCTAGAGAGGTAACTTTCTTTTTTAGACTATTTGCCAATTGAAGATAATTAAATTAATGTTTCAACATCTTATTAGCGTAAATTATTGGCCATTTATTTGCATCATGGTGAAAGTATTTTAACAAATGTTTTCTGTGATCTTTTAATGAAACACGAAAGCATACTTCAAACATTTGGTGAAAATTTCATTGTCTATGGCTGGGATTTAACTTACGAAAGTAATAAACATTTGTAAGTTTTTAGCTCTTATTTTTAAATTAAATATTGTGTTTTAGTAATATATATTTCTTTTTAGATTTTTATCTTCGGTTACTGGCTGCATTAGCAATACCGCTTCAATGACTGTTCGTAACATTTCTATAAATAAATTACCGTCGATATTGGTAATTGGTAAAAGTCGTTTATCGGGCCGTACTTCGTGCGAAATTTTATCTGTGATTCATGGTGAGTTTGTTTGTTATGTTTTAAAATATTTCTAAAATGTTGACAAATTTATTGGAATTATATTATTTTTAGGCAATGTTGGTTTGGATGATTTACTGTCTCGTCTTTTGGAATCGGTGGAAATGTATAATGAACATTTACAAGTTGAAATAGCTGAAGAAGATGCTCGTGCCGCTCGTGATCAAGTTAAAGCCGAACAGGATATGGCTTATCAGGAAACATTACAGGCTGATATCGCCAAAGAAGCAGCCAAACGCCAAAAAGAAGCCGCTTTGGCAGCTGAACGTCAACGTTTGGAATCGGAAAGAGCCGAAGAAGATGCTAGACGTGAATCTATTAGATTAGTGGTAAGTTTTGTAAAAAATGTATTTATTATAGGGTAATCGAATCAATTAGATGCAAAATAAAACAAAACAAAAAAAGTTTTTAGTGGAGGAAATGTTTTAAAATTATTCACCCTTATTCCAATTGTCGTCGTCGATGTCAATTTTGAGTCATCACTTTGTGTCGACTCAACATCATTTCGACACTAATGTGATATTCTCTAAGAGACTTCAGACTGTTTATCGATAATTTGAACAAACAAAAAAGAAATCTCTAAATTTTGAGTCAGCTGATTCATTTTTTTAATTCCAGAATCTTAAGAAAAAATGTTTTTTATTTTTATTTAAAAACAACAAAATTTAATATTGCAAATAGTTTCCGACCAGACAAGAAATGAAATTTAAACATGTGCTGCAAGCAATACCAACATAAAAAGCGGATTTCGGATAGTATCGGCCTAAAATAAAAAAATCTTAAAGCTCTCTAAATATTCATAAAACTGCTCTTGGTTGGGCAAACATTTTTTTCAGACCAAAATTTTGGAAAAAATAACCAAATTAGGAAAAAAAAAATAAACAATTTTAAAAAATACAAAATTATATAAATTATCTCATGTCCTTATGATATGATGTCAAAAAAGTGGTTTTTTATAGGGACTTAGCCAATCTCATTTGGTCATATGAATTCCAAAATCTAAAGATTTAAAGTAAAAGATATTTAAAAATACATCGAAATTATAAAAAAAAACTTTTGTTGCAGTTATTTTTAAAATAATATAGTGCCCTTTTTAAATTTTTATTATTTAATTATGTTGTCTTGCACAGTTTTAATAACTAAACAAGGTACATTTTTTATTCGCTACAGCACGATATTGGGGAGTCCCCTAAAATGTACCAATCGACTTAGAATCTCCTTAGGTGGTCGAAATTGGTTCACTATTTCACCTAGTCCCAAATAAATATTTTTTTGGAGTAATATTTTGAAGTTCAAATATTTTAAATACATAGAAGCATATTTTTACAGAATTCTGCACAAATAAAACAGTTTTAATCAAAATATTCTATAAAAAAATGTATATGTACCTATATAAAATATGGTATCCAGTTTCAAATGGATCACTTTAAAAATCAGTTAAAAAAACTTAAATCCCACATAAATGTTCGTATGTTAATAAAATTTGGCTCAAATAAGGTTAACCATAGCACCCATATAATGTTCTCTCAAGTATATATTACTTTAAGTCACATACACAATAGTGTAGGATGCCATATAGTAGGTCTTCACCGAATATACATTTCTTTATTAATAGCAATTTATTTTGTAATTTAGGTCGTTTGTTACATCGTTAGAACTTTCTCACAAAAATTTCCCAATCCATTTTACTTTTTGATTAAATATTAGAAAATCTTTATATTTTCTATTGATTTAAATTGTTTTCTTCATTTGTCAGTTAAAATTGGAATAAAAAGTTATAGAGGAACATTTATTTTTTAAATGTGTGATGAATAAATATTTGGCGCATTCTCTTTTTATTGTTTTGAAGTTTAACAGAGTTAATAGAATTTTTAACACTAATAAAAATAAAATTTCCATAAAAAAAACCAATAAAATAACCAATTCTGGGCAATTTGGCCGTTTGTGTTTTGGCTTTCAAACTCGCATTGGTTAATACCTGCGCTTCACATAACTGTACCGAATTACGGTTTGTGAAGCGGACTTTATCCACGTGCATTCGTTTTACCTCAATTGAAATTAAATTTTATAACTAATAATACTGTGTAGATACCTGATGGGTTACCAAACAAAACTCAATTTGGATAGTGAATAGGAGTCGAATTCGGCGTTTCCGGGTTCCTGCGCGAAGGTGTGGGTCGAAGACAGTTTTCGGATGAGACTCCTTAGGCGTATTGGATTATTCCGCGGGCAAATAATTCCTCTTCAATGGTATATTGCTGTTGAATGGGTAACTTTAAAGTCAAACGAACAAACAAAAACTTAGTTATAGCGACACTAAGATTTTTAGCTCAAGGGATTGCAACAGTAAGTCATTTCCGAAATTTGTCTGTTCTCCAATGTCACTTTTAGGAAATGATTTTTATATTATTATTATATACATAATTATTATTAAATTCTATTTACTTTTTAATTTTTCTAGAAATAATTAAAAATATCTCCAATAAATATCATAAATAAACGTTGTTTATTTACAACATATTTATTTTTGTAATTTTTTATTCTTTAGTATTTTAAAGTCTTCTAGTCGTCGCCATATTTGACGACGACAAAATAAGAGTCGTTTTAATACATATCGATGTCATCATTTTTTATAGAATACCAAAAATAATTCAAAGGTCGTCGATAGATTGACACAGACGAGGCAAGACGTCGTGGTTTTATGTCGACAACGACAACTAGAATAAGAGTGATTTAGTTTTAGTTCAGATGTAGAACAGTTGTCGTTCTATTTTGGATTTAGCTCTATTATAGTTCAGTTCTATTTTAGTTTTAGATCTGTTCCAGTTCAGTTCTATTTCTTTGTTAGTATTGCGTTCTATTTCAGTTCTAGTTCTGATCTAGTTCAGTTCTATATCGTTTATAGTTCAGTTCTAGTTCAGTTCTGCTTCAGTTCTTTATCAATTAAAGTTCACTGCTAGGTTAGTTCTAGTTCTGTTTTAGTTTAAATCTAATTCAGTAATTGTTTAGTTCTAGTTTTGTTCTAGTTCAGTTATAATTCAGTATAGTTCAGCTCTAGTTTAGTTCTGGTTTAATTCTAGTTCAGATGGATTATTGTGTAATTCGATTCAAAAGTAAACGCTTCCGAAAATTTTGATACAATTTCGAAAGATTTTCTTTTCCAATCGAAATACAAAATTAATTCAATTTTAGTTAAAATTTACTTACAATTTTACTAGATAATTTTTTTAACATTCCTCTCATTTGTATCTCCTTAATTTTTTTTCCCTCAGGCTGAACAATCATTACCCAAAGAACCAGCTGAAACAGAATCGAATATTTCGAAAATTCGTGTACGCAAACCAACTGGCGACTTTTTAGAACGTAGATTTTATGCAAATAATACTTTACAAGTAAGTAAATTAAACCACTATTAAATTTCTTAGTATTAATAATTAAATAAAACTATTTACTTGTAGGATTTATTAAATTATATAGCTTCAAATGGTTTCTTAATCGATGAGTTTAAAGTGATATCCAGTTGGCCACGCAGAGATTTAACCTCCATTGATGCTCAACAAACTTTGCAAGCATTAAAATTGTATCCTCAGGAGACGGTCATATTAGAAGAACGATGATTTTAAATCCCTCTATTTTGAAAATGCAAACAAAAATAAATCTAACATAATAAGTTTACTTCTACTCACAACTCCCCTTCTCTTCCCCCCTTCAAAAAAAAAATAAATACATTAAAACACATTCATTTTCTAAATTATTCATCTGAAATATTCGTAACAAGTGCTTAAAACATTATTTAAAACACACATACATACATAAAAGTGAATAAAGCATTGTATGGGGAATAAATTATATTATGGCAGATAAAAGAGAACGAACCACTTATATCACAATTAAACGAAACAACAAACACTTTTTAAACTTATGAATTTAGGATTTATTGTCATCAGTGAAACATTAAAATAAAACTAAAACATCAACCACAAATTACAAAACAAAAGAAAAATTATCATTAAAAAAAGAAATTCTCAACAAATAAAATAGTATGGTAAATAAAAAACACTTTTTGGTAAATTAATAAAAAATAAACAAGATAAATAAAATAGTGAATATAATAAATTATAATATAAGCCTGGTTGGTCATCTACATAAAAATACAAAGAAGCAAGTCGTTTTAAGTTATTAACCAATAAAGTAAGAAGAAAATGTCCCTAAACTAAAAAAGGTAAATAAATAAAACGTTGGGAGCAAGTTGTTTTACCAACAACTAAATAAAACAAAAAAATTTTTTTTTAGTAAAACAAACTTTAGTATTACTTTTACTTTCTTTTTGTTTATTAATACTATACAAATTGGTTTTTACAAAAACAAAGTGTAAATACACTCCTTATTTAAAAACTACATATATATATATATATATATATATATATTGTTTACAATAGTATAACAACAAAAACAATATACATACATAAAAAATATAAAATATTTAAAATAATTATTAAAAACAAAACAGTATTTGAGTAGCACTTAGGTTAAAGAAGAAAAGAAATAGACATTTACAATAATAATAAAAAAATAGAGAAAAATAAACATTTTACTCGATAAGATATAATTTACAAAACAACTCCTTTTAAAGGCTTTACTAAACATTATTAATTAAATTTATTATGTATAAATATTTTTATTTTGTTTGAGCCTAAAATGAACAAATTGGTTTTTGATTTGTTTTGAGATTTTTTGTTTTTAAATCTTTTGTACGCTAATTACTTATTATTATTACTATTATTAGTACTATATATGACATTTAACAAGTTAATTTAATTTTGATCTTAATTTATTAAAAGTATCTTCTATTGGTGCTAAAGCAACAATTACAATTAAAGTCACCACAAATAATAGCAAGACCACAATATAAACAGCTAATAAACCTTTGCGGAAACCGGCAAACTGTAAGAGAAAAAAAATAATAAAAAAAAGTAAATATAAATATGCATATGAAAAATGAAATAAAAGGAAAAATATCAAGATAAAATTAAATACTATTTAAAAAATAATAACAGGTAAGTAAAATTTAACTCCTCCATAGAAAACAAAAAAAAACCGAACTCTTTGTATGTGTTAGTAGAATTTTCTTCAGAACTAATTTATAAGTGTGAAGATTATTATTATTTTTATTTATTTATTTTTTTTTTTTGCTGAGCGAATTAAAAGAGTTGGACTTCTATTTGTTTTCTATGGTTAGGGCATGGCGTAACCAATACAAGGTGTCATTATAAGCTCAGTTGATTATTTTTTTGCTTCATTTTTTAGTGTAAAACTGAAATGTAAAATTATTTGATTTGTTTACAAACAAAAGTAAATTTTTTCGATGGTTAAAATATATTTTTAACAAAAAAATGCTGTATAGAAATATTTAATTTATTTCAATTTATAAAAACATTAAAAACAAATTTCTTACAATTTATCCTTACTATTTTTCAATTTAAACAATCATTGTTTACAATTTGCATTTTTTTTTTTGACGTTTCAGTCTTATTTAAGATGAAAAAATGACTGCTAATATTGTATTGTTGTAGTTGCTGCCTTTATGCATACATCTTCTTAAATGGTTTCACCATGGGTTAGGAACGTCTCTAGGATATATTAAAGGTATTCACTTCAATATTTTGCAACCCTATGGTGTTTGCACTTTTTCAACTTGACTTTTGAAAAAATAAAGTTAGCAAAAAGAAGTAAGAAATTCTTCTGTTTATTTATTGATATTTTTCTTTTTACATGTTTTAATTTATTTTAACTTTTTCTTTACTGTTGTAAAATACCAGAAACCTTTGTACGTTAGTTTGATTTTTCAGTGATGTTTTCTAGTTTAGAGTTGATTTTTTAGTACTATTTACACATTTTTACAGAGTGGCAACATTATATTATTGTGCTGATGTTTGTAACGCACAGAAAAAATCCGACACCCACCAATCATCTCAGAATCACTTTTTGAGTCGATCGTCTGGCTGGTTGGACGGCTGGCTGGCTGTCCATGTAAACCTTGTGCACAAAGTACAGGTCGCAATTTTAAAGATAATTCAATGAAATTTGGCAGGTAGGACGAAACCTATTGAAATTGGTTATGATCAGTTCATTATTTCACCTAGCCCCCATATAAATGTCCCCCGGAATAGGGGTTTAACAATCATAAATGTCTTAAATATAGCAATATTTTAATAATATTTGGTGTAAGAAAGTTTTGTATAAGTATCAATCTTTATGCGAAATTTCATTAAGATCGGTCCATAATTGACCATAGCTCCCATATAAAACCCTCTTCAGAAAATCACTTTAACGTGGATAAATCACATACATATATTAGTATCTGGTTTATATTCGACACAAATAAGTTTTATATAAGTAGAAATCACAGTGAAAAATTATATGAGGATCGATCCATAATTTACCATAGCTCCCATATAAGCCCACTTTCGGGAATCATAACAAAGTGCATAAATTCATAAAAATGTTAGTATTAATGTAATATTCTGTATTCGTATATTTTATTTTACACTTCGTAAAAGTATCGGTCCACAATTGTACACATGTCTAATATAAGACCCCTCCACGAATTTTGATAGACGCACAATGGTGTGGGGTATCATATGGTCGGCCTTGACCGACTATATCTTTCTTACTTGTTACTCAGATAATTTTGTAATTGCTTTTACTCCGACAAGTTTGCAACAATTGTGCAAAATATTATTCTATGTGGTTGTTGTTGTGTTCATAGAAAGCGATGCAACTTTACTACTTTAAAGGGTCTAGGAAAATTGCAATTTTAGAGGTGAATACCTTTATTGTAATCAAGAAAGACATTTAAAATTAACGGCAGTAAGTTATTACGAAAATTTTATGTTATGTTTTATTTAGAGTTTCTTTCTAATTTTCGGTTTTTTTTTCAAAACCGGTGTTTTCCGGTACGGACGGTTAACCGCATTAACCACATTTTATTTAACTTTTTATGTAATTTTACTCAAAAAAAAAGAGTTAAAAAAGAAAAATGAGAGATAGCTTATTTGACTTGGTCAATTCTCTGAAATAAATCGAACTATTCAGTACGCACAAAAAATTTTATAACGTTTGTTGTATATATATATATATATATATATATATATATATATATATATATATATATATATATATATATATATATATACATTAAACATGAAATATCGTTATTAATCATGATGTTATATATGTATTAAATGAGCCCCATAATCACCAAAGTGCCTCAAACTCCGATCAGTTAAAATGTATTGGGCCTTATTCAATAAATATTTAAAGCATACTAAACGTTCAGAAGTGCACACATTACAGCAAAAATTTGCCGAATATACAGTAAAAGTTTTTCAGAAATGCTTACTAGTTTTATTAAAACCAATAAGAAATTATTTAAAATTTGAAACTTTCTTTCATAAAAAAAACACCAATAGATGCACTAGTTATTTCGTGCTCACTTATAAGTATTTCAAATATGTTTCATTTTAGAAAGACATATTTTCAAATGCCAGGATTTAATATAAAATATTAAAGAAAGTTTATTAAATAAGATTAATCAAATAAATAAGAGCAACATCAAATTAAAAAAATAATAATAATAATTTCTCTTAAGTTATAACGTGAATAATAAACTTTAATTTCGAAATTGAAAGGCTTCTGTATATTAAATGATTTAAAATAAATAAATAAATTATGCACATCAAAATTTATTGTTTTTCAGAGTAAATCTTGTATGCACGTATAAATTTAGACTTTTGTATAAAAAAATTACAAAAAATTAATATTTTCTTAAAATTTATATGACTGAAAACCCGTTAACCGGTTTTTTCAAGAGTCCAAAATCATGAAACCGGTTTTCCCAAAGTGAGTTTTTTTTGTTAAACCGAAAACCCGTTTTCTAAAAAGTCGTTTTTTTGGATAATCTAGCTATTCTCGAACGCACACTTCAGAAATCTTTTTTTTATTTTGGTTGGTGTTTAGATGACGCCTAACTGTAACGCATCAGAGTTTTTCGAAACTTTTACATTTGTCACATGCAATCGATTTTAACCTTACTTTTACATTGGATACATTGGTGGAGTACCATATAAAACTCAGAAGACTGATATTGGTGGAAACTACTGAACTCGGGAAGCTGAATTTAGAAACTTTAGCTTTCTAAACGAAGGTATAGATCGAATGAAAGTTTTGCGAAGGATTCTTCTTTTGGAATGAACACCCAGGCATTTTGTTAGCCTATGTAGTTACGCCATTTTTACTTTTAAAACCAAGAAAAAATCATTAATAAATAAAATGTTCGTCTTTTATTCGCGACAAGGGTAAATGAGATCTTTTCTTAAGAAAATTTTAAAAATTTTGTCCAATTTTATGTCAAAAATTTTAGAATTCACGGACTATTATATTATAAATCAAATCCACTAATTTTTACCTCATTGCTAGCTAATTCAATTCTATCTACTTCATTATTTAAAATTTTTAACGAAAACAAAAACCACAAATTAAAAGTAAATGTAAATTTTGAATCTAGTAATCCAAACATATTATTTTAGTGAAATCTATATTAAATTTAATATTCCTATTCCTAAAATATCTTATTGTATAAATTCTATGTATACTTACTGGTGCATCCATTTTGCGTTCCATTTTCAAATTATTACGCATGCCAAGATGATGATGACCCATATTGCCCATTTGAAAGTCATTAATACGTTTCGTATGACGTTTTTCCGAGGCACAGCCCGATATCTGTATACACAAGAAAATCTATATTAATGGTTGGTATACAAAAGTTCTACATGAAAGAACGGTGAAAGGGGAAATTAGTAACTAATGAGTTTATGTAGAATTTATTCACACTTCTTTTTTTTCTTCTATAATAAAAATATTTACAAATTATCCTTTTTTAATTAGAGAAAAGCGTTATCGGGGGTCAAACGTTAATTTAATATATATATACAAGGTTTACAAACGGGAAACAGGAACATGAGTTAGTGCTAAATTCCGGGAATACATATGTAAAATTGTTTGTTAAACAAGGGAAACTCATGCAAACATTTTAAACGTTTTGGAACGTTTAAGAAAAATAAAAAAAATTGCTAAAATTTAAAAAATGAAGAGATGAAAGGAAAAAATCTATTACAAAAGTATCATTTTAAGACTAGACAACAGACATATTTAAAGTTATTTTCTTTTTCATAACCACGAATATTTTGAAATTTTGTAATCTGCCTTAAATTAATTTTTTTCCTCTGTAAGCATACGTTCAAACGAGCAAGTTTTTATTTTGTCAATTTTTAGTTTGCTTTTCTTTATTAATAAATACGAATTTCGGAAAGGAAACTTGCCTCATGTGAACGCACGTTAAATAGATTTTTCCGGAAAGTTTAAATAACAAAATAAGTGGTTTTTCTTAATACTTACTGAGTATATTAAATGTACAACCACATGAAAGGCTACATAGGCCACTAATATCCAGTCCATCCATTCAGGTAACTGAGCTTTAGTTAATTTTACGGAAAAGAATATGGTAACAACTACAAACAATCAAAATTATTTATTAAAACTTTACAGAACTTCTTTATAATTCCTTTACTTACTAGCCAATAAATGAGCCAAATTACCACCCAACCAATGGGCCCAATTGAAGAAGGGACGATTTTTGGAATTTGGAGCAGGTCTGAACAAAGCACCAATGGGTTGTATAAAACAAAGAATTGTGGTAATTGTACCCAAAATAGCATGAGGATTACGTTCACCAGACCAGCCATCAATTTCCACAAATATAATAACAAAGGCAGCCATAGTCAAGGACCAGGTAGAGACCATACAAATACGATGCCACTAAAATAGGAAAAAGGTGAGTTTTTTATAATAATGGAATATGATGAATTGTAACCAGGTTTTTCTTACAGCAAACCATTGATCTTTGCCACACAATTGACTGCCCACCCAAGTTTGCTTGAAATAGCGGGCAAAAATAATACCCAACGAGGTAGTACCAATCCAGGCGGCAATCATGAAGCAGCCATGTAAGCGTAGCAATAGAGTAGAAGCTGCACCCAAATCTTGTAATTCAGCCAAATTTATAGCTTTATCAGAAGGCAATCGACCAATGTTGTGATAACCAACACCATTTTCTTGAAAAAGAAAAAAATATTTTTAGATTTATTTGATTAATTACTTTATCACTTCCATTACCTTTCAAACCGGAACCAGCCGCTACAAGTAAATAATATTTATTGTTTTCCAAATCAAAAACACGATTACCCACTTTAGTTACAGGATCACGTTCTACTTTACAATAGATAACACCATTAATAACCGAACCTTCTATTAAACGGGCAGTATTTTGAGGCTACAAAATAAAGATAAAATAAAACAAATTGTACATAAACTTCTTTTTTCTTTAACCTACCACACCCAAACGGCTAACACCATAACCAGCAGCTTTGCCCGAAGTCAAAGAACTATACATTGAAACCTGGCCATTTTGTGGTATACATTCTATAACCAAATCGTCACCCATTTGATTGTCTTCGGAAAGTCCCAAGGCAACATAAGCAGCATTAGCTAAAACACATATTCTCAATTAAAAAATTTGTCTTTAAATAATATTTAAAATTATTTAATTACCCGCTGAAGATTTTAATTCAAATTCATAAATGCCTCCTCTTACTTTAACAGCTGCAACAAAATCGCATGATTTGGTATCCACACAGCCGTCCTTATTGCCAAAGCAATTTTTACTAATGCCACATTCATTATAGAAGGGATCATCGCCTGCAGGAGGTGGTGTGCTAGGTATATATTCTGGCACATAAGGAGTACGTGTATTTGGGGTAAATGTATGTCTTGGTGTAGTAGGCCCCTGGGGAGCTATTTCACGTTTAACCACACGCACAGGAGATGAAGGTAAGCCCACCCAAAAAGTATCATAAGCTTGGGCCACTGTAGAGCTAAAGTAATAAAAAAAGAGAAATATTAACGGTACTCATTTAAACGCTTAAGTTTTCTATTTGTACAATTGTGCATATTTGCGCGACATGTTTCATGAATCCCCTTTTCAAATGTTGTGCAATATTAAGGATAAGAAAATAAGAAATCATTGTAAATAATTGCAAAATTTTATTGAAACCAAAGATACATGCAATGATTTTATTTTAAATAGTGTAACTATAATTTTTTACATCGCAGTTATTAATAACTTTTAAATATAAACAAAAGACAGCTGATTAATAAATGCACAATTAAACAGCTCAAGTTTGCGAGACTAAATAGTCACGAAAACTTATAAGTGATGTGTAAATGAATTTCCATACAATTTTTGACATTTCATTTTATTTGCGAGTGTGCAAACTTGCACACATTGCACAGTTTGCAAGGGTTTTCATGAGGACTCTTCTTAATTTAAAAGCCTTTTTTTTATAAAAAAAAAACACTAACTTAAATACAATTTCTCCTTCAAAATTTACTGGTGATTGCCATTCTAAACTTATTTCGGTTTTGGGAGTGGTACTGGTGTGAGTTACAGAATTTCTTACAGAATTTTCACAATTCATTAATTTTGTTAAGCCATCTTCAGTGGGATTAAATTGACCAATCTTAAAGAAAACAAAAAGTGTTTTTTAATTTTTATTTTGAAAAATAAAATTTTTCAATCACTTACAATTTGATACGGTGGATTATTGTTACGAGCCTGTATCATAAAGCCGCCAAATGATAAACCACTTGGTACACCCGTAATATCAACACGCAGTGTTTGACCCTGGCCTATAGTGGCCGTTGACGTTTCTATTCGAAACGGTGGCACAGCATTCGATGGCAATATGCCACCACCATGAAATGGCAACATTGTGTCACATACTGTTTCCGGTGCACCTTGTGGTAACGTTATGCTTTGAGGCAACCATATTGTTAAATGCAATAATACAATATACATTGTAGAAATAAGTTGTGTTTTATATTTTAGCTGAGCCATTGTTACAAATTTATGATGAATTCTCTGATGTTATTTAAATACCATAAATTAAAGCTGTAATGGGAAAGAATTTTAAATATTTGGTTTAATAAAAAGCAAAAACATATTTTAACCTAATTTGAATTTAAGGTCATTACACAAAATAAAGTCGAAAATTGCATAAATATTTACAAAAGTTGTAACATCAACTTCATAAACGAAACAGCCGTAAAATTAGTTCCATTCCATTATCTCCTTTTGATTTAAGTGAACGAATAAAATTTTTTGCTTAATTGCTTAAATCGAAAGAAAAACGCACTTTAGGGCGATTCCTGGAAGTGGGTTTATATGGGAGCTATGGTAAATTATATACCGATTCTCATAAAATTTGGCAATGTTGTTTCTACTTACATAAAACTTTTTGTGTCGAATATTAACTTGATATTAACATTCGTGTCGGATGTTTGCATGTTCTAGTGATTTCGGAAGAGGGTTTCTGTGGTCAATTGTAGAGCGATCTTCATAAAATTTGGTACACAGATTGATACTTGTACAGAACTTCCTTGCACCGAATTTAATTAAAATATTCTTATTTTTAAGGCATTTTTGAGTGTTTAAACTCTATTCCGGGGGGACATTTGTAGGGGGGCTTGGTGAAATAATGGACCGATCACAACCAATTTCAATAGGCTTCGTCCTTGTATCAAGAAAAAAAGTTCCACGTGCCAAATTTCATTGAAGTATCTTTAAAATTGCGGCTCGTACTTTGTGCACAAGGTTTACATGGACAGCGTCCGGCCAGCCAAACGGACGGACGGACGAAGATCGTTACAGCGATTTAAAAACTGATTGTGAGTCGATTGGTATACTTTAAGGTGGGTGTTGCAAACACATAATACAAACGCATAATACTCCAACCACCAATGGTGATTGGAGTATTATTATATATGTTGTAAAAAATTGGAGTTTACGGTCTTTTGCATTTTAGGTGACGATATAGTTTTTTTTTTTTTTTTGGTGACGTAGTAATAAATATTTAATTATGCCATGACAATAACTAACAACGCATGCACAAATGTTTTTCTTTCCTTCTTTTTATTATAGTTCCTTCTTATGGAGTTTGTTCGTGCTCAAAATTAATAATTACATGGCATAAATAATTGTATGTATTAGATTGAAACTTGTACTCCATATGTGTGTTTGTCTTACTGAGTGATTTCAAGATATAAGGACTGCGTACGAAAAATTTAGTGAATACAATTCAGCTTATAAAAATGATACCAATGGGTCAATCTCTTTGAAATTAAATGATTTTATAAAAGGCTCTTATATTCAATTTAAATTATTATTATTATTATTATTTTTTTTTTATTAAAGATAAATTATTTTTTTATTCATTTTAAAAAAAATATTTAATATTTTCTGGAATACCCTTCATAAGAGCTTTATTGTGTTCTCGGATACATTTTTGTTGGAATGCGTCCATTTCTTTTGAAACTCTATTTTTTATTTTATGACAGCTTTAAGAATTCTTTAATTATTATTTGTTTTTTTTTACTATGACCAAACACATTTAAAATGGGCCGAATACAGTACAGTTTAGTTAATTAGTATACTTTGGTACATAGCATACATATGTTTGATACTACTCAGTCACTTTCTTTGTTGTAATAATAAAAAGAGAGATCAGACCAAAAAAATAGAATTCATTGTTTTTTTCTAAAGATAGGAAGGAATCTTTTCTGACGGTACTCATTTGCTTTCTCTGTTAAAAGTGTCACTTGTTATGAATGAAGTGTTTTTTCCCTCACATGTACCAAATGTTTATTCAACAGTTTCGATTTTTTTTACACTATATTTATCTGATACATTTCCCATAATATCTTTGCTATGGAATTTCTGACCCTTAGAATGTATTCTTATTTTTGAAAAAAAAAAAATTTATTCCAATAATTTTCGTTCTCTATTTTTCCTCAACAATTTTTCTAGCCTTCCGTAAACATTTTAATTCAAATGGCTAGTTCTTATCAATAGAAGAATTTGGCTATGTTTATCTAAAATTTTATATATATATAGTCCCAATATACCAATGGATGCAGTCGCAATGGATGATACCGCAATTAGTATGCGTTTCTTTGGGAAATACAACAATTTAAAAAAACTAAAAACGGTCCAGCTCAGTATTTAAACCAAAAAACCGGTTTTTAAAACGGTTGGAAAACCGATTCGATCACCCTAGTTCCTAGCAATTGTTTTATATGTTCGACATGTGTTTCGATAATAAATTTAAATCATGTGTTTGAAAGAATTTTGTTCAATTAAAAAAAAAAATAATTATTATTCTATTACAACAAAATTTACCACATAGGTAGGTAGGTTTTAAGCATGACGTTATCCATAGAGACCAATGGGTCCATTATGATTCCTTATTGTTTTTGAATCTTCTCTCCCTCATAAGATATATGTCTGCTATTCGATTGCTTCGCCTCTCAGTTTGATGCTCGAATATACTTCAATAGTGCCAAGGGTTTTGGCCCCAAGATCAATTAAATTCTGAAAGAAATAAGATCCGAAAAGTTTCAGTCTTTTGCACGATAGTGCAGGACTCCTGTCTCCTATTCATATCCAAGAGAATTGTGCTAAACTTAGATATCTTCTCATCCCACAATTGCTTTTTTTTGTATGCTACTAACTGAGCTTCGCCAATTATTTAGCCTCTCCGCTCTGTAGTTTACCCTTATCCTTTGAAGTACTGTTGATAAGGGTGGAAAAACAACTAATATTTCAGACCCAAATTGCAGATTAGCACCTTTCTTTGGGAGGACATCAGCCATCTCATTTCCAATAATATTTTTGCTTCCAGGTACCCAGCATAGCCTAACACTATTCTGCTCACAGAGTTATCTGCGAGAGTCATTGACTACCTTCGACCTAATATTATAAGTGTTCAAATTCCTTAAATCTGCCTGACAACAATAAAATTTGTCGGGCAGCCCTTGTTGTTGCATATACTTCTGCTTGGAAAATACTGCAATATGTATTCGGACAATAGTCATTCAGGTTCAGTTCCTTGCAGTACACTCCACAGCCGGTACCCGTGTTGAAACATCATTATAGACATTTATTTGTGAAAAATTCACTTTCCATTCTATCCAGTCTTGGTTGGAAGACTACTTTATGTTCCCAGTTCATTATGTTATGAGAAATAATATTATCTGTTTCGAGGTTCAAATTAATACCTTCGATGGTCTGGAAGTGGTTTCAGTGGATGTTGTCATCATTGCCCCAGTTAATACCAGAAGGGCTACCCTGTTCAATTTATTGATTGCTTCAGCGTAAGTCCTTTTGGTAATAATAGACCACCACGCATAACATCCATAGTTTTCAACTGATCTAACCATCGCTGTGTACAGCCAGTAGGAAAGTTTTGGTCTAAGTCCTCCTTTCTTTCCCATAAGCTTCTGACATGAGTAAAGGGCAGCATAAGCCTTCTTTATTCTTTTGTTCAGATTTACTTGCCGACTCAATTTCCTATCTATTCAAACACCCAAAAATTTTGCAGAGTTCGATAATTTCAAGTCAATGTCAGAGTTTGAGATCTGGCTATTTTATTCACGCCTAATACTAATTCGATTCTCCATGAAGATAGTACACTTAGTGAACTACCTTGAACATCAGATACAGTGTCCAAATATTTGCAGGATGACAATAAAACTAAATTTCCGTAGGTCACAACTTTCATATAACCTCAATCGAACATATAATCTCGTTTACAACTAGAAGCCACAAAATCGGAGAGATTACTTTACGCCAAGATATAAAAGCATAATTTGCAGGAATGCAGAAATTAAAAATTTTAACAATATAATTTCCTTTAATATTCAAAGCTTCTTGTATCACCTTAGGGTAAATTACGTCAGTACCGGTTGATTTATAAGGCTCAAAAGTATAAATGGACCATCTGACCATATCTAATGTTATAAAAATGCTTGCTTCAGAACAAGGCCCAGGGCTCTTTATCCCAATTTGCTCATCTTGAATTTGTTGATTCAAGGCACACCCAGGAAGAACTAGTATCCGTGGAGTTTCCTCTGTGGATTCTGTCCACCTATTTTCGTCTATTCGGAGATTACTTATAGAATAGTCTTGTTTTGACAAGGCTTAGACTTGCCGTGTCTCTTGGTTTATTAAATTATTCTATTAAGTTCTCAAAACTGTCAGTTTTGGCTCGACGAATTCCTTTCTTATATCTCCTTAATTTATTCCTATAATCCGTCCATAACTCTTCATTCTTCCCTTTGGAGGCCTTATTAAAAACCTTCCTGGTGAGTTTCAGTTTTCAGTTCAAGAGTCCACCAATGTTGTACATAGTTACTGAGAATAATAGCAAATGTAAACAAATTAACGGTACTAATTTTTTTCACGTAAGACAAAATGATATAAGCCTTAGAGTGCGCACGGGTTTTTTCATACGCAGTCCTTTTTTCTTTAGTTTAACAGCCAGAGAACAAATGTTAATTCAAATTAAGCAATGATAGGATAGACACATTTTTAATATACCAATATAATATCCGAATAATTTTGTGAATTAGTCTATGTAAATTTTTTTTATTAATTTTGTAGGTCACTGTTTTCAAAATCAATTTAGAGAAACTTATTAAAATTTTTTGATTTTTTTAATATACAAAATTGGTTTAAAATAGTTCTTTAAACAGATTCTTTGACATAATCTGATTGAGAAATAATGGATTTTCCAATAAGGGCGGGTCAATGGATTAAAACATGGTGTGTGCGAGATATTAATAGATTTTTTTTTTTTTTTTTTTTTTTTGATTTGAAAGTCTTATGAATTCCATTATGTATAAGACTTAATAATACTGAAATGTCCGCCGCGGTTTTGCACGTCGTCACAGATCTAAAAAATTACTTTCTCTGCTGCATGGTTCTGGTTGAATTCGGGCGACGACCTGAGTTAGGTTGACTTTAAGCGCAACAGTCGATTGCAGCTTATTTTCATAGACCTGCGAGTTGGAAAAAATTTCAGAAGATAAAGTATAGCGGTGTCAAATCGGACGTATTTGGTCGCCAATTCAACACACCCACGCCCTCTGGGGATTTCATAACGGTGCAAGCCCAAGTTTCGTCGCATTTCTTGTGCTCACGTACAAAGGCAATATTCTCAGTCGAACTGGCGTTCCTTTATGATTAATTGTTTGCCGAACTGGCTGAACATTAAAAACCCCTTCAGAAACATAAATAAATAATTTGGTATTTAATTTGTTAAATACACATATTTTAAAATTTTACAAAAATTTTTTTATTGAATATTCCAATTTGCTACAAAGTATTGGTTATCAAAATTTAAAAACAGATCATAAAAAATTCTGATTCACATATATTTGATCTCAGCTAATTTTATTACATTTAGAAAAATTTTTATTAGGCCAGAAAAAAAGACGAAAAAATTACTAAACCTGGGAATTTAATGGAGGTAAGCTAATTTTGGCGTATAACACATAGCGTGAAATAACGCCTAAATGAAATAAGCCCCAATGATATAACTTTTAATGAAATAAGTCTTAGCAAAAATTAAAAACTTACAAATCAAAAAAAATGTAATTACTTCTAAAAAGAAAATGAAAAATAATCCCTAACATTTGAGAGTTTTATCATTTTGGACGTGTCCAATAAAAATGAGAAAAATCTCAAACGAAATGAAATAACTCCTAATTGTAAAATGACATGAAATGACTCCCAACAAAATTTCGTTAGAAGTTTGGGAGAGAAGTTTATATTTTTTTAAATTCTATACAATATTATAAAAAATTCTAATTTCAAATGAAAATATTTCTTGAAATTCCTGCTAGATTTAAAAAAAAATTTATACAGCACAGAACTGGATATAAAGATTTCAAAAATGGAAAAACAAGATTTCTGCATATCTTAACATAGTGTCTACATTAGAGATTTTTTATTAAGACAAACGTCAAACTAAACGCGAATTTGTGGAAGATGGCAACAATTGCACAAAAACAGAAATATGGCGTACTCATTATTGTTTTTTATATATGCAGTTTGACAACTGTAACAAACAAAATAATAATGAACTGTCTAACTAAGGTTACCTTGTATTCGCACTGATTTTGACGTTTGTTTTGATATAAATGTGCCTAATGTAGACACTAGGTAAGTAATGTAGTTTTTCCTTGTTGTCATAGATTTCATTATGAATTAACTTCTCATGGAAAAAATGCAATAAGTTTCAACTTACGAGGAATTATTTTATAATGAAATAATATTTTGGGAGTTATTTCTTTTATTTGCTAGGACTTATTTCATTTTAGTGGATGTGGACTTAAACCAAGAGTCCTAGATATTTCTTCAAATAATTCTTAATTTATTTTTCTTTTGCAAATTGTTAAAAGAAAAATAATAAAGTAAAAGATTAAATCTTTACAAATAAACCATAAATTTTTGTTTTTATTTTAATTTTTAAATAAATATTTTTTTATCTTTGCTCTTGTATTGATAGTCATCAACAATGTACTAAAAAAAAAGACTTGTCTTGATGAACAGTTCCACTTAAAGGAGAAAAAAATTTTAACATTTATAATTTGTTACTAAATGTTTTCTTTTTAAACAATAATTTAGACAATACTACTTGTAGTAATAATGTACTTATAAATTTGCAAAAATGTTGGTTGGTAGTAAGTTACAAGAAAATTGCAATGACTAAAAAAGATAACAAAAAAAAAAAAAGAAAAAAATTGTAGATTGTTTAATGTACAAAGCAAAAGACAACATAATTTCGATACTAAATACGGGTTGAATGTTTATAATTTAAAAAGTATTTTACATCATTTAGCTTTTTAAATGATGAAAAATATCTGCAAAACAGCTTTTGTTAAAAAGGAAAATTTCATTTTATTGTTCACTCTTTTTGCGAGTAAATATGAATATGAATCATGATTGTTTGTATTTTACTAAATTAGTTTAACATTTTTACTAAATGGTACCTCATATATTTTTCTTTTAAACTTGAATGTTGTATGAAGCATAAGTTCAACATAATTTTCTATACTTAAATGGTTTTTTTTTTTCTCCGAATCATTATTTTGCGTGTATAAGAGAGAGGTTTTAGACATTCTATCTGTATCAAAGATTCCGGTTTAAAAATGAATCATTTTAAACATGATACATGAAAAAGAACAATAAAATGTGGGAAATCACACATTATTATGTATTAAGATTAAATAAAATTATATAAATAATCCGTATAAATCAAGGTTACAATCAAGTTAAAAGTCATTAACTATATGAGTACATTGTACCTACACTCATTATTCTATTCATTCAGTCGGTGTTTTAACCTTTTGCTAAATAATGAAAATATTTTAGAAAAATGTATTGTATAAGTAAAGGTATTTCTAATAAAATACAATTAATATATTTTATTTTATTAAGGTTATTTGTCATTCCATGTGTAACATGAAGAAAAAATCCATATGAAATTCTAAGGACCACGCACGAAAAAATTCATGCACACTTCTATTATTCGTGAAAAAAAATAATAACTATGTGCTAAATTTTGTTGTAATAGCGTAATAACTTTTCTTAAAATTTAATAAAATTCATTCAAACACATAATACAAGTTTATTACCAAAACTCATGTCCAACGTATAAAACAAACGGATAACGCCGGTGAGTCCAAAAAAAAAAAAAACACAGTTTCATCAGTCATAAAAAAATACAAAGAGTTCACAATTACCGAAAATAATCCAGAATTTTAAAAGAAAATATCTATGTAAGAAATAAAAAAGTTCTTAATAGTAATGCTAGAAAAAATGTGAAGAAATACGAGAACAAATGAGATTAATTTTTGCTCAAAAATATGAATACTGCCTAAAGGGTGATAAAAACAACAAACCGCCAAATTTTCAATTCAGTGTCATATTAAATTAAAAATACATATATACACTGGTGCATATTTCAATAAACGCAACTTACCAAAAATGGGGCTAAAAAGTAATTAATGTGCTACAAATTAATATTTTTTTTTAACTATTCATTAGCTTCACTTAAAAAATTAATAACAAACAAGTTAAAATGTACATTAAATTGTTTTTCATTGTAATTTTAGTAGTTTAATATAATATAATGCAGATTTAACAAGATAACAGCAGTTCGGAGAGGATTTTTTACACAATTTTTTTTTTAGATATAGAGTTTTGACATTCAAACAAATTACTGAGAACGAAATTTATCATTTAATATGGAGTTTGACAAATCAAAACAAATAATCAGCTGGGCTAATGATGTTACCCTATTAAATCTGAGTTGCAAAACACACAGAAATACAAACACCATAACATAGTGTCTACTTTAGAGATTTTTTTATCAAGACAAACATCAAACTTAACGCGAATTTGTGTAAGATGGCAACAGTTGCACAAAAACAACAATATGGCGTATTCATTATTGTTTTTTATATATGCAGTTTGACAACTGTAACAACCAAAATAATAATCAACTGTTCAACTAAGGTTACCTTGAATATATTCGCACTGATTTTGACGTTTGTTTTGATATAAATTTGCCTAATGTAGACACTAGGTAACAAAAAGCAACATTTGACAGCTTGGGGAAACAATAAGAAAAAATCAGCTGGGTTTTCAACACTACGTTGTAGTTAATATGTCTTGATTCATAACAAATAACACTTAATAGCGAAATGTACGTAAATGAGTGCCGTCAGAAAAGACAGAAAAAAAATAAAATTTTCTGTCCCGATCTTGCTTCTCATTATTACCACAAAAAAGTAACTGAGTGATATCAAACAGGTTGTGCTGCAATATACCAAAGGAGGCCAATCCACTAAACTGTTCAGAACTCTGACCATTTTAAATGTATTGGATCATAGTAAAAAAAATATTTAAAGAATACTTAAAGTATAAACACCGGTCCGAAATTTCCATAGAAATTTATATGAAAAATGCGCAATGCGTCTCAGTTAAAAAATAAATTTTATTTTAAATTCTCTCCGGATTTTTTATTACTTTATTTTCTCACAAAAAATTTTACCATATTTTTTAATAATTAGTATGAATTTCGTAAAGCCTTGTTCAGACCGGCGCGAAATTACGAAATATCATGCCGAAATTACGAATGAAATCTAGAGTGTTCATACTGGCTAGATGACATTTTATGTAATTTCGTGAACAGCTGATACTTATTGTTTACATTTTAAATTGTTATAGGGGTAAATAAAGTATTTTGAAATGGAAACAAATAAGAAACAATTACTTACTAAATTGGAAATTATTAATTTGCAACAATTAACAATGTAAAAAGGATAGGTTTCATTTTGCAAAATCACTTTAATAATTAATTTTAAGAATTGTGTTTAAATTTAAGATCAGCTGTTTATTGTTTTCTTTTTTTTCTTCTCACGGTTGAAACATGCAGTACAAAGTTGAAAAAAAGTATTTTTTCCAACCATGTACAGAGTTGCACGGAAATGGGCATCGTAATTTCAATATAATATCGCCGAAATTACACAAAATTATGTAATTTCGCAAGTGTCAAAATGTATGGGAAATTACTTAATTTCAACTTGATTTCGGCCGAAATCATGAAAGTACGTATTTTCGCGAAAATCGAAAAAAGCTTGAAGTAAAAAAAGAAATGAAAATAAATAAAATTGGTATTTTCCGTTGCCTCCTAAGTTTTTGTTTAATTTAACAACGCAAGCTATATAATGTAATCCGGACTTGTTGTGTTTATGCATTAAAATAGTTTAAAAAAAATGGACTCATTACAACAAAAAAAAAAAAAGTAACAGAAAACTCAATTAAGCTCTTATGTAGGGTATACCAGAAAATATTAAATATTTTATTAAAAACTAATAAAAAATAATTTTTCTTTAACAAAATCAAAATTTCAAAGAGATTGACCCATTGGTCTCATTTGTATAAGCTGAATTGTATGTACTAAATTTTTCGTGCGCAGTTCTCAATTCGATATCTGTAGGAAACATTTTCACGTCCAAACTATTAACATAATTTGAATGTTATTTTCTCAGTTTGTTTGTTGTTTTTCTAAACAGTTTGCTATTTCAGTTAAAGCGGTTCAAATGTTATAGAACAAAATCCGGATCAAACTCTAATTTTTAAATTACATAGCGGAATAAAATAACTTTTCCCTATATATTTATGATTAGTTTTGGCTTCAATGAAAAATTTTTAACTTATTTATTGCTTTTGTTGCACAGTGTTATTTTTTTCCTCATGAATTCATTTATTTTTAATTTGAGGTCCATTTTCAATAAAAATTTTTCATTACTTTTATTTTTGGCTTTATAAGTCATTTAAATTTGGCTGAGTGTATTAAAAAATATTTCTAAATAACATGTTCTTATTATGGGAAAATAAATAATTTATTTAAATCCAATTGAATTCATTTCAAAAAGTTTGATTGTAATTTTAATTTCTTATGTTATGAAACAAAAAATATTCAAACAAAGAAATTAAACGAATTTTAAGTACAATATTATCAAATATTTTAAATATAAAAGTAATAAATAATTAATTCGATAATTCCACAGTTACCAAAATATTGATATAAAACTCTCGATGTTACAAACGTAATGATCAAAAGAAAATATTTCCTATAGTAGAGAATTTTAGGAAATCACAAGCTTTAATCATTCAATGTACATTTGTTAGCTGAAACAATTATTTAACACCTACTTAGAAATATGAAAAAAAAACAAACAAAAGAACAAAATTCATTTTATAAATATTTATTAAATTCTATATGTATATAGGACTTCATAAATAACAATTACTTTTAAAATCAAGTTCAATACAACGGAGTATATGTACATATTTTTTAAGATCAATGCAATGCTACGAATATTAGTGACTACGTAAACAACGTAATTATATTTACTCACCTACAGCTAAAATTAGGTTTTTGAATTCTTTAATGAAGTTTGTTATTAAAGTGACATGATGTTTAAATGTTATTATTAATAACTAATTAAACAAATTGATATGTATTTCTAAATAAAAATTATTGAGGTTGACTTTAACATTCGTTACATTTTAGCAATTTCATCTTAAAGTAAATTCTTCTTAGTGAAGCAAAAATAAATTGAATCATAATTTATAGGTAATATAGAAATTTGGAACAATTATACTATGTTCAGGATCTTACGAACGCCACTGATACGTTTAAGCAGTTCTAATTTTTATCTCAGAACTATTTACTTTTGTAGCTCATATAATTACTAGAGAATTGTGTGACAAGCAGTGTTGCCAAGAGATGAGAAAAAAAAAGATGCTAAATTAAAATTTAAAAAGGCCAAAAAAGGCTGAATGCCCTTGTCTACACGTTGACATTTTTATAAAAAATTTATGTATTGCGCAATCTATTTCGAAATAAATGTTTAAACACAAAGCTGAGGAATAATGTTTAGCATAAGCTGCCAAAATTTATTGTTCACTTTTAAAATTTTGCCAGAAAAAAAACTAACATACTTTTTTAATTTTAAAACTTATTTTTTATCGTTGTCAATAATTTTTGATATTTTTTTAAGATATTGTAATAAATTTATAAATAAAACTTAGAAGGGCTGTCAGCAAAATGACCCAATGAAAAATCGTCAAAAAAAATCCCGTACAAATTTGAGTTATGTATCATACAAAGAATACTCAATTTTTTAAAATGATTTGTCGTCATTATAAAATTATAATTCCTTTTTGATTAAGCATTTCTACATTTTTATATGATTTTTTTTAATTATATTCTTAAATACTTCTATGGTTATTAAAGTATCAAATTAGTTAAGTTATTATCGGTTTGGAAAATGAAGCGTCGCAGGTGATTTTTTTTTAATATAATAAATCCTAAATGGATTATTCTGTAAAAATAAAATTAGTAATATGAAATAAGAAACTATTTTCTTCGTCGTTTTAGCTTTTATAAGGCAATTTTAAGAATTGGAAAAGGCTAGAAGTTAAAACGAAAATTTTGAGGCTAAAAAGGCTAAACTGACAACACTGCTGACCATTCTGTAAAAGAGCGAAATCCGTAGTTTTTTGATTTTCAATAAATAAATTCTCAGGATCTATATTTTTATAATATGCAATTTATTTTTTTTTTTTTTTTTTTTTTTTTTGTAATTAGCAAGGTAAGTTTTTCAAGCTTTTCGCTAAGTAGGTAAGTAAGTAAGTAAAGTAAGCTTCTACATATTTTGTATTTTACAAAAAATGTCTTTTTTTCAAATCCTTTTATAAATTTGCATAAAATGAATACAAAAATTAGTTCTCTTAACAAAACTACTATTTTTTAGGGATTTTTTGTTATTTTTATTAACTCAAAAAAAAAACGAATGTGTTTCTAAAAAATGACATTTTCACCACTTCAAAAGTAGAACTAAATGCATACTTTGTACAATTTTGGAAGTTATTAATAATTACTTAGAAAAAAGTGAAAATAAAAATATATTTGGGGCATAAAAAAAGGTAAATACTTTCTAAGAAAATTTAAATTTCACAAATTTAAAAGAATTTTTGTTATCTTTGAACAAAACTAAATAATTGTATAAACATAGTTTTAAGAGAAGAACTTCAAAAGCAATGAACAAGAATCATAAAAAAGAACATCCTACCATTGACAACCATGGGTTAAAAAAAAAATAGTAACTTCTGCAGCTCTTTTTCAGTACTAAGGTACTTCCTTCCAATGTAAAAATCATTACTTTTTCAGCTATTTTTAAATTCTTTGTTTTTTACATGTAAACTTTTGAAAGAAAAAAATTCAGACGTATCAAATATGACTATCACACAGGGAGCCAATCGCAAAATTTTTTTTAATAAATCTGCACCTCCTAAATTACTCGTCGGTTCGAAGTGAAATGTATGGGAAAGTAGTAGCTGTCAGAAAAATTATATTGTAGTCATTTCTAAAATCAAGTCTGATTTCAAAATATTTTATATGCTTACTCACCTAAATTATATGCTACAGTTAAAAAGGTTTTTACTTTTGAATTTTAAAATTTTTTTTACCTCGACTTTATTACGTTTTTCGAGAATAAGTCATGATGTATATGAGTAAAAAATATTTTCAAAATATTCTGTAATTTCTAATACATTTCGATATAATATGCAGAAAAAAATTTTTTGATTATCTTAATTCGTCTAGCCTTGAAAAATTTTCAAAATCAACACTCTGAATTTAGTAAGAAAAACGAAAATTTTTTTACAAAATATAAAACAATCACTTTTTCTCAAAGTTTTGTTAATAAAAAATTTACATATTTTCTTTACATATTTTAAAAGACAAGGTTTCATAAATGGTTAATAAAGACATTTTAAATTGATTTAGATTTAAACCCTTGGTCGAAATGATGATTTTTAGAAAAAAAAGCATGTTTGTCGACTAATTAAAAAAAATGGCTCGTTCGTTTTTCTTATGCTTTCGAGCGAATATTTTCATTTTTTTCGTGCATATTTAAACTTGCCCTGAATTTAGTTTTGTTTGTAATTTAGTGTTTTTTTATGATTTAACGATTTTCTTAAGATTTTTTGTAATTCAGTGTTTTTTTTATAATCTAACAATTTTTAATAACTTTTGGTATTTCAGCGTTTGTTGGTACAACAAAAAAGGCACTAAAGCGTTTTTTTTTTATACCAATTTGCAGTTAATTTTTTATGGCGATTTTCTGCTGATTTATTTTGGAAGAAAAGTGATTTTTATGATTAAGTGTCCTTTCAGTAATTTGGTGATTTTTTGGTATTTCAGCGGTTTTTTATTTAATGATTAAGCGATTTTTTTTTCTTGCTAATTTTGTATTTTTTTATTTATTTATTTTTTTAATTTAGTTCTTTTTTTAATTTATTGAGTTATATATAATTCGTTTTTTTAGTAATTAAGCATTCTTTTAGGTTTATTTTGTAATTCTGCGACTTTTTATTTTTTTATAATTTTTTATTTAATTTCTTCTAATTTCGCATTTGTTTTTTTTTGTTTTTTTTTTTTTTTTTTTTTTTTTTTTTGTAATGTGTTTTCACCTTGTGATTTAACACTTCACGGTGATATTTTTAGAAAAATAATAATAGAACTTTTAACAGAGTTAATAAATACACATGAATTGGAGAAAAATGATCAAACTTTAAGATTTGTTTTAATTTTTGTTAATTGCAAAATATCTTGATAAAAAATATCTTGATTTAAAAAAAAAGTAATATCTATTAATTGTACTTAATTGTTTTCTATGAGTAATAAAATGTGCAAATTCCCACCAGATGTTGTATAAGTTCATACTTTTAAATTTTAATAGATTTAATAGATTAGAATCTTTTAATTATCAAGATGTTTGAATTTTTTAAGACAAATATATATTATTATTATTATATATATATATATATATATATATATATATATATATAGAATGTTTACCTTGATGTTGTTTTCATTGTTAAAACACAAATGTTTCTTATTTTAATTTAAAAAAATTGACACGTTAACTGAGAAATGCTAATGAGTTTTGTTGCTTTAGTTGTTCAATAAATTCAATAAAATAGTTTTTAAAAATAACAATTATTATTATTTTTAAGCTAAACATTCTATAGTGTTCTTAAATTCGATATTGTTAAAAAAAAAAAAACATAATTATTAAATATTTATGTTTAATAAATATAGATTTTAAAGCCGACAGTTATACTTTTTACAGTGATGGGGTGTTGGCCTATAAAAATTATTATATTTCATTTTTTGCTTCGAACAGTTTAAAACCTTGAAATTGTTTTTAAATTTTTGAAAAGATTATTATTTTTTTTAAGTTCAATATTCACTTGTTTTGTGATTTTTAGCATTATAGATAATTGTATTTTTTAGTTATATAATAATTGAGTTTAAGATTTATTAAACTGATTTCGAAGTTAATTTTTTTTTTAAATAAACTTCCGGTTTTTTATTTTCAAGAAAACATTATTAAAATAATGTTTTGTCTTCTTTTTTTAATTCAATACAAATTTAAATTATTTTTTATATAAATTATATCTATATAAAAATACTCAATTGTGGCTATTTGCCTTCAATTTTCTTTAACCTTTTTTAGAATTATTGTTTTTTTTTTTTTTTTCTTTTTTTTAAGTGAAACTATGTAAATGTTTTTGTTTATAAAAAGTGAAATTATTAAAAGAAAAAAGAAATTTAGTTATTATTTATATGTTTCAGCTTTTGTAGGAAATATTTAAATTATTTTCTTTTATTATTACATAGTTTGTTATTATTAAAATACTATTGAAATTAAGTTTTAATACTTGTCTTTTACTTTAGCGTTTATATCATTAATATTCAAATAAATAATTAAACTTAAATTAAATTGTGATTTGAATTTTTTATTTCTTTTTTATTTCTAGTATTAAACAGACACATTTTGGAATGCGTTTTGAAAAGTTTAAACATAAGCCATAAGTCTTGCCAAGTTTTTTTTTTTAATTTTGTTCAAAATCACCAAAAACTAAAAAAAAAAACAACAACTTCAAGTACAAGCGTTTAAAAGCTTCAAGAATTTTTTTTAATAACAATGCCAGCCAACATGTACAAAACAATGGATAATTTATTAAATTACTATTGTTATTTTTTATAATTAAAGGTAAGTTTGTCAAGACAATTACAATACTATTGTTTTAAAGCTAATTAGTTTAAGGTTTCTATTTTTAATTTTTTTCTTCTTCTGTTTAATTAACAAAGTTGTCAATGAAAATTATTTAAAGAAAAAATTAACACACTTGAGTTGTTTAAAAGCAATGAATTGAAAATTTGTTAAAGAATGCAACAAAATGGTAAAATATTTATTTTTTTTAAAGCAAAATCATTTAAAAATGTTGCCTTTTCACACAGATACATTTTAAAAATGTTGCCCATAGAGTAAAGTTTGAAAAATTTTGCCTTTTTCCTATGAAAAATGCTACGTTTTTTAGCATTTTTATAAAAGAATATTTCCTTTGTTACTTTAACAAATAAGAGATTTTTAGATTTTTTTTGTAGTACTTTTTTTATAAGTTTTGAACAAGTTTCAGATAAAAGAACTCGTTTAATTAACAAAGTTGTCAATGAAAATTATTTAAAGAAAAAATTAACACACTTGAGTTGTTTAAAAGCAATGAATTGAAAATTTGTTAAAGAATGCAACAAAATGGTAAAATATTTATTTTTTTTAAAGCAAAATCATTTAAAAATGTTGCCTTTTCACACAGATACATTTTAAAAATGTTGCCCATAGAGTAAAGTTTGAAAAATTTTGCCTTTTTCCTATCAAAAATGCTACGTTTTTTAGCATTTTTATAAAAGAATATTTCCTTTGTTACTTTAACAAATAAGAGATTTTTAGATTTTTTTTGTAGTACTTTTTTTATAAGTTTTGAACAAGTTTCAGATAAAAGAACTCGTTACCAGTAAATAGTATACACAAAAAAAAAACTTAACATTTCCGATATAACACCCCAACAAAAACTAAAAAAAAAAAAACAAGTAGGAATGTTATAGTCGGTCAAGATCGACAATATGATAACCTACACCATTTCGTTTGAGCGTCAAAGTGATTTTCGGAAATCTCTAGCTCCTAAAAGTGAATTTCGGTTTTTATGGGGCTTTAATTAATTATTAACCGATGTTTTTGAAATTCGGCATTAAAATTTATGCTTATTTATATAGAATTTTATTAAAATACTGACATACTTAAGGTTAAAACCCTATTTGGAAGGGACATTTGTATCATAATCAATTCAAATAGACTTCGTCATGATGTCCAAATAAAATTTTAACAAATTATTTTGTGACTTGTACTTTGAGCACTAGATTTACATTGACATACAATCATCCAGAAGGACGGAATGTGATTCTGGTATACTTTTAGGTGGACGTTGGAATATTTTTTTGTGCGTTACAAACATCAGCACAAACGCTTAATAATACCCCAACCACCTATGGAAAATAAAAGCTACAAGAAACATTACTTCATCATTCTTATTTAAATAATTTTTATTGTTGCGTGTTCTTAAGTTAGAAAAAAAAAATCATGAAAAAAAGGTAATTGATTGTTCGTACCCATTTCAAATATCTAGGAAAGAGGTCAACTTGACCACAATAATGAAATTTTGTAGGTTAAAAAAAACAAACGTTTTTCATTTCAATTGACTACTTGCTTTTTTAAGATACTAAGAGACAGAGATATAGCTGCATGACAAACAATCTTATACAAAAACCACATTTTTTTTTTCATTCTTTACATGGAATTTAAAGTCGTAAAATATTTAAATATTTAATACCTACTTGTAGTAAGGTTTTTCCCATATTATTGTGAAACAAGTTTTATTAATTAGAATTTAAAAAAGTAATATGACACATTCATTTAAGTGCGTTAAAACGTGAGAGATTTATAAAAATAATATTATTTGTATTAAAATATTATCGCTGGCCACTTTGTTTATCTTGTTTATCTTTTTTTAATCTAAAGTCTAGGTTATAGCCTGTGCAATAGTCTACTCTATAGCCTAGTTTATTGTTTAGTCTACAGTCTATACAGTATTGCCTGTCAGTTCTATAGTGTAGATTATAGTCAAGTCTATAGTGCAATCTATAGTATCGTCTACAGTAAAGTCTAGTCTAGTATAGTCTAGTATAAAGTCTAATCTAGTTTATAGTCTATAGTCTAATCTATAGTCTAGTTTATAGTCTAGTCTATAATATAATCTTTAGTCTATACTATAGTGTAGTCTATAGTATAGTCTATTGTATATAGTCATATACATGTGACTGTAAAAATATACTTTTGAAATGTCCTAGTGTACGTTGTAGACCGCATTGAGTAGATCATTACATCATTCTTAAAAATTTCGATACATACTCAAAATCTGAAGTTATCGATAAAAAGAAAACGATTCTTTATGACTTGACGAAATAAAAAAAATTTAAGAAAAATTACCAATTTAGACTGTGTGACAATATGGAAAAGTTGGATATATATACTTTTGAAATAACCTAGTTTGGACTGTAGCTCTAGTTGAGTAGATAATTTTGTAATTTTTAGATTTTTCGATACACTCAAAATATAAAGTTATCGATAAAAAAAAAAATTACGACTTGACGGAATATTTTTTATCAATTTCGATTTTAGATAGAAGGGAAATCAAGCTTTCCAAATATATACATTTCTTTACATTATATGAACATTTGCTGAAATATTGTAAAAAATATCTACAATTTTCTTTTTTTTTCATTCAATTTTTCAACTACCACAGCATTTTTATTCTACTCGTACTATTTTATATGAAATTCAATTTTTTTTTTTTTTTTTTTTTGTAAATTTATCTTAAATCCGCAATATTTACCAAGTAGTACGAGCCTCCCATTTACTCTAACAAAATATGAAATAAACAAGTGAGTGTTATATAAGGCTTAACCGAATCTAATCTATATACCCACCATCCGCAACTTTTTAAAATTTCACCTGATATGAGAGGTGGGCGGTAAAGTGGACGGAAAATGGCCATTTCTGGTTTCCTAATTTATATCGATCCTAGAACTATTTGTACAAAATTTCGTTGTCGTGTATACTTTTGTTTAACGGATATCAGCAGAAAAGTATGAACTGAAGTTACAACGGACACCCTGTGTTTCTAGTATTTAGCCCATAACTTTTTTGTTTATTAACTGATTTTACCATTTTCAATACCAAACAAACCTTATATAAGATAAATGTTTGAGCCAAATTTCGTCCCCCTAGGTGGTACTCCCCCGCCCGAGCCTTATCCTGTTTTCAACAGACATACAGATAGACATAGCTAGATCGACTCAGATTCTTACTAGTACCCACAATATATATATATACTTTATAGGGACAAACGCAATATACCCCCCATCATTTGGATATAAAAAATAATAAAACAGTCCTAAAAATATTTTAAAATCTATTGTCGTATAAATGTTAATAAGTTTTCGTTTTTAACAAAAAAGGCCTTAAATTGTTCGTTACGTAATACAAATTGAAAATTGAAATAAAAATAAAGTTAAAAAATTTAAATAAAAATGAAAATTGCAGATATTTTTAACAATAGTATTTCAACAAAATTTAGTGTTAAGTAAAAAAGTAGTAAAGTATATTTAGTAAAGTATGTTTAGGAAGCTTGGTATATCGTCTATAATCGTTAAAAATTTCAAAAATTGATAGAAAAATGAATTTTAACTTTTTTATTCTGTCAAATCGTAAAAAATCGCTTTTTATCGATAGCTTCAGATTTTGAGGGTGTATCGAAAAATCTAAAAGTAACAAAATTATCTACTTAACTAGACCTACAGCCTGTGTTGCCAGATTAGAATATTTGTCCCTAAATTGGGGATTCAAACTTTCATTTGGGGATAGATTTTCGTGGGGAGAGATTTGAGGATTTTCGTAAAATATAGAGATTCTTTATTAACTAATGCATTTATTCCATTTTCGATAAATTTTAATTTTTAAAGAAAAAAAACTTCGATAAGTTTTAAACATTGTAAACATTTTTCATTAAATATTCTATTTATAAAAATATACCACTGGAAGCTTTTGTCTTCATTCATTTTTTCAATTAATTTTTTTTCGAAAAGCAAATAAAAACTACCAAAATAATCATCTATCCATGAAAAAGTCTATTTAACTCATTTCATAACATTAAGCTCTCACGGCTTGTGGTAAATTTTCAATTTATAGAAAAATTCAATACAGTTTCTTTTTTTTTTAATCAATTTTTTTTTAATTTTCTTTTATGGAAATATGTTTTAACATTTTCTTTTTTTAGAAAAATTTTGAAAAATTATCTTTTCTTAGGAAAATTTCGATAAATGTTTCTTATTATAGAAAATTTTCATTAAATGTACTTTTTTAGAAATTTTTGAAAATTTCCTTTTTATATGAAATTATATGAAAGTAACAGTGATAAATTTTCATTTTTATGAAATATTAGATATTTTTTAGGAAATTTCTGTTTATAAAATATTTTTAATGATTATTAGAAAGAAGATTTTCAATACATTTTAAACTTAAAAAAATAAAAAAAAACTTAATTTTATATTAAAACATTTTGGGGACAAAACTGGAGATTTACATTTTAAAATGGGGATTTTTGGTGATTTTTCGCTTCGTCTTTGGGGACATGAGGCAAAATTTTTCTGGCAACACTGCCTACAGCTCACACTAGGTAACTTCAAAAGTATATCCAACTGTTTTTATTCTGTCACACAGTGTAATTGGCATAATGTAAAAAGGGTACTATTATTATTATTATTATTATTATTATTATTTTTATATTTTTTTATTTTTTTTCATTACACTGGTTGGCAATTGCATGAATAAATTTTTTATGTAATATTAAAAGCTTGTCATTCTGGCAATAAAGTAAAATTTTTGACCCAGATTTTAACTATTTACGAATGCAGGTTTATTTAGGCCAAATGTATTTTTAGCATAGACTTGTGGACAATTTATAAATATATATATAAATATTTAATCGGATGTATGTTTGATTATGATAACAAATAAAACACCTGTCTATTACTTAGCATTCATATACATAAAATATTTTAATATTAAATTATTGGTTTAGAAAACATAAAGGGCTTTATTACTATTATGTTATTTATTTACCATATAATTACCCACCATAAGGCCTTTTAACGTAATATGTAAAATAGGGAAATTAAAAACCTTTTTAAAAATTTAAAGCCACGCATATGTGTTTTTATTTACAAAACTTTTATATTTAGCATCTTTATGAGAAAAAATAAAAAGAAACAAAAATTTGTGCATATTTAAGAGTCAATAAACTTTTAACGAAAAATTAACATCTTTTTTTAAAGTTTCAGTCATTTTTTTTTTTTTTTTTTTTTTTTTGTATATCGTAAAATGTATAAAAGTTTGTAAAATGCTTTTGTCAATGAAATTTTTAAAAAAGTTTACTTGAAAATATTTTTAAGTCGTAAATAAATTAAAGGTTTAACGTGTAAAACGGTGGTCTAGACATTTCAAATATTTATGACAACGATAATATTCCAATAATATGTACATTGAACATATTATTGAATTTCTTTCATATAATTCAGTAGAATAAATAGATAATAATATAATCGATGTTGTTTTTTTTTAATTTCTTAAGTACATGTTGATAAATTCTTAATAAAATTGTAAACACTATTAATTCAGCTTAATATATACTAAATACGAAAATGTTTATTATTTTTATAATATTTTATAGTTATTTATTAATTATCTATATAAATAAATAGTTAAATTATAAGTTAAGCAAAAACAGCACAGTTATATATATTCTTTAAATTTTTTTACTTTCACATGTCACCTTTAAAATATTATACTCATTTTATACATAAATATATATTTTTTTATTATTTTATTATATTCCGCTTGTAGTTTTTTTTTTTCTGACATACATAAGTCGTTTCACAGTCCCTACGTTTTTATATAATTTGTTTATTTCTTTTTGCAGCTATAATTGTCACTATAGTGAATAAGCCTGTCATGTCTGCCAAAACTACCATGTTACATAAGAAAAAAAAAGTTAATAAAAAAAAGTCGTGTACACACTTTCCAAAAAAGAAAATTCTTAAGAACATATAATAATATACTATTCTGGTAGGTGTCTTTACGAAAGTAATTTCAAAACAGTAAACGAACCTAATCACCCAATAGGGCTAAGTAAAGACCCTCTCGAATTTGATATATTTTGAATCAAAACTTTGACTTTAGTCTATATGCTCGTTTTTTTCCAGACGGCCGGGAAATGTAGACTTTATAAACAAAAATCAAATTATTGGGATTTTCAGAGGTTCGTTATTTTTAACCCCCATAGCTCTATTCTTGAAGGGTTTTAGGACAGTCGTACGACTGTACGACTGATTTATTTCGAAAAATTTTCCAATCTGCGTCATTGTGCAGTATAACAAAGATATTTCCCTAAATCTAATATTTAAAATTATCAGACATTATCTCGATGTTTTATTACTTGATATGATAAATTTTTAAAAATGGAAATCAACTTCGAAATCGATTTGAAACCGAAAAAGATTTGGGATAATAATTGTAATAAAAACTGCGCACGAAAAAATGAGTGCATGCATTAAGGGCTTATAACATTTATCATATGTGAAAAAATGTGTACCGTTTACTTGTCTACATTTGTTATAAATCTCCGTAACTACGTGCTAAATTTTATTATACGAGGGGTGCTATTTATGTTTTGCGAAACGGCAAAACTACACAACTTACGTTAAATCTGACACCGGAATCATAAAATATGATGTTTTTTACATCTCGCATTCTCAGAAATTTCTTATATTAAGGCTATTTCGGTTTCTTAATGTTAGTTAAAAAATCGTCTTCGTCAAAAAAAAATGTATTTTTACAACCAAAAATTTTCATGAAATGATTCCCTATAACATTCGATGTGGATTAATTCAAAAACAATATATTTTTTAATTCTAATCAACATTTAGAAATAAAGCTTCATGGATTCCACTGGTATGCGGAATCCAATCATGGACACTCTTCACTCCAGAATGAATTTTGTGAAGGCTTTCTAAAAACGGTTGTTTTGGTAAAAAAAAACACACTGGTGCTGTGCGCATACTGATTAAGTAACACCAACATATGACATATCGTGAGATGGAGAAATTCCTGAGGAAGAATTATTTAAAATTTCATTAATATTTGAGTGTCCAGAACTGTTTTTCTCTTTTAATCTCATAAATAGTGAGTTCAAAAAAACGACATTTTCAGATATCTGGTTTTCGAGTTATTCGATAAATAGCCTTTTTAAAACCCGTTTCCGAAAAGGGTTTACGTAAAAAAAACCGGTTAACAGGTTTTTATTAAAAATACAAGTATTTAAAAAATTATTTTTAATGGAAAATCTCTATATCTTTGGATGGAATGCGACTCATTTATTAAATTGTTCAGTATCTTTTATCAGCAAGATTGAAAAGACGTAGCCTGACATCCACAAAGTAATAAAAGTTTCTAATAGGAGCACTAGAAAAATGTTTAGGCAAAGGAGAGGACAACAATTATTGAGATAATTTTTTTTTTCAAAAATATGAATGCTCTCTAAAGAGTAATATAAAGTACGTTCTGTCGAACTTTTTACAAACAAATGTATCAGATAAATATC
Source organism: Protocalliphora azurea (assembly GCA_932274085.1). Classification (NCBI taxonomy): domain Eukaryota; kingdom Metazoa; phylum Arthropoda; class Insecta; order Diptera; family Calliphoridae; genus Protocalliphora; species Protocalliphora azurea. The sequence goes on along the minus strand of OW026521.1, from coordinate 150,074,085 downwards.
GTGTAAAAAATCAAAATTATCGAACAAATTTTGCGGGGAAAAAAGCACTTAATCATAACAAATGTCACCTTCAACAGAGAAATATACGCAAATGGATGCTTTGGGAAAATATGCCTTTTTATCATCAGAAAACGCAACGAATTCTAATTTTTTTTTTTTTTTTTTAGCGGTATTCTAGAAAATATTAAGTATTTTATTGAAAACGAATAAAAAATAAATTTTTCTTTTAAATTTAAAATTAGAATATAATGAATTTTCTTTAACAAAGCAAAAAAGGTTAACCCATTGATTTTATTTTTATAAGCTGATTTGTATGCACTAATTTTTTCATGCGCCTACCTTATTTTAAGTTAATCAAAATTCATCAAATCATTTCAAATCGAATTGATTTGAATACGGTTTCTACAATATAACAACCTAATAAAACATATTACTTATAATGTACCTAACATTGTAATTGTCATTTTGTAGAATAATTATAAACCTGTATAGATTATTATTATTAAATTAATATTAAATAAAACTAGTTTTTACTTCAATATCTCTCTCTATCTCTCTGAAAGTTAGTTTCTATTATAAAAAGTTAGCTAAGTACAGTTTTGATTCTAAATTAAATGTTGAGAAAATAGTTAGGCTATTTTCTGTTCAGTTTATGTACATATTACCAATATAAACTAAGTTAAAGTTTAAAACCAAACTGAAGTTTAACTAATTTTGTTGAAAATTATATTTAAAGTTTAAATTGCCATATATAAATCTAAAAAAATTTAAACTACCATATTAAACTGCCATATTTAAATCTGAAAGAATTTAAACCACTACCGAAAAACTTAAACTAAGCTTTTTCTAAACAAAGATCGTTTACAATTTGTTCATGTACGTACCGCGCCATACTGTCAAATTGTTTTTGTATTCGTATGTAATATTTTTACCGCGTTTATTTACTCCTCTTCTTCTTCCTCTTCTCATTTTTCGTTTATAGCATTTTGACATTATGTGCAGTACAAGCAATTGTTGGTTTTGTAGATGTGCGGTCACTTACATCATACCAATTATTTTATATTTGTTCTTTTGTAAATAAACAAAAAAGCGTTTGCCACAAAAATAAAAAGGGAAAACTATTTTAGGAATATTTTTTATTACGTGTAATTTTTATATTGCAAATATAACCACTTTTGTTCGCATACATGGTATTGTGGGTTTTTGCTGAATTATTGAATATTTAAAAATATACATTTAATAAATAATTTTCAACCAAAAATATCTTTTTTATTCAATGGTTTAAAAATATACTATTTGATTTAAATAAATGCTTGAAACTTTCCGATATATTTCCGAGATAACAGTACCTTTATGAACAAACTCATAAAAAATAACCAACTATATTTTATAACGAAACTTTAATATTTATATCTCTTAATATAAAATTAGTAATGGGTGCCCCGATGGCCTAGTTGGTAGTGAGCTAGTCTGTCAGTCTGGGGGTTGTGGGTTCGGTTCCCACCAGAGACTCTGGTATGTTTCACTACAACGAGTTAAGGTCTTCGTTACTCCGCTCGGTTAGAATTAGAATATAATTTGTAATTGTATTGTAATTATAAATAAATAAATAAAAAATTAGTAATGACTTAAACGTCAGATGGTTACCATGGCGACAAAAATTATTGAGCGGTGCTACCTTATTTTTTTATATCATGCATGATTCTCAAATACTTGTACAGAATACCTGATCTATAAGTTAATAATAAAAAATAATAAAACACATTGTTGTTATTGTGCTAAGTTGCTTAATAAATTTAAACCCGGCAAAATAATTACCGCGAAATGAAAACAACAATTTATAATAAAAAAAATCTTGCTCAAATATTTATACGAAGTGTAAAGCTTCAAACCACCAACGTTACCAAGAAGTGGATAAAAGTTGGTTTGCTGCTGATGTTTGAGGTACAATAAAAGGAAAGAAAATTAAATCTATGCACAAACGCAATAATATATAGACTTTAAAATTTCAAACAATAACAAATAACTAGTTTTTTTTAATACCCTTCACCACAGGTATAAAGGGTATATATAAGTTTATCATTCCATTTGTAAGAAATGATGTCGATAGGACGATTTCCGTCCGTCCGTTTGTCGGTATATATATATATATATATAATTATATCAAACGATCGGAAAACCTTTTGGTTTGTCGGTATATATAAATATATATATATATATAAATATATATATATATATATATATATATATATATATATATATATATATATATATATATATATATATAAATATATCAAACGATCGGAAAACCTTTTGGTTTTTTAAACCGGTTTTCGATGTTCTGAAGCATTTATATAAGTTTGAGACTTCGTTTTTGCAAAGAAGATTTGGAAATTTTTTCTGACTTTTTATGCTGAAGAAATGAATTAAATCGCTAAAATAATAACCGAGACATCGGGTAAAAAGCATTTTTGACTTTTTGAATACCTTGTTTAAACTACGAATTTCGTTTTTATATAAATCGGCCATAAATATTTTTACAAAATTTTATTTTTTAGAATTAATCATAACGGTCCATAAAGAACCGAGTTATAGGCAAAAATATGAAAAAAATATTAAAAATATACACACACTAACATATATAAGAAGCATTGCAATGACTTTCAGTGTTGTTGTTTTTTGTATAAGCAAGCAGTTGTTGATTGTATATGCATACACACAATCACTTTTTATGTATGTTTGGACGTTTTTGGTTGGAAATAGAAGCATTGTAATGCCTCAGTGTTGTTGTTTTTCATATAAGCATGTATCTATATACAAACATATGCATATAAATTTAGTAGTTTTTTGTATAAGCAAGCAATGGTTGTCGTTTATAGTATATGCACACAAACATTTATATGAAAAATTGCATTAGTGTTGTTGTTTTTTCAATATGTAGTCAGTTTTTTTGTATATACATACAAAAATATATAAATATATGTATGCTTATGTTGTTTTTTTTTTTTTAAGCAAGCGTTGCTAGTGGAATAGATGAATTATTTTTTTAAGTATAAATATGAAAGTATTAAGTCATACTATTTCTTTTTATTCTTTTGGTAAAGTAGTGAAGGGTACAAAAGATTCAACACAGCTGAATATAGCGCTCTAACTTGTTTTTTCTAATATCAAAAATGACACTGAAATATTTTGTTTGAAATGAATTTTAAATATGCGCTTATTGTTCGTTTGCTTCTTAATACTTATTATTTTTAATGAATTTTTATTACCTAGACAAATAATTTTTTTGTTACGCCACGCATACAAAAAAGATAATTAATAAGATATTAATAAAGCTATAAAATTTGCTTAGAAAATAAAATTATAATAGAGATGACAAAAATGGAGATTTCATTATAGTTTTTACAAAATATTAAAAATTGTTATGCTAAAACTAACGATTTTGTTGTGAAAATTAAAATAATTCTCTATATTATTTGAAATTAGAATTTTAAATTAGCATTAGAATAAACAACAAAATGAAACGACTTTAAATAATATTAAAATATCAGACATAAAGCCCGATGACCAGAGGATACAAAATAGTTTATTTCGTATGTAATTTCTTTACTCCATAAAGTATTTTTATTATGGGTAATTTTATTTGTAGTCTGTAGTAAAATATATCATTTTTGCTATTGAAAATCTGCAAAATCTATATTGGAATTGCATCCAGTTGAATTTTTACAAAAAGAAAAAACAAATTCGAATTAAAAAAAAAAAAAATCAGAATCTTAACCAAAAATGTTATTTTTACCAAAAAAATATAATTATTAAAAAAAAAACAGAAAACGGAAACAACGTATTTTCATCAAAAATTTGAATTAAAAAATCTAATTTTTATTATAAAATCGAATTAAATTTTTTTTACTACAAAAACTAGACTCGCAAAAAAATTATAATTTTTTTTTAATAAAAAAATTTTAACAAAATACAAATTTTGTCAAAAACAAACCGAATTTTTTCCAAATTTTCAACAGAAACCAAGAAACCATTTTTTTCAATCAACATTTCGAAAACCATTTTGATAGAAATAGAAATCAACATGTATTTATATATATATATATATATATATATATATATATATATATATATATATATATATTTATATATTTATATATTTATATACTTATATATTTATATATTATTTATTTATTATTTATTTATTTATTTATTTTTTTTTTTTTTTGAACAGTGTCTGTTTAGACAATAGGAATTTGTTAATCCTACAGCTGGTACTGAAGAGTTAATTACAAAAAAACAATTTTTTACAAAAAAACAGAATTTTCACTAAAATTCAAAAAAAATTATTTTACAAAAAAACTGAATTTTGAACCAAAACCGAATTTTATCTAAAAAATCGGAATATTTCCTAAAACCGAGCTTTTACAAAAAAAAAAAAAAAAAAAAAAAAAAAAAACTGAAATATCACTAAAAATATTTTCGTCAAAAATCTGATTTTTTCCAAATTTTCGAATAAAAAACCGGGTTTTTTTAATTTTCAGCAAAACATTATTTTTTAATAAAAACAAAAACGCTTTTTTAAACAAAATTAATATTTTATCCGAAAAACTGTTTTCCGCGAAAAATAAACACGAATTTTATTGCAAAATCTGAATTTTTACGAAAAAAAAATATTTTCACCAAACAAGGTGTTTTTACTGAAAAATCAAATTTTTCCCAAAAAATAAATTTTTACTAAAAAAAAACAAATTTTCTCTAAAATCAAACTTTCACTAAAAAATTCTCGAAACTTAATTTTTTTTTAACGAATTTTTAACAAAAACCGAATTGTCAAAAAACAAATTTTACAAAAAAAAAAAAAAAAAATACCACAAAATCGAATTTTTAGCAACAGAATTTTTAAAAAAAAATACAGAATTTCACAAAAATTCAAATTTTAACCAAAAAGAAAATACTTTTGAAATTTCTTTAAGAAATTAAGAATTTTCTTTAAGAAATTAAGATTAGTCACATTAAGTTTAAAATTATAAAATTAAGTTTTAAATAAAAATTAGAAATTTAACAACAAACAGTTTCAGATTTATTAGATTTATATCTATTAATAATTTGTTATTAATGTTGACATCACTGTTTTTTTTTTTTTTTTTTTTTAAAGACAGCATCAATGAAAATAGGAATAACCAGTTTTTTGGAATTTTTTTTCATTTTAAATTATCTCACTATACTTTAGACCGTGATGATTGTTTATTTTTTTATTATTATTTTTAGTACTTTTTTTAATAAATTAAGTTTATATTTTTCACTTTGCTGTTGCTGCTGTCATTGTGAAGTGGTTTGGGTTGGTTGGAATGGAATGTATTAGTTGTGGTTGGTCGTACGTTCGTTAAGTAAGGAAAATTACTTGACTTTTTGAATTAAAGTTGATGTTTTCATTTTGTCTTCAGTTTTTTTTTTTTTTTTTTTTTTTTTTTTGCATGTTTTCACTTTATCTGACTGATCAACACAAACATACATTTGTACAATATGAACAAACATACAAACATATGTAGCACAATGTTTTGAAATAAAAACATGTGTAATTGTTTAAAAGAAAACGCATAAATCAAAGAAAAATATTGTAATTACTAAATGAAACAGACAAAATCATCTGAAAAAGAAAACACTTTCTTTAAGAGGGGGGGGGGGGCTTGAGGAAAAAAGTAAGAAGTGAAATAGTCGTCATTTAAATTATAATTTTTTTGTAAATTCTTTTTTTTTATGTTACACCTTGACACTCACTTTTTTATTTTAAAAAAGTTAATCTATTTTTTTAAGCGTACAATTTTTATTTCTAATAGTTTTTTGTTTAAAATAACTTTAAACGCCCGCTTAGTCTCTTCGTATTTCCGTTCTCTACATTAACAACCGTTTGTAACACCAGACCGTACTCAACTGAACAATGTTAGTTAAAAGTCTAAACGTAAAAAATTGTTTTGTGTTGAACACATTACTTGTTTGTTTCATACCAACGGTAAAAGCACTAATAGTGTTTTGAAATTACAAAAAAAAAATCTGTTTTTTACTTTTGTCGGATTCGTTTTGAATTTGGTTTGGGAGCATTGAATGAGTAACCCAGTGTTGTCATATTAAGGTGTTTTCCCCAAAATAGGGCTTTCTTTTAGGAAATGGGAATGAAAAATTTAGTTAGGGGATTTGTTGGGATAAATGTCACGTTTTTTGGATTTCTAAGGATTTTTATTTCATTTCCATAATTTTTCTTTTCAACTTCGGAAAAATTAAAAAAAAAAAACATAATATTCCACCCGATATTAATTTTTAGTAAGATATGCCTATTATTTATTGAACATTCCGCGGCTTTTGTTCTATTATTTTATATGAAACCCAATTTTTTGTAAATTTATGTGGAAACTGCAATACTTATGGAGTAGTGCATTTGTTAAAATCAATTAAGAAGTAAGAATATTTTTAACTTTTTAATAAAATATAAAATAATAATAATAATATTAACAACAAAGGGCCTAAATTATTAGTCACATAATTCAAATTTAGCATAAATTTACAAAAGGCTTCGAGTTCTATAAAGTGATAGAAAAAAACGCCGCGGAAGTTAAAAAATTTTAATAAAAATATAAATGTAAGTCGCAGATATTTTTGACAATATTTTAGCAAAAGTTCGTGTAATGTGAAAAAAAGTATATGTATTTAGAAAGTCTGATTTGTAGTCTATCTAAAGTCGTTAAAAAATCAAAATTGGTAAAATAATGAATTCTTAAAATTTTAAATTCAGATATTTAGGTAGACCGAAAAATCTAAAAATTACAAAATTATCTGCTCAACTAGACTTACAGCCTCATTTCAAAGTATATCCAACTTTTTTCCATTTTGTCACATAGTGTTATTAAACAAAAGGACCGATTTGTAAAAAAAATTTTTCATTTAGAAAACATTTTTCACCAAAACTCTATTTTCACCATTTTTCACTTAAAAAAATTATCAAAAATCGATTTTCACAAAATAACGGTTATTTAGAACAAAAAATTTTCATTCAATTAAAAATATTTTTTGAATAAAACCCCGATTCACTAAAAAAAAATATTGTCATCAAAATAATCGCTTATTTTTTCACCAAAAATGTGTTATTTAACAAAAAAAAATATCGCGTTTTCACTATAAAAACGAATTTTTACTAAAAAACCTTATTTTTTATTTATTTTTCACCCTAAAACAATTTTTTTCAACAAAAATTGTTAGCAAAAAACCCAACAGGCAGTTAAGTAGATGAATTTTGCATTGCTTAGTACAAAAGTGTTCGAATTTCTTCTGTTTGCTATTGTACCAGAAAATGGTGGAATTGTACCCTCATAGCAGAGTTGCCAAAACGGCGGTTTTCCGCTAGATATGGAGATATTTTGTTATCCTCAGCGGGTACTTTCCATAAAAAAAACGCTAAGTGGGTTTCTAATCGCAATGTTTTTTTAGCTGGCGGTTTTTAGCGACTTTCCCCTTAATTGTAAAAATATTATCATTTTGTTGCTTTTTTCTTCAAAGTTGTTTAGCAAGTTTTTTTTTCGAATCACATGTTTGTTTTGTTTGCTGTTTATTTAATTTTTTTTTTCTCATTTCGTTTATTATAAACCTCTCCATCTGAGTCATATCGTCGACCATATACAACAGGTGGTAAAAACCATTAAATCAGTTTTGATATTTGGGTTAGAGTAAAAAAAATATTAATTTTTTTCTTAACATAGTGTCTACATTAGAAAATTTTTTATCAAAACAAACGTTAAACTTAACGCGAATTTATGGAAGGTGGCAACAGTTGCACAAAAACAACAATATGGCGTATTCCTTATTGTTTTTTATATATGCAGTTTGACAACTGTAACATCCAAAATAATAATCCGCTGTTTAATTAAGGTTACCTTGTATATATTCGCACTGATTTTGACGTTTGTTTTGATAAAAATTTGCCTAATGTAGACACTAGGTAAAGGACTGTAATGACATATCGTTAGGCGAAAGGGAAAGATCGCTCATTATCTTAAAGATTTTAATTTAAAAGTAAGAAATATATTTTTTTAAATAAATAACATTTTTCTTGAAATAGTTTGAAGTTAATATTAAAATATTTTTTAGAAATATTTTAAAATTAAAACAAAAATATTTTTTTTTAATAATACTTGTTGTTAATACTAAATGTTACCTTAAATTGTGGAGTAGTCAGTTTGTTGGCGTCGGTAGCATGCTGGTCCGGTTAGGGCTCGCCGTATTGGGGTGGTTCTTGCTAACCAGTATGACTCGAAGTTGCTACAACAAAAAAAAAAAAAAAAAAAAACATGCCAGCCTGTTAAAAAGTAATGTAAAAAAAATAATAATAAAATGAAAGGGACCCGAAGTGAACCAAACTATGGAATCTAATTCCAGCTCCAAAACCAAAAAAACAAAAGCGAATACTTACTAGCATTGATAACCGTTAGGTTAGCGGCTGTTTTGCTTACTTTGGCCCTCCCTCTCGGAATCCACTTGGATTCCACCTCAGTGACCTGAAGACAATTTTATGAGTCATCTTTTCTCCTCCGCTTATTACCCCTTCCCCTCCTATTGATCTAACCCAAAATGAGTTATTCACTCATGATAAAAAAGAAAACCTTTAAAAATTTTTTCTTTTATTTAATAATAACACTGTGGTAGTCGCAAATCTTAACAAGCTGACACCCCACTGGTAAAGCTAATTCGAGTACGCTCGTATTCGCGATATTTGGTTTTAAACTTTATTATGGAAGTATACAAATAATAGCAAATAAATAAAATTGACTATATTTATGTAAAACAAAGAATAAATCAATTGAATATATAGCCCAATCTTAAAATGAATTAATTTCAGCCAGATTTTTTTGGAAAGAAAGCATTTATATTTTTTTATGGTAGCACTAGTTGGGTTACTTACGGAATTGTATTAAGATATTTTGTTAGTTTAAACTTTTGTAATGTAGTGTTTAAAATATGTTTGATAATAAGAATTCGTGATCCTATATTTCAATAGAATCTTAATTGTTTGTTTTGCTTAAATTTAGTAAAGAGTGCTAACTTTTAAAAATGGTTAACACCATTGAATTCAGCGTCGTGGACTTAGTTTTACCCAACGGATGCTCACCTTAATAAAAAAAAAATAAGTCTCATTTTCGGGCAAAGTGTAATTTAAGCAATATTAAAATTAATATACAAATTTAAAATGAAATTTTAAAAAATCGAATATTTTAAATTAAAAAAGGTAAAATTTAAAAAAAAATACAATATTATATTTAAATTTCAAAATTCAAACTGGTGGGTTTTTAGAACATTCTTATAGGATTGGCAGCCAACTTAATTTCGCCTTAATGGATTTGTACGGGTAAGTATTTAAATCACATATATTTTCAATTAATTAAAATTTTTATCTTTTTTTCTTTTTTTTATATGTAATTTAAAAATGGCATTTACCTAAAAACTGGGATTAAAATAAAACGAAAACGACTGGGATAAACTAACCTGAGCTAATTTTAGGACCCTATCGGACGCGCACCTTAACCACTATGTCAAGGGAGTGGTGTGACAAAATTAAAGGTAGGTATAATATCCTAACCAATCTCTATTTATTTAAGTTTGTTGTTATCGTAGTGCCTATACTAGACAGATTTTTATTATAAAGCAAATGTCAAAATCAGTACAAATCTATACAAGGTAACCTCAACTTTGTGTTTGAACATTTATTGTATAAATTGCGCTACAGTTTTATTATTGGTCCACACGTAACATTTTTAAGAGAGAGAGAGAGAGAGAGATAGAATTTGACAACTGCTAACATAAAAATGTCTACGTATAGACTAGGGGTTAGTATTGTAAAATATATTTTTAGGGGATAAAATTTCGTAAACTAAGTTGAAGCTATTAAAAAATTAAGGCAAACTCTAAAAAATTCTAGCAAGAAAATTTAATAGTTTTTCTTCTTAATTGCCTATTTAATTAAATTTTAAAAATTAACCAAACAAATTACCACCATGTCATATATCGCCAAAAAATTCACCATGTCCGCAAAAAAATTAAAAATCGCCACGTTTGGCCGAAAGTTGCTACATCTGACAGCCCTGATAGTCACATCCATGGTACAAGAAGTAAGGTAGCGACAACTCTACAACAACTACAACACCAAAAAACTCCATCTATTTTGTTTTTGCATTGAAATCTATTATGTCAATTTTAATTTTGAGAGTTCACGTAATAAGAAAAATTAATAAGACGCATAACATAAAACTAATTAATCTACCTTGGTCACATCTGTCAAAAGGAAGTTGCCAACTATTTTGTTCCCACACAAGGTGCACATGACAATTTGTCATGTAAAATTAAATAAAACCTAAATCTATTTCTCTTAAAATTTAACTTTCTTATACTTAAATAACATAATAAAATAATTATCATTTAAATTAAAAATGGTCGTTAATTAATCACTTCCGGTTATTATATAATCTCTACTCATTATTTCTACACAATTAACAACTCTGCAGCGATAAAAAATTTGGCAGTACTTTTTAAATTAAATGACAGCTAATTCGTGACATTTAGTGGAAAAAAATACATCTGACTTGTGAAAAGTTATATGGAATTTTTGCATAGAGAAAATAGAAATTTAAACAAATTGCTAAAGAAAATAACAAAATGCTTAATACATTTTTAATATGGCTTTTGGCCTTATGCTTCCTACAAAGCTTAACACAAGCTGAAATGATAATACAAGACGAATTAGTGGTAATTTAAATAATTTTCAAATTTTGTAAATTTATTTTTATTTTTTCTTAAAAATCTTATTTATTTAACATCAAGGATGAAGTCTCTGGTTTATATACCATCGAAGGCAAAGTCTATCCACCAGAAATACAAATGGGTATGAGTTACAATCCCAGTGCGAATTTGCCCAACAGCAATAATAAATGGCAGACAGAAACCGTATTGACAATTAATGGCGGCGAATATAAGGGTTTCATTAGGGAAGATGGCTCCTTTATTATTAGTTCAGTGCCTTCGGGTAGTTATGTAGTAGAAATTCATAATGCTGACTATTTCTATGAACCCATTAGGGTGGAAATTAATCCAAAGGGTAAATTCCGTGCCCGCAAAGTGAATTACGTACAACCTTCACAAATTGTACAAGTACCTTATCCACTAAAACTAAAAGCTTTGACTAGATTTAAGTATTTCCAAACACGTGAACAATGGAAGGTAAGTACAGATCTTAAAATATATAAATATGGAAATCAACTTTTAATAATTTTTAGATCACTGATTTCTTGTTCAGTCCCATGGTCTTAATGATGGTCTTGCCCCTGTTGCTAATGTTGGTATTACCTAAAATGATCAACGATCCCGAAACTAAAAAAGAATTGGAAAATATTCAATTCCCAAAAATGAACAATGAAATGCCCGAAATAAGTGAAATGTTCACCTCATTGTTTAGTGGTGGTGCTCCAAAACAACCTGAAAAGGAAAAGAAATCCTCTTCGTCTAATAAGCAAACCAAAAAAAGAAACTAGTCATTAGTAGTATCAAGAGTAATAAAAAGCAAGGGTTAGTTTAAATTTAATATATTGTAACATACATATATTTGGATAAGAAATTTACGGACTTTTTCTTTTTTTTAATAAAATTAAAAATCTATTGGTTTTATTTACTAACCAAATTAAATTAACTTCAATTGTATACTTTATTTCAAAAATCCCACTGTCTCTCGTCGTTTGGGCCCCACACGGCTTTCCTCCAACTTAAGAGCTTTAACTAAGGCTTCATTTAGATGAGCGGCCGCAGTCATGCCCAATTTTAAACAATTATACATGGTATCTTTGTGCAGTGAACCACCACCCACTGTATGGGTGTGAGAAATGTAATCTAAACAGAAGAAAAATATTAATAAAATATGCTCTTTTTTTTACCCATTGTACATATTCTTACTTTTATTGTTGCGTTTGGACACTGCCACTACCAAACTTGCTGTACTACATTCTTCCTCCTCCGCTGAGGGGTCAACCAAACAACAATCACCAATTTTACATACTGTCACAAATATGGGTATATTTTCTATATCTATGCGGGTACAGTCATAGGGATCATCACTAATTATAAGTTCGGCTTCGCCTGCATCCATTAAAGCCGCTGTAACTCTGGGAATTTTGCAATTAAATATGGCTGCTTTAGCGGCTAAGGAAACTGCGTCAAACAAATTTCCTCCACATTCTAAAATCTGCAATGTTAATAAAAAATAATATTAATAATGTTACTACGAAAAAACACACTGCAGTGTTTAAATTTACCAAAATATCCACATATAATTTCCAACATTGCTGACCCGGTAATATACATAAGGGCTTTAAGTCAAAAGCTAGTGGCGATTCATAAGCATTCGCTAAAGTATCTGACAATTCCAAGGCCAAGTCTTCAGCTCCTCTACCTTCAAATTCTGGAGTAGCATTGGCAGAACTAAAATAAAAAATACATTAAATTTATTTTAACTTGTTGATTCTATAAATGCCGTCTTACCAATCCACAAAGAATTCAATTTTCCCCTGATTTGGAAATAGAGGTGAGGGTTTGTCTATTTCACATTTTACCCCCACTAATATATCGGTATTAGCCAGTCTTAATCTAGCCGAACCACTTGCATTATTTACCACTTCACATTCTAGCTCCATGTGTCGGTAATCTCGCCGTGAACGGCCATCACAACGGAAGTCTTCCTGTGTTTGTAACATTTATTATTTGTGTAAATTATTCGATACAAATAGAAAACTACCTCAACGCCATGTAATATAAATGTTTTTTCGGCTTCACTCAGGGCTATATTAGCCATTTTAATGTATTTTTATTAAAAATTATAAATTTCAATTAATTTCAAAATTTTGGGGTTATGTTTACTATACAATAAACAAAACATGTCGGTTTGACGAATGTGCTACCTCATAATGAAGTCAATTCGTGGAGATGCCAGATATAATTGTTTTATACAATATTCGTTTTTCAATTAAATTTTCCCATTTTAAATAAATTCCTTATAATATCGAAAATATAAGTTTATTGCAGACCGGATTTTAATACTAAAAAATCTTTTTAATTTCATTTCAATCGAAACAATCTTTGGTGTTCAAAAAATAATAATTTTTCTATTTACATTTTGTTTTCTTCAATTTGATCGAAATAAAAAATATAAAAATGGTTTGTGATATTCATTACAAAAGTTGAACAATTTTGTTCATTTTTCATCGGATGAAAAAAATTCTAAACAACAATTTCATTAAATAAAAAATATTTAAAATACATAAAATACAATACATACAAAATTCAAATAAATAAAATAGTAGTAAATATGTTTTGGAACAAAAACAAAAGTATGAATAAAAAATAATCATTTGAATTTTTCTTTATACTGATATTTATTTTTTCATCATGATATATATTTATATTAGAAAATGAAAATCCCTAACATATTTTTTTGAACATATGAAAGAATATTTTAAACATTTAAGATATTTATAATGATTTTAAAATAAAATTAAAAAGTTTTCGGTGATTATTGGATTTAAGATTGTTAGGCTGTGGTTAATTCGTCCTTCTGTAATTAAATTTAATATCATAAAAATATTTAATTTTATAATCCCAATAAACCAAACGATATTATAACGATATCATCTAGGTGATAAAACTTATCACATATGATTCTCATTTTCGAGTCTAAAACGATCGTTTTTACGAACTAAAGTGTACCTTTCTGAAGCTATCGTTTTCCATGAAATTATAATATTGTTTTCGGTATTTTAATTTCCAAAAATAACGATAGTAAAATCGTCATGAACACCATTTTGTTTTGAATGCTATTTAATACCAAAAATGATGTTTTTTGTAATTAAATATAAATACCAAAGATTATTATAAAGAAACATAATCTGCTAAAATAATATAAAATCCTAAATAAATATAAAACATATAAAAATCAACATAGATGATATACATACATATTTTTATGCAAATATTAATTATAATATTTGCAAGCATTGGTATTCCTCAGGCACACATTTTTACAATTACGTACCTAAAAATTTGGTTGTACCATTAAAAATCAGTTAATAATTTATTTCCATTTATTCTCAACTTGTATGTTCGTTGAAAAGTTTTTAATTTTATTATTTTTATTTTGAAGATTTTTTCCAATAATATATTATAATATAATATTATAATATATTATATTATAATATATTTATTTTATTGGAAACAAGTTCTTTAAAATTTTCGGTATAATAATATCGTTTTCTGCAACAAATATGATAATTAACACCTAAGATGATATCGTTTTCGTTATCATACCTTTCTATGGTTTATTGGGACAGTAAAAAAAAGTACGTTTTCCAAAGGTCTACAACTTTTAAGCTATTCAATTGCAGACAAAAATTTTTAAATTAATATTCTCAGCTTTAAAAGTATCAATTATGAAATAAAAAAAAATTAAGAAATCGGAGCTGAGTCAGAATATTCAATTTATACCAAATCTCCAAAAAGCTCAAACTTTCCCGTTTTTTCCTCTTATGGACAACACTGAAAAAATGACTTGCACGAAGTCATTTTACAGTACATTACACAAATCAGTAAGAAGAAGCAAAAAACATTCAAGTCATTTTGAGAAAAATTTATAGAAATAGCCGCAAAATTTTCATATTTTTTGTTTTTACAAATTTAATAAATTAACAAAAAATACAAAATGGTTTTTGGTAACGACTGGATGGATGCTGCCCACAGCACTGGCGTAAGTTTAAAATATAAAAAAATTGATTAAAATATTAATCTTTATTGTTGTTCCTTCAGACCACCATTATGGCTGTTGAATTTGATGGTGGTGTAGTCATCGGTGCCGATTCTCGCACCAGTACCGGTGTTTATGTAGCCAATAGAGTTACCGACAAACTTACACGCATTACTGATAAAATCTATTGCTGTCGCAGTGGTTCTGCCGCTGATACACAAGCCATTGCCGATATAGTTGCATACTCCTTGAACTACCATGAAAATCAAACCGGTGATGAACCTTTGGTAGCTGAAGCAGCTTCTGAATTCCGTAATTATTGTTATAATTATCGTGATTCTTTGGTGGCTGGTATTATTGTTGCTGGTTGGGATAAAAAGAATGGCGGTCAAGTATATTCCATTCCCTTGGGTGGTATGTTAAAACGTGAACCTGTTACTATTGGTGGTTCCGGTTCTAGCTATATTTATGGTTTTGTGCGTGAGTTCTTTAAGCCTAATATGAAGAAAGATGATTGTATAGAATTTGTTAAGAAGGGTAAGTTGATTTTTATATTTTAAATATAATTTTTGGTGATGTTTCTATTGAGTCTATTTGATGCTTGTTTTTCGCATTTCTAGCTGTAAGACATGCTATGTATCATGATGGTAGCTCTGGTGGTGTGGTGCGTATTGGTATTATTACCGAAGAAGGTATTGAACGTAAAATTTTCTTCAATACTGAAACTGGAGAACCTTTAGTTGCTGGCCAATAGAAACAACAGCATATTAAAACGTAATATCCTTACAAAATTATTCTACAATTTAATATTAAATAATTTTTTGTAAAAAAGAAAAACAAAACTAAAATAAAAAAACCTGAAAGAAGCTTCAGAGAAGTTGAAAAAATATTTTATGCAAAATTGGTGTTATTTAATTTTTTTTTTATTTCAAATAGTCCTAGGAAAAAATATCCTTAAAATTAAATATATACAAATATATATTAACGTGTTCAATTGGCTTATAGATATATACGCTTATAGATATAACTAATAATACTTTTATATATAAAAAAATAAAATCACTTAAATTATCAGGCATTCATTAAACAAACGAAATTTAGGAAAATTAGCAGTCAGTTCTGTTGTTTGTATTAGTTAAACAGTTTTCTCCATCCAAAGGTTGTTGTTCTACGTCTAAGGCTTCCTGTTTTGCTAAACGTTTTTCTTTTAAATATTTACGATATCTAAGGAAAATCTCGGGAGTCCAGACAACAATCACCAAAAGCAAAAGTGCATTTTGAGCATGTAAACATAAAATATACGAATCGGTAAAATCTCTTATCCAACCCAATAATTGACCGATTGTTATAACTAAAAGACCTTTAGAAATCATATTTAATCCCAAACCACCGGGTAATTTTTCGATTTTAACATGACCCGATATGGTGAGATTGTTATTTAGAACAGTGGCTGATTTAGTCATGCCGGTGAAAATTGACATGACTATAATGCTGGTGAGATCTACAGATTCAGCAAGAGCTAGAAAATATAAGAAAAATTTATTATTTTAGGGATTTAATATAAATTTCTTTAATATGCTTACCAGCTCTGGATATTAATAGACCTACGGTGCCCAATAAAAATATGACACGATAAGGTATTTTTAATTTATCTGTTATACAAGGAAGCAATAAACGGCAGATGATGTCAGCACCAGCCATTATGGACATACAGCTGGCTGTGGTGGATTTTGTAAAACCAACAGAGTACTGAAAAGGAAATAAAAGTATTCATATTAAAGCTTAATGCATTTGAATTTAAAGAAAAAAAAATGTCAAAAATTATATTGGTAATAAGTTTTGACATTTTTTTCATTAATAAGAAATATTAAATTAAAAATTTTTAAGATTTCTGGTTTAAAATTCTTTGTTACTAATTTATTTTCCCTAAATGAAATCAAAAATTTTCTTTAAGAATTACCTGCAAAAAACTAGGGAAAATCATGGTGAAATTAATGGTCGATGTATAAACCAAAGCCATGCCAATGATTATACTCAAAAAAGTAGGATCTTTTAACAATTCTAAGTCCATGGCTTGCACCAAACGCTGGCAAATTTTACTGCATAATTTTTCCGATTTAGGCAATAAATGTTCATTGAGTTTTTCTGAACAGTCTTTATAAACTTTGTTATTGTTTTGAGGTAATAAAGTTGTTTCTTGACTTTTTTGTTTATCACTTTTCATATCAACATCATGGCTGTTGGTGGCATTGCCTATTTTTATTTCCATTATAGTGGAATCCTCTTTTACTGGTTTATCGCTGTTTGCCAAAATCAATTTTAAATGCTGGCGATTATTGTGTTTGATGGGATTTAAAGGTTTTAATAATAATGCGCCAATGAGCTAAAAGGAAAAATTTGAATTATCAGTTAAAATCCTTTTATGCTTTATTATGAAATATATTGTAAATTCAACAATTTATACAAATCTGAACTTACTCCCGTTAAAGACAACATAGACATAGCTAGCACAGCAAAACGAAAACCATAATGTTCTAAAAATATTCTCACAATATGAGGTATGAAAACTTGTCCTAAACCAGCACCAGCTAAAGATACGCCTACAGCTCTACCACGTTTTGTAGAAAAATATGAATTTATAGCCATAAATGTAGAGGGTGATATTAAACCTAAACCTATGCCTACCTAAAATTTTAAAAATCAAAAAATTAAATCAAATTATTTAGAGTTTTTAAAAGATCCTTTTTCAACTTACAAAAAAACTATAGCCCATAATAAAATGCCAACCCTGGGAGGCAAAGGCACATAACATTAAGCCAAATGATACCATAACACAGCCTGTAGATGCTACATTGCGTGGTTTAAAACTTTTTATGGCCGGTCCTATGAAAAGACCCGAAAAATTTAAAGCCAAACTATTAAGATTCGTTATTAAAGCTGCGGTAAAAGTTTCCTGATGCATTTCCTGTAATTGGGAACCGAAGAGTAAACCAAATACGGATAAAATGGATTGATTTGTCATCTATTGAAGGGGAAAAAATAATTATTAGAAAATTATGATAACGAATTTTTATTTTCGAACTTACATTAATTAAAGCCACAGCTGCTACTATCACCCAGCCCCAGCCACCATCAGGCACTGCTGTTGTAGTTGTATCCATTTTTATTTTGTTGTAGTAATCTGAAAAGATAAATATTAAAGTTATTTAAAGTGTTTTATTTACGTTCTTCTATTCTTATCTAAAATTACTGTTTGCTTGTGATTTACTAGATCTATGAACGTTAATATTTTTTTGTTTGTTTTATGTTTTATGGGCTAGCAAACTATTAGGATTTTAAATTAGTGATAATTTGTTTTGGAAATTTAAATGAAATTTTATAAACAATTTTCAATCTGCAATTGCCCAAAAATTTGGAATCGTTTATAGGCCTCTTAGCCGCTGTTTGACGATACTAAAACAGAATTTGTGGACTACCTATTTACCGCAACACACTTTAACTCAGGATATAGATAATATAGAACCGTTGACAAACGGTATCCGGCTCGAAGGACCATAATTACTTTTGGAAATTTTTTAATTTACTTCATATATTAAATAGTTTTAAATTAAGTAGAGGTTTAAAAAATTAAAATAAATATAAAATACATGATACCTCCATCAGTCACCTACGATATTGAAAACTTTTAAAATTAATTTTGTTAACATTTCTTGCAAAACTGTATAAGATACATTACATTATACACGCCACTGTCCCAAAGATAATATTTTAAACAGACCATTTTTTGCTTCAGCACTTTAAAATAATTAGAAAAAAAAAAAACTATGTATTTCAGAACTTTCAATTTTGCTGTAGGGTAATGTAATTTAGTAAAAATATTAAAGTTTTTAAAATATATATTAGGCACATATATTAGACACGTAGGCATTTTTTAAATACGCTTTAATATTCATAAAGTCTTCCTCTGTTTCCTTATAAGAATTAACAATCGACATTACATGAAAAACAAATAAATGTAATTTTTAGTATAATAAAACTTTTTCTAAAAATTTTAACAAAAATATAACTGCTAGTAAAAAAAAAAATAAAAAAAAAAAATAACTTATTTTCGAGCTATCGTAAAATTTTGTTGTTATTTACGTGAGAGTTATAATAACTGATCATAAATTTTATTCAATTAACAATTAAGAAAAGTTAAAAACTTAAAAAAAGAGATCAATATCAACAATATTCTTTAAAATAAAATTTTATAATAAACATATCTTTATATAGATATAAGTATGTAAATATAATAAATTTTAAAACATTGTATTAATTTTACCAATAAAATAAATCATTTTATTTCACGTCACTATATATATATATATTTGAATAATAAATAGGCATGAATAAAAATAAATGTCGCAACTTTTAAACTTTTTCTGCACCTAATGCTTTGTAATCACATTCTGAAAAATATTTCTACGTTTTCAAATTAAAATACAAATTATAATAAAAATATATATTTTTAAAGAAAATTATATTAAATAGTATATAAAATGTAAACAATACAATACTTACAATATAAATTGAATTAAATTTAATAGATAAATTTTATTTCAGTTAGCAGCAAAATTATTTTATTACATTTGTACATTTATTTTGGAACAAATGAACAAAGAATTGTTTTCTTATTTACTGCCTTCATTATATATGTAAATATTGTTGTTTAAATATTGCAAATTTTTTTTTGAAGTGCTTTAATATAAAATCAGCAGATGGCTTTTAATAGATCGCCTAGTAATTGTTTACTAAAAAATTTATTTTGTCTACAATTTTCCATATATTTTTATTGTGAGAATGAAGAATAAAAACTGCCAAATTTATATTTTGTCGCAATTTCCCACCACCAACACCTTGATAATAAAAGACAGCTGTTTATGGTGAGTTAAGTTTAACATAGTGTCTACTTTAGATAATTTTTTTTTATCAAAACAAACGCCAAACTTAACGCGAATTTGTAGAAGGTGGCAACACTTGCACAAAATCAACAATATGGCGTATTCATAATTATTTTTTTATATATGCAGTTTGGCAACTGTAATAACCAAAATAATAATCAATTGTTTAACTAAGGTTACCTTGTATATATTCGCACTGATTTTGACGTTTGCTTTGATAAAAATTTGCCTAATGTAGACACTAGGTTAAACATAAGCCGTCTACATTTACTATTAACATGATGTTAATGTTTGGCGTAGACGGATAGTAATAGAGGAAGCGAACAATGTACCGTTGTAGGAGGTGAATAATTAACACAACAAAATTTATAGTGTTGGAAAGGTGTGTTATTTTATTATTATTAAATATCCTGTTTAAATTTAGAATAATCAATAATTACATTTGTTTGAAAGTTAAACTAAAAATTAAAGATTACAAAAAATTAAAAAAAAAACTAATAAATGAAAAAAAAACATAATGAAAAAAAGAGAAACAGAAAATTTAAAGAAATATCTAAAAATCTTTGAAAATGAAAAGAATTTAAAAATGTTTAATGTTACAAAATTTCTAATGTTTTATTAACTAAAATCAAAAACTAGTTTTAAAACTTTTAATTTCTTTTTTGGAATTTAGAAATATATATTAAAAAATCTTCAAAATTACTTTTTAAATACAAGATTTTACACCTTTTATATTATTTTTTCTCTCAGAAAAATGTAATCATATGAATGCACGTTTAGTTTAAAAATATATGAGCTATAAATTTGATAAAATTTAACAAATCTTAATTTATTTTCAAATCCAATTAAGCATCAAATATAACTTAGTAACCTCCTTAGCCTACATCTTTATATGTATACTTTTTTAATGTAAAAAATATTCTGCTTTTATTTTATTTTGATTTGTACTTCTACCATAAAATAATCACTATAGTTCAAAATTCAATATACCAGTTTCGAAACCAGTATAAGCTGCTTTAGAAAAAATGAAGTGATTAAAAATAAAATAAAAACACATCTGACTGATAATTAGATTGTTGAGCTACTTTGTAAAAAAGATCTCAAGCTCCTTTTACATCCATTACATGTACATACAGTGCTGTTCAGAACAAGCAAAAAAGTTAAAGTTATCCTAAATGTTGAATTATTTTTTCAAGTATTCAATTTTTAACAAAACTAATTTCATAAAATTGTTAACATATTTAGGTATTAACAAAAATTTGTACTTTATAGAATATGAATTTGAATCTTTTTGCAAAAAGGAAAAAAATACCGTATATTCTCTATATGAACTCGTGCACATCAAAAGCAACAATATTTCAAAATGTAAAAAATTACGAAAACTTTTTATATTTATTGCGAATTTTTTTAAGTTAATGTAAGTTTTATAGAAAAAAAATATCTGTCTAAAGCATTATTTAGACTTCTTTTTGTCATTTTTTTCGTTTTCTTATAAAAATATATCCCGATGCAATAAATTTTAAGTTTGTTTAGAATAAAAAAAAAAAAAAAAAAACGGAAAGTAATCTTATTTTATATTACTTCAGTGTATGTAAAAGGACTTCCGCTAAAACTTCTTTCAGTTATTATTAAAAAACACGTTATAACAGTGAATTTGTCTACATAGATAGGTTATGTAGTCTCTAAGATATAATATATACTCTTCTCAAAAGCTAAGCAATATTGCGTTGCTCACTGAAAAGCTTATTCAATAAAGGCACAGCTTTTTATTTTTGTTTTTATAAAAGAAACATTTTATAATTACATATAATAGGTTTACCCTAATTTTGTTGCTTTAGTTTTGCACAGTACTGTATATATTGTTACATGTGTAGATTGTTAGTATATAAACTAAATATAATGTACAAATTTCTATTCTTAAATGTATTTTCAAATCTCAGAATTCTAGCAACCGATGTTATCATTTGAAAAACAATTTCTTCTATTTGTAATTATTAACATATTAATTATATTTCAAAATAAAATAAAACAATATATATTTATATTTATTCAAAATGCAATCATCTTTAGACGAAGTCGAAGGCTCCATTTGTTTTATTATTATATGAAATTATAAAAACCAGCTTAAAGCGGTTTTTTAAAACGTTTCTTTCTTTATAAATCTGCTTTGTCTTATCACTAAAATTAATTTATATTTTTCGATTCGACATGATTTTAAAGTGTATTTTTATTATATATTTATACTAGAAATTTACGTGATCAATATAAAAAACAGCTTTATAAAAATCTTGACTTAAATCATGACTGGTGATATTATGTTTTTAAATAACTCAAATTATCACCCCCTCCACTGAAGCAAACGACGTTGAATTAAAATCTGGTATGATCTGATTTTTTTGATTTTCAAATTTTGTTTGTTTTGTGGAATATTTTCATATAATAATTTTGCGTTTAAAGGAAAAAACAAATAATGTTATTTTTATTTGAGTTCAGTGTAAGGTTAACATTTAATTTTTTGTACATTGTTAGAACGCCATGTGGGAAAAACTTTTAAAGGTTTTGATTTTTTGGTTTGAATTTTTTTTTTTCAATTATCAAAAGCAGTACTTTCCAGTTTGTATTATTGTTAGAAAACATTTAGTTAGTACATTTGAACTTCTTTCTGTTGAAACAAGTGTTTTTTTTTTATTAAAAAAATTTATTTTTTGCTTGTAATTTGAAAGCACAGTTGACCAATAATGAAATTACAATAGTTCCACTATCATTAAGTTCCACACAATTATAGTATTTATAAAAAAATTAATTAATAAAAAAAGGAAATTATGACAGATTTTTTGCATTGTCAATTATCTTTACATATATTACAATTGCTGAATTGAAAAGTATTCTATGAGTTTTTTCTTATAAACACCGTAAGTTACATTAAAATGCTTTAAAATTTCTGGCAAAGCATTGAAAGACCGAACAACCCTTAACCGATAAGAACGCTCTATCCAGGGATAATTCCAAGGCATATTAACATATTTGATCCAGAAGATCTCGTAAACTTAAAAAAGTTTAATAAAATTGTTGGATAATCATTACGAAAAATTTACTACTGACACAAGATGTGAAATGTGCCTTTCAAAATTTAATCTGTTGTCAATGATGACGTCCAGAACTTTCATACTTTCGACAAATTCAACAATAGTGTTTTCCACTCTCAAAGTTATTCCGCTTGCAAAATTGCGTGCAGGTGTAAACGGCAATGTTCCAGTCTTGAGGGCATTTTCTGTAAGTCTATTATTAGACATCCAGTAAGAAATACGTTTTACGCCATAGTCCATGATGGATTGAAAAACTGCAATATTTCGTTTCCCTCTGCAATACAAGACTTGAATACCATCAGCGTATGAAAATGCCAACATCTACCCAAATCCATTTCACTAAATAAGTCATTGAGAAACATAGTGAATAAAATCTGTCCGAGTGATCCCTGCGGTATACCGCTTTTAATTGGTAGAGGTTTCATTATCAGAAGAAATAAATTGTCCTCGACCTCAAAAATACGATGCAATAAGACTGGCTGCAGATTTTGAAAAAGAATAAAGTTCAATTGATTTTTTATTAGTTCAATTTATAAATTATGACTAATTTTGTCAAATGCTTTTGTTAAATCAATCTTACCATCGCTCAGGTTAGTTCCTATAGTGTCACTAAGACCAACAAGTAGATATGCTTTGCTATGACCACTTCTAAAATCAAACTGTGATTCACTTAATAAGGAATTTTGATTCAAATAATCCGTTATATGTTGTTGTATAATTCTTTCAACAATCTTAGATAAAATGGCTAAAATGAATATAGGCCTCAAGTTCCAATAATTTCGAAAACTTGATGTGGTTAATATGGTATTAACTAAATGTAAAAAATTATTATCAAGATACGGTGTTATGACTTTCAAGAATTTCAAACAATACCCATCGTTGCCTGTTCCATTTGATTTAATTGCAGAAAGAAAATTCATCCTTAAAATTCATTCTACTAAAGTTAATTGCCACATCATCACACTGATTTGTTACAAAAGTCTCATTTAACATATCAACACTAAAATTGTCTATAAAAGTATCACCATAAGTAACACCACTATCACGCAATACACCCTACAACTCTTTACTATTCAACCCCTTAAAATTTCTTTGAATGTGCCCTAGGGTAGATGGTAGGTGTATTATACGTTTGTGCTGATGTCTGTAACGCACAGAGAAAATCATCCAACACCCACTTTAAAGTATACCAATCGACTCAGAATCACTTTTTGAGTCGATCTAACAATGTCTGTCCGTCCGTCCGGCTGGCTGGATGGATGGCTGGCTATCCATGTAAACCTTGTGCACAAAATACAGGTCGCAATTTTGAAGATAATCCAATGAAATTTGGCAGGTATGACTTTCATGACACAAAGACGAAGCCTATTGTAATTGTTTATGATCGGTCCATTATTTCACATAGCCCCCATACAAATGTTCTCCCTGAATAGAGGCATTTATAGAATCATATATGCCTTAAATGTGGCAGTATTTTAATGAAATTCGGTGTCAGGAAGTTTTGCATAAATATCAATCTTTTTGGCAAATTTCATCAAGATCGGTCCATAATTGACCCTTTTCCGAAAATCACTATAACGTGCATAAATCACATACACATATTAGTATCAAGAAGATATTCGACACAAATAAGTTTTATATAAGTAGAAATCACAGTGACAAATTTTATGAAGATCGCTCCATAATTTACCATAGCTCTCGTATAAGGCCACTTTCGGGAGTCACGCTAAATTGCATAAATTCATAAAAATGTTAGTATTAATGTAATATTCTGTATTCGTATATTTTATTTTACACTTAGTAAAAGTATCAGTCCACAATTGTCCACATGTCTAATATAAGACCCCTGCACGAATTTTAATGGACATACACAATGGTATGGGATATCATATGGTCGGGCTTGACCGACTTTATCTCTCTTACTTGTTTCCTAATAGGGATTTCGTTTTGTTACGTATCCTACAATAATTTTTCCAAGATGCATCTGTCTTATTGTTCAAAAAAGTCCTATACGCAAGATCCCTCTTTGAAATTTGCTCTCTGATTTCACTACAACGAAACTACGATTCGGTTACTTTCTTTCATTCTTATACAATTCACATAGGGTACAGCAGAATGTACATTATTTAGATTTCCATTCAATACCGAAAGTTGAATATCTACATTATTTGTTTCCGATGACAGTGCAATAATTTCCAATAATGAAGTATTAACTGCATTGTAATCATAATACTTTATTATCTCATGAAATCTCATCATAGAAAAATATAAGGACATATATATATATATATAAGTGAATGATGTTACACACCAGGGCATTGTATTTTTATACATTTATTTATTCTATCTAGATGGGACACTAAATTGGGTCCTTATATCGAAATGGATTGGGAGGCAATTACAAAAGCAAGATGGGTTTAATCTTCCACAAAAACTACGTAAAAATACAGATTTTTCAATGTCAAATAAATTACAACACAACAACATTTGTCTACCTTACAAGTAAACCACAAATTACTGTTTCAGTTTAAATTAAGTTGCTGTTAAAGAGGATTTTACCGATCAAAGAAATGAGAACTTTTTTTAATAACATTATAAATAATACTTATCAATAATTTCTGACGAGTGTTTTTTCTTTACATACGATTTTTGAAGACCTGTCTGGTACGATTACATAGGTCATTTGTAAAGAATAAATCTTATAATTAAATATATTAAAATACATATTTATTTTAAAACTGCACAACGTCATCTTAATAAAAGGTTTGACGTTTTTTACTTGATAAAAATCACAATTTTATTCGTAATTTGTTCAACGCCATGGAGTCTACACTAAAAACTAGACTTTGGTCTATACTATAAATTAAACCGTAGTATACATTACAAACTGCACTATATTTTACGCTATAATAGTCTATAATATAGGCTAAACACTGTATACTAGACTCTAGGCTACACTTTAGTCTATACTATATACCAAACTATATTCTACACTATAGACTAAACTATATTCTACACTATAGACTAAACTATAGTCTACACTATATACTAAACTATAGTCTACACTATAGACTAAACTATAGTATACACTATAGACTAAACTATAGTCTACACTATAGACTAAACTATAGTATACACTATAGACTAAACTATAGTCTACACTATGGACTAAACTATAGTCTACACTATGGACTAAACTATAGTCTACACTATGGACTAAACTATAGTCTACACTATAGACTAAACTATAGTCTACACTATAGACTAAACTATAGTCTACACTATAGACTAAACTATAGTCTACACTATAGACTAAACTATAGTCTACACTATAGACTAAACTATAGTCTACACTATAGACTAAACTATAGTCTACACTATAGACTAAACTATAGTCTACACTATAGACTAAACTATAGTCTACACTATAGACTAAACTATAGTCTACACTATAGACTAAACTATAGTCTACACTATAGACTAAACTATAGTCTACACTATAGACTAAACTATAGTCTACACTATAGACTAAACTATAGTCTACACTATAGACTAAACTATAGTCTACACTATAGACTAAACTATAGTCTACACTATAGACTAAACTATAGTCTACACTATAGACTAAACTACAGTCTACACTTAATACTAAACTATAGTCTACACTATAGACTAAACTATAGTCTATACTATAGACTAAACTATAGTCTACACTATAGACTAAACTATAGTCTACACTATAGACTAAACTATAGGCTACACTATAGACTAAACTATAGTCTACACTATAAACTAAACTATAGTCTACACTATAGACTATACTATAGTCTACACTAAAAACTAGACTATACTCTGTTAACCTGTATCTTTTTAAACTTTTAATATTTTTCGAATAACTTCAGTTTTATTAAAAAAAAAAAAAATGGCGGTAAAATATTACAAGTTTAAATAAACTATATTTAAAATCTGTCACAGTGATTATGTTCAAAAATCTAATATTGTCATTACAATTTGGAATAAATCAAAAACATACACGTTTTTACAAAAATTAAATTAAGAAATCACTGCTTTTTATTAACTTTATTAAAAACAAAACACTGTACGTAAAAACCGAAGAATTTTATTATTATTATTATTATTATTATTATTATTATTATTATTATTGTTATTATTATTATTATTATTATTATTATTATTATTATTATTATTATTATTTTTAATTAAACTGAAATCTTCATACTCACATTTCTTTAAAAATTCTTTTAAGTATATATTTATTTTATTTTATATTTTTATAATGTTTACTTAATTGTTTTATTAGTCTTTTTTATTTTTGTTTTTATTTATTAATTCTATAACTTGCTTCTTTATAATAAAAATGATTAAATTTTGTGTCAATATTTCACAAATTTTTTTGTTTTTTTACGTGTTAAACGCTAGACATTTAAAATTATTTTAAAGATGAGCTAGACATGTACTTATGAATTTATAGGATGATAAAAGTAATCTTATTCTTTCTTAAATGAAATCTGAGTAAATTGTTTAAATGAGTTTATATTTTTTTGAGAGAATTTTGAAATGCTGAACAAAAAACCGGAGAAAATGTTGAAAAGCTTAAGATTGTTAAAGTTTTGTAGATTAGGACGAGTTAAAATTTGAGTCAAATAAAATTTACAAAAAAAAAAAAATTTTTATTTATTTTCATTAGAAATAAATAAATATATAAATATATATATATATATATATATATATATATTAAAATTAAATATTTTTGCCGGTCCATAATAATAATAGGTTGTTAATTTTTATAGCAAGTAGACGGATTTAAACGAGTTTATTATATTTTTCATAAATTTATATAATAAATACCTCCTTTCGGGAACCAAATATATATAAAATATGCCTTTTTGCTGTTAAAGGTTTAATTACCTGTAATATTTAATAAATAGCATCCTAAAAGACACTTCCAATACATCTTAAACCCCAATATATGTTTAAAAATGTTCGAAATATATAAAATAACATGCTTAAATAAAGAAAATATGACAAAAAATTTTAACAATATCTTAATATTCCATGATTAAAACGATATGTAACAATAATTTGCATAGATATTCCAAGTGTTAGTATGTCTGTTATATGCTGAAGTTAATTTTCTTATAACGAACATTTTGATAATCATACATTTCTCTGGGGTGGGCTATAGCCCTAATTCAGCAACAATTTTAATACAAATTACTTAAAAAATTATTTTTCGAAATTCTGGGGTGGGTTAACTTTTTTCTAGGGTAGGCTTAGCAATTTATTAATTTAATTGTAATACAATTTTTACGGCCAAAACGTATTAACATAATTCAATATACTTTAATATATATATACGTTATTACGTTGACGAAGAATATTATATCTCATATTATATTATACCTCATTTCCGTTTGTTAATATTTAACAAAAGTGACGGTCATTAATAGTATTGCCAACTATAATTTCATAATAGCAAGCTTTTCTATATATCATAACAAACACTCTACATTCATCCACAACAGCTTTTGTATATATCTTCGGTATTGTCAATTTCTGACGTGTGTTTGCTCAATTTGTTTTCATTCGTGAATTTCTTATTGAACGGGGTGTAAAGTATTGCGGATGGAAAAAGTACGATTGAATAAAACGAAATCCCTAAAAATATTAGCAAATTAAGAAGTGTAATTAATTATTTTACTGAAAATAATTACACAATATTAGTTTTCTTTACTAAGATTTGATTATTTATATGCAAAAATTATTTGTTCTAACGAAAAGAGAAAGTGAAAATAATACAATTTCTGTGTAGTTTTTTCTTCTTTTTTTTTTTTTTTAAAGAAGAAGAGTAAAAAAAAAATAGCGGAAAAGAAAAAGAAGAAGTGTGTCTCGCCTGAGTGAAAAGTGTAATGAGTGTAGTTATATGAATGATTGTATGTGTTCTAAAGCAAAAGGAATACAAAAAGTCAAAACCAAATAGGAAAAAAGTAACAAGATTTTAGAAAAAGTGAAGTTTTTATGCAAAAATGGGTACAACAACACAAGCAATTATAAATAAATCAGAAGATACAACTAAGGCGAATAGTAGTAATAATAAAAATGACGCTTATTTGGAAACCTCCAAACCAGATACGAAACCAGCGAAAACAACGACAGCAGCAATAACTGCAAATAACATCAGCACCTCCCACATTTCTAATAATGAAACTGAGTGTACTAAAGCAACAACAACATCTAATGATGTGACGGTGCAAAACATTAAAATATTACCCACAGCATCACCACCTCCACAAGTTATTATTATACCAGCCAATGAAGCTTCCACAGTGGCCACAAATGCCGCCAAGAAAATACGTCGTGCATTTTCTATTCCACGAAATCCATTTCGTTGGTCACACAAGCTAAAAACAACAGAGCTTGTCACAACCAACGCTGAATACAAGAGTAGCCAAGATTCTGGCAGTGCTGGAGTTAAAGGGAGAGGTAGTGCTGGTATAACTGCATTATCTTCCATAACTAAATCCTACACATTGTCTTCGTGTGTAGGAGGTAAAAGAGAAAGAGCTGGCAGTTTTGTATCCCTAAATGATGACAATTATGCTCCTACCACCATTAACACTACCAACAATACTAACACAGACACTAAGGATACACAACAAATTCAATCATGCATACAATCAAAACAAGATGAAAAAGAAAAAACAAATAGCATCAGCATCGCGGCCACTAAAAGCTCAAACAAGAAGTTTTCTACCAAATCTAATACAATTAATGGAGTTTCAACCC
Source organism: Protocalliphora azurea (assembly GCA_932274085.1). NCBI lineage: Eukaryota > Metazoa > Arthropoda > Insecta > Diptera > Calliphoridae > Protocalliphora > Protocalliphora azurea. The sequence goes on along the minus strand of OW026521.1, from coordinate 150,044,431 downwards.
TCACAAATTCCTCTACTCTGCCAAATGGTGCATCATTATTCTCAACTTTACCGGCTGCTGCTAGCAATAGTGGCAATAACAACAATAATCGTATATTTAGACGTTCATCGTTTCGGAAATTTTTAAATCGTATTACACAGCATATGACTGCATCGGTAAGTTTATTTAAAAAATTATTTTTAATTTTATTAGTATGTATAATTTTAATATTATATATAACAAAAATACTTAAGAACTTGTTTTAATAATTTTGAAGAGTTAAGCAAGATTATGTTCTGAGAAAGTTTATTTTAATTTTTAGTATAAAATTATAAATATCAAAAAAAAAAAAAGTTTGTTTCAAACAAAACTAGCATATTTTTGCACAAAATAAGTTCTTATTAAAAAAATTAAATGAAACGAAAACATCGTCTTATCAGTAAAGTTTTTAATAGGTTGACCTATGCAGATGCCAATAGCCAGAAAAATCCTTTGATTCTTTTGTTAAAGACAAAAAAGATTGTCACAATTTTAAGGAAATTTTTTTTTACTACAAAATTGTACATTTAATATCACGTCGGTAAATATATCGTTACATAAAATGTAATAAACATGGTTAAACTGCATATTATTTAGTATACAAGAAAAGCATAAACTTTTAATAAATAATTGAACAATTCTAATCTTTACATTAGGAAATAAAAAAATGTTTTGCAATATTTATTTTTAGTTACATTTTTGCTTTTTAGCGGACTATATGTATGTATATTCAAGGATTTTATAATTCAACACTCTCTCAACCATACATACATTCAGTGTTGCCGTTTAGTTATATTTGTTACATTTTTCATAACTTTTCAACGCTTCACGTAACATGTATAATTTTTGTTTTTAACATTATTTTTGTAACTTTTGATCCCCTCAATAAATATATATATACTATGTGTTAAGTTATGGCATGAAAAAACGTGGTGTTTTCGTTATATAAAGAAAGTATCACGGGGAATTGTCACACTCAAGAAAATAGTGTATCATTCATATAAATTTTTTTACTTTATAGATTTAAAGGTTACATTCAATTTTAAGTCCAAAACCTGGACTAACAATATTTTTAAATCATAAAGGTAGGTAAACCTGAAGAGGCCCAGTAGAAGAGCATAACTGATTTCTTAAAAAAATTTATTCACGAGAAAATGTTAGCAGCATTCACTAAATCCTAATTTAAGTACCGAATATTATTGTAAAGAATTTTACGATCTCAAGAATGCTAAAGTAGTGCCATTATCCAACAATATAAAAAAGGGCATAAATCAAGATCACCAGAACTATTGATTTTTAAATGATTTTGATACTGAGAGGAGGAATTGCTTAAGCCCGGCCGGAGGAATCTTTATTAACGTTAAAAAAAATATTTTAATTTTAATAGTTTTGGTAATCTTGATATGTTCCTAAAAAAGAAATATTTCAAATGCAATGACAGAAAATTTAGTTAACTAGAGTTATAAAATCAGATCATAATAACCGGTTGAATACGAAGACGATAGATCCATTGATGACTAATAAAAATTATCGCCCAAAAATATGAATCTTCTCAACCATATTTAAGCATTATTTTAATCATATACGTATTGACCATTTATTTTTGAAAATTTAAAACACGTATCTTTTTAAGAAAAATTGTAACTTTTTTGACAAAAAAATTTACTTTTTTTAAGTTACTCCTAGCAACTCTGATACATATGTATTATGGTATGGTTTTAGAAACTTTGAGCTCAATATAAAAATTACAACAAAAGAATAGTTTCAATATTGTATAATTCTTTTATACAAAAATGAACGTCGATAAGAAATGAATGTAATAATTAACACTTGATTATATTTAAAAACTTAAAATGTAACTAATGACCTTTTTGATAAACAGCATGACTTAACTGTACCTAAAGTCTAATTTTAAGTACATATGAATACAGTTTAAAAATTATTTCTTTAATTCAGTGTATGAATCTGTAAAATATAAAAAAGATTATTGTCATTTTTACAGCTTCCAATTAAATTCCTATTAAAATTTATTGTTTTTATTTAATTTCTACTAGTTTTTCTTTTTGTTTGCTCTGTCTCCATTGCGTCTTTTCATTTAAGTTCAGTTGCTTTCATCTTTATAAGTTTCTTTGTTAATCTTTTTCGCCTCTTTATTTTTTCTTGCATGTATAAGTACTTATTAGCTCGTTTGTTTTTCATATTTTTATGTGAGTTTAGATTTTGTGGTAATTTTTAAGTAGTTTGTCTTTTTTTATTCTTGACTTTATCGATATGAAAGTATCAAGAACGACAACAAATCATAAGAATACAATGCATCATCCACATATTCTCGTATCATTTGACAAAAATATTTTAAGGAAAAAAAACAATAAAGTACACAACTATTGAGGTTTGAAATACATTATGGAAAAGTTTCACTTTTCATAAATATAAAAAAAAAACGTCTATAAATGAATTGTATACAAAAATATAAGCATTATAAATGTTATAAATTTACCTCTAAAAGAGAGCTATATTTAACCTTCAGTAAATCAGGAATATTATAAAATGTTATTAGGAATTGCGAGAAATCAAATCACTATTTTCTATGTATTTACGCCGTTTTCTTACTAATTGGTTCCAGGATAAAAATATTTGAACAGAAAATAAGTTAATCTTAAATAAAAATTTAGTATTTTTTGGTACAAAGAGGTGAAATTAAAATACTTATATAAATTATATTTAGATTTTCTAACTAAAAATGTAGAATTTAATCCATTTTTTTCATTACAACTTTCATCAATATCTTTATACCTGTCATTAACCATTAAGAAACTTCTTATAACATAGATTTTGCCAAACTTATTGTGAATAATTACTTCTTGAAAAATAAATTAAAGAAAATCAGTGAATCAATAAATTCTTCTCATATAGTTACTTAAATTACTTTAACTTCCAAAGAAAAAGTATGCTGAATAAAGCGAAGTAAATCGAAATCATGGCTACGCAAATCGAAATTATAACGGCAAAAATCGAAGTATTGGAATTTCAAACAGTGACGCAAAGCTAAAGGACGCTAGATTTAATTCTGAATAAGGATATATATACACAGCCTGCCACTTGAATAAGGAATCACATTTTTTTTTAACTTTAATTAAGTATATCTCTTAAACTAAAGTTCAGAAAAATAATTTTTTGCGCAATCAAATTTCAATGTGTGTGAAGATAAATTATAAAATTTATAACCCCAGACGCAAACCATGTTAGTTAACAGAGGTCTGTTAACTCGTTAACATAGCTCTATTAAGCATGGAAAAACTGATATATTCAATAAAAATGGAATTAGGAACATATTTTTGGACCAAATGGGTCCAGAAAACCGTTACCATTAGGAAATATACTCACATATCTTAAATTCAGGCAACTTTATCAGAATTGGCTTTAAAACATGAATTTGATCAATCATTCAAAATTTGGGATTCTGAGTGGGATGAATCCAGATTTTAGGAAAACAAGGCAACGTGGGCGGACAAAACTTTTTGGAGATGATAGATAAGGTATCCCACAATGTCCTCCACTTTTCAGATCCTTTAACAGTGTGAGTTGGAAGGAGTTATACAAATTTTTCAAAAATTTAAAATTTGGGATCCTGAGTGGGATGAATCCAGATTCAAAACTTTTTGGAAATGATAGGTAAGGTATCCCACTATGTCCTCCATTTTTCAGATCCTTTAACAGTGTGAGTTGGAAGGAGTTATACAAAATTTTCAAAAATTTAAAATTTGGAATCTTTTTCGTCTATTGTTATATTTTTTTTTTACCATTTTCACCAATATAATAATAAAATATCGTACGAATTTTGAAATAACATATAGATTATACTAGATTTAGATAAAAAACCTCGCTCGTGTCATCCAAAGTTTAATGCAAAAATGGACATAGAAAGGGTGTGATATCCACTAAAAATCTAGTATAAGGTTAGGTTATGTTAGGTTAAAAAGGGCGGCGTCTTCACGCCTCCACCCAGAGACCATTCGGTTCATTGTGCTCCCTTTATAAATAACAGAGAAAGCTGATAGACGAAGAAAGAGTAAAACCTTAGTAGAATAAAGCACATGATTGGAAAGAAAGATAACTAAATATAAGATATATAAGAAAAGTGTGGAACCTAAGACCCATCAATCAATCAACCCTGACTACCTCTAAGCCATTTCGTTGCCATTACCAATCATATAAGGTTGCTGTGTTTTCTGCCCGCAACCTCCAATGATATTTAGATTCCTTAGATTCCCACGACTCATACCCAGAAGATACTTCGAACCTGCTGGTTAAAACAAACCCATAACGCTCTATATACCCTGCAGTCCATTCTACTCCTCCAAGCGTGATGATGCGTTCTTACTATAGTCCATTCCCTTATGGCCATGAAATAGGACCCTTATTGGAATCCTAACCGATACCTTCACAAAAAACCTGCACAACTCCGAGCTCTTACGAGCTTGCTCATCGGCTATTTCATTGCCAAGAATATCGCAGTGACCAGGAACTCAACAAAGTCTTATTCTGTAGGCATCCATTAGTCTCCTAAATTCCTTCCTACACTCCAGCACTAATCTGGACCTGACACAGTAACATGTTATTGCCATAATGTTGGCTGACTATCCACATATATAGTTATCTCAGTGTCCCTCTCAACATTCTCCTCCATTAATCCTAGGCCCTTGTAAATGCCTAGAATTTCTGTCTGGAAAACGCTGCAACTATCAGGCAATCTGAAATTGTTTGATAACTGTTCCTATGAAGTAAACACCCGCCCCTGTGCCTACTTCCATCTTCGAACCATCTGTGAAGATGGCAGTAGGTATTTCAATAACGGGAGTAGCCTCGAAGTCAATTATAGTACCAACATAATCCGTTTGGGCGGTCGAGGATAATTTTTGACTGTACAACTTGACTTCATTAAGTATGCTAGCATGCCCCGCTGTGAAGCTCCCTATTAATCAAAATTCCTTCAGTCTAAATAAGCCCCGCACAGCTATTCCTCTCACGAATTCCTTAATTGGAAGAAGGTGGAGAATGATGTCCAGTACTGCCTGAGGTGTACTTCTCGTGGCACCCGTAATGCCAATTGAAACACATCTCTGAACCTTAGAAAGAAGGTTTCTAAACGTCCCTTTTCTCAACGCCTCCCACCATACCGAACATCCATAAGTGAGTATAGGTCTCACAACCAATGGGTATATCCAATATACAATTACCGGTTTTAGACCCCAGTTCTTCCTTATAGAGTTCCTGCATGCATGCGTAGTAGGCATGAAACCCCTTCCTGGCCTTTTCCTTAGTATTTCTCCCCAAAGGAAATTTTCCTGTCCAAGGAAATGCCCAGGTACTTGGTTTCAATAAATCTAGTATAATGTTGGTAGTACTTTCTAAAGCAACATCACATAATAACATTTGGATTAAATAATTTAAATGTTTTTTATTTTCATTCATATGAAATTCTAACTTCAAGAGGCCATAAAACCGAAATTCGAGCTAAATTTAAAAAACTTTTTGGGTATTTTGCTAGACTACTCCATCATTCGACAAACTGTTTAAATTCGAACTTCAAGAGGCCATAAAACCGAAATTCGAGCTAAATTTAAAAAACTTTTTGGGTATTTTGTTAGACTACTCCATCATTCGACAAACTGTTTAAATATTGTGCTTAAGAAAATGAATGTTTAAATATTTATATTAAAGTTGATTATTTAATATTTTATTTACTTTAACTGAAGTCTTGAGACAGCAGGCAGACAGTACACAAAAAAATGCATACTCGAAAATAATAAAAAAAGTAAGTCATGTCGCAATTTCTCTTTTACATTACATACATACTATTAAAAAATGTAGTTTTTTATGTACAAATGAACAATTATAACATGTAAAATAATAACAAAACATAATTAAGCTACATGTATGTATGTATGTACTCGTATGTATGTTTACTACATAGCAAACATATTATTAAAAGTTATAAAACTTAAGAAAACCATGCCACAAAATGCCTAATCGATCTATATCTTTCTTCATAATCTTCAACAGACTATATATTTTTGTATAATAACCACTCCTATGAGATAATAGCGATGACGCGAGAGTGATAATAGTACATATAAGTTCCGACACATAACCGAATTTGGACCAATTGCCAAAGTAAGATAGTTAACTTCCAGTAAATGGAAACGCTTTAAGGGTTCCAAATTTGGATGATCATATTTTGTAATCCAAATGACAGGGTCTGAATTAACTAATTGCTTTTTAGTCACTCTTGTATTATTAATACTTGTGAGTAAAATTTTTAACAAATATTATTTTTCCGAATATTTTACTGTTAAGGGTCTTGCAAAAAGTGCATTTATATATTTTTGTTGTATTTTTTGTAATAGAGAAGCATTAAATAATGCAACACAATCACCAATAAGGTATAAAATTGAAAAAAGTTAAATATGTTCGATGATTAAAAAAAAAAAAAATGGATTTTTCATTTTTCAAATAAAGAATTTTTTCTAGTCTCTGGAAATTATGATTATACAGTCCTGACTCCGTTTCAGACAGAAAGATTTTTTCATACTAATGAACTTATGTATTGTATATAGAGCGAAGTTCTCGACCAACCAAAGGACAGTTAATTGATTAATGTACTACAAAACAATCATAAAGGTATTTGTACTTATATTCAAGCAACGCTTAAATCTGTTTCGTATGTCTTTACGATATGCAAGTTGAAATTAGAATGTCAAACGTCACTCAATACTATAAAACAATAATAAAGGTATTTGTGCTGATATTCAAGCAACGCTTAAATCTGTTTGGATATGCAAGTTGAAATTAGAATGTCAAACGTATTTGATTTAGGAGGAGTTGGCTACAGAAGATCCTATAAGATAAATAAGTTGGACAACTGGTTGGTGTGCCTTTTTCTATGCAACTTTCTTACCAAATATTCATTGGGATCAAGAACAAACCGTTCTATGGCAATTATAGGGAAGCTACAACGAGTAGGAAATTCTCAGAGTTCTGTCGCATTAGGTTTAAATCTTACGTATCACAATGACACTTGCTATTGGTTTTTTCAAAATAGAAAAAAGTATACAAATATAAGTATACAAAAAAAAAAAAAAAAAAAAAAAAACAATTAAAAAGAAGCAAGTAATAATTATAATTAGAAAGAAGAAAATATTTACGATACCCTACACCATTGAGTATGTGCGATACTCATATTAAGTGTAATTTATATTTTTATAAAACATACTTTTGTTATTATTAATATTTATATAAGATTTATACACATTATGGTGGTTCACGGTAGTTTGACCTATATGGGAATTATGGGCCGATCCTAATAAAATTTGGATCAAATATTAACTTGATACTAACAAAAAGAAATTAGTTTTTTTAAAGTAAAAATTTTCACAAAACCCTTTTTTTCGTTTTAAAGAGCCTTTTTAAAAAAGTATTTTGGATATTTCAATATTTTATTGTTTGCTGGTTCTGGATGTGTCTGCTTTTGTGATGTAAATTTCTCTATGTGTTTACTGCTGATTTTCATTACTGTATTTGTTACTGTCGTACACAAAACACACATTTGTTTTGTTCCAGTCAAAAGAAGTTAAAGCTAGGAGCAAAGTATGACACACATCACGCGACAAATGTGTGCCTCCTTTTTATGTACAAGTTTTTCTTTCTTTGTCAATACAATAAGAATAAATAAAAAAATCAAAACAAAGACAAAATTCAACGTGTAAAAAAAAATATTAAATTATATATATATATATATATATATATATATATATATATATATATATATATATATATATATAATAACAAATATACAATTAATAAAATAACAAATTGTTTATATATATATATATATATATATATATATATGTGTGTGTGTATATGTATACAATAACAAGCAGTACTACAAAAACAATTAATAAAATAACAAATTGAACTTTCCAATGTTTAATATAATTTTAAAACTTCTTTGAAAACGGTGGAGAAAAGAGGAGGCATTTTTTTTAATTGCTTTTATTGGGAGAGATTGAGTACTATGCATAAATTTAAAAGATAATTTATTTTACTGAATTTAACAAATTTAGTTCTTAAACTTTTTTCTATTCAATAACTATTTTGTTGATTATTTTGGTTATTACTCACTTTTTTTCATTTTTTTAAACAAAACAAATAAATAATTCTAAACAACTATTTATTTTTATACGCTGTTATTTTGCAATAAGGAAACTCCCTTGTTTCCATAACCTTCATATTTAGATATTATTATACTAATATAGGTACTAATTATAAATATTTAAACGTAATACGTATCTACGAGTGTAAGGTGATATGTTAAATAGATTGCTAACTAGATTATTTTTCATTTTTTTAGTTATGACTTCTGAAAAAAAAGAATTTGAAGTACTTTTACAAAATTTTTCACGGTATCTCTCTGTAAGAATTTAAAATTAATAACCACAATTGAGCACCTTTATCTTGATCCAACTCCTTGACAATTGCCAAAATTCTAATACTCTGTGGGACTAAAATAACATTCCCAGTTGCAGGTGCTTCTACTGTAACGACAAAGTTCTAAATATAGCCAGAAAATACTAAAAAAACTGTTGCATGTCACAAGTGTCATCAATGTCTTTTTATGACAATCTTTACTATGATTATTCTAGTTTATTCAGACTAAAGAAGCAAAACAATCACATATCTCGTCGCATTTCGAGTAAACTTGTCATACGATAAATTCTTTTGTAAATTTTTATTCTTTTTAGTTTGATATTATTCAAGACCATTTTCTTGTTTATTCGATATACAAAGCTTGTACCTTGGAACATGGGAAAAGTTAGCAATAACGTATGTTTTTCTTGCTAATACATAATATTGAAAATATTTTTAATTTTTACTATTGAGGAGCTTTGATCATTCTTTACTTCAGAGTTCTTCTCAGCTTTGTTATTTAAAATATTTAAAGTTTTCTTTTTTAGCTTTGATTGACTAAAGCTTAGGCATAGCTTTAATATAGCTGATGTTTGATTTTGAAGAACACAGAATTCATTCACCTTTTTCTGAACCAAATTTCATCTCATTCTTTACATCCTTGTTAAGCTTTTTTATTACCCTTAAATGTAGTGCTTTTGTCAAAATTTTATCAATTAACATTTTCTAGTAAGTTAAAAAAGTTTAAAATAAAATTCTAACGTTATTTTGTAAATTTCTCTTTGCATGCCCATTTGTGTTATGTTTTACTCGAACGCACACTTTAGTATATCAATATTGTTTTAGTAACCAATAAATGTACCGATTTATAAAAATTTTTATTTATCATAAAATATTTACTGTATTTGTGAATACTTTGTGATATTAATTATTTATTATTTTTATTGTTATTATGTCACAAATCAAGTGTTTTTCTGATGAATCATCATCGTCATGATCATCATCATCACTACATATTGCACTTTATTGTGTGTGTGTTTAAGTCTGTCTTTTTTTTACATTATAGTATTTATATCGAGTTTCTTAAAAAAATACGTATTTTTGTTGTGTACATTTCCACAGATTGTGTTTTTATAATACTCTCTTTGTTAGGCTAAAAGCCAACAATAATAATAACCATACGAATTTTATACGAATACGATGGTTATTTACTTATAGTCAGTGTTGCCATTTTAACACTTTCAGTGTTAGATTTAGCATTTGAAAAGATTAAAATGCATTAGCAATATATAAAAGTACTTTTAAATTCAATACTTTTTGATTTTTTCAAACAATTAGTAAATTTGACGGTACACAGTGGGGCCAATCGTAAAATTTTTGGTAATAAATCTGTATCTCTAAAACTACTCATGGGATCAAATTGAAATGTATGGGAAAGTTGTAGAGGAGGACTTTCAGAAAAATTATTTTGAAGTCACTCTGTTATAATACTAGTTTAGCTGTAGTGTGTCAAAATTGACCACCTCGAGTATGTAAGTTTTAAAGAATGGTAAGTTCCACAAATCAAGCCCGATTTCAAAGATTGTTATATATTTCTGTAAAGTGCTTGGCCAGATAAATAAAAAAGATGCTTACTCATCTAAGTTATCTCTTACAGTTAAGGTATTTACGCTTGAATTTTTGCCTCGATTTTATTTAGGTTTTCGAGAATAAGCCCTGATGAATATGAGGGAAAAATTTTGTAAAAATATTCTGTAATTTCTAATACATTTCCAAATAATATGCAAAAATTTTTTTTGATTATCACAATTCGACTAGCCGTGAAAATTTTCAAAGCCATCACTCTAAAATTAGCATGAAAAATGTAATTTTTTTCCAAATAAAATATTTTTCTTTAATAAAAAATTTTAATAAAAATTTTTTTCTTTACATATTTCAAAAAACAAGACTTCATAAATGTTAAATAAAGAGATTTTAAATCGATTTAGGTTTGCACCCTACATCCAGCGTTGATCGAAAATGGTGAATTAAAAAAAAAAAAAATATTGATTAATAAAAAAATGTCACGCGAGTTTTTTCTTTTTTTTTTAATTGACACTGGTCCCGTCCGACCAAAAATGAAAGCAGGAGTGCAGTTTTTTGGAAAAAGTCAACTTTTCAAAATACTTTTTTAAATTGCAAAGAAAAAAATATATATATTAGTACACTTTTACAGTTATTTTTTACGTATTATATAAAACAAATATAAGCTTCAACAACCAGTTTGTGTGAATTTTTAAAAATAAATAATATTAAAAAAATTAAAAACCAATAAAATAACATTTTTTTAAAGCAAAACTCCGTCTACTTTTAAAAAACTTATAAAATATAAAAATAGACTTATTTACCATTTCACTGATATGTAATATTTTTACACAGATCGTTTTAAAAAACTTAGAACTCGTATCAAAACTCACGAAATTCACTATTTTATTGTGTATTTCCATATGTGGGAATGTATATGTAACACGCAATTATACTGACACTAAACATTTGCACAATTTCACTCAAATTACACAAATTTCTTTGTCTGCCAGATTGAGTGCGAATTAATGAGTATTTCTGTGTTTTTGTTATTAGGTGTTATTCTTATTATCTTTAGTAGATTAGGTGTGAATAAATAAAGAGCGAGTAAAAATAACATATTTGTTTTACTATTATTCGCTGAAACAAATAAATTAGATATAGAAGTTTGTACTATAAATACCTATTGAATGTTGATAAAAATGTATGATTAAAATGGTTAATTTAAATTAAAACAATATTACATATTTTTTGTAGTAAAATTTTTTTATTTAAATAAACTTAAAGTTTTTTAGTTAACAAAATAATTCAGTGTTTTAAGTTTAAAAAAAATGATAAAAAATAACAAAATAGAAATTTAATCATTAGTATATACATAAAAAACAAAATAAAATTTGTATGTGAATACATTCATATATTATTCATTCTGAAAATGCAGACGCCTGCATTTGTACATATTATTTATTGAACTAAAAAATTTTATTAAAACTATTTTTTTTGGTAACAAAGTAATAATAAAAAAAGAACAATAAAATAGGGATTTAATTCTTAGTATATAGCAAAATTCTTAGTATATAGAAAAAAATTTTATGGATGAAATCTCCGACTGCAGTTTAACAAAATTCGTAGAATAGCTGCTTTTAACATTTCTGTAAATTGTGGATGGATGTGGTATTAATAAATCAGTGTTAATATTGGCACCAAATTTGTTTCCAAGAGTTATCATTAGTTTCTTATAGTCTTTTAGCCCATTATCTAATACTGATGAGTATGGGCGGATATTAGAAATAATCCATTTTGTTAAAACATCCACACATGCCTTTTTGGCCTACTGATTCGGTTCAATAAGTTAATTTTCTTCTTCATTTTTTTAACAAAGCAGAGCACTTATGTTTGTTTAAATTTGATAGCGAGTTTTGATTATATTTATATACATTTTTCCAAATTTTGTAAGTAACAAAATTAGTTAATTCACGGTCATTTTCATTTTTTATAAGACAAAAACAGTCCCATATTTTGCTTCGTCCCCTTTTTTCACTAATTTTGTACACATATCTTAAACTTTTTTATTTTATGTACTTATTAATACACTGCACAATAAAAACTTGATTTACCAACTCTAAAATACTTGTAGTACAACAGTTACTTGAAATAAAAAAACAAATAAATTTCTCACCCAATGCAAAATCGGAAATAACTGTAACAGTTTTTATGAGTATAGTGAGTGTGTAAAAACAATATTATACCACATAATTTTTTCATTTATACCAATACTCACAAGTATTTATTTGTAATATTTATTTTGAGTATAGTTTCAGATCCACTCTTGCACGTCTTTAACTGGCACGTGTTGTTTGTGTAACGAGATAGTTTAAATTTATTATCTTGCCAAGTACTTTACAGAAATATAAAAATCTTTGAAATCGGACTTGATTTGCGGTTTCAATCAGTTTCAATATATAAGTCCTATATTTTCTTTATTTCCCAATATTACTAATAATTCTAAAGAAAAATTATTTATATGTTGTCATTTAAACTATATTTTACAAGAAACAAGGAAAATAAAATGTGGATTTTTCTTTACAAGACAATTTAGCATAATTTTTTGTACGATTGAGCACTTTACGTTTACATCTTCTGGCAACACTGCTTATAGTATGTAAATAATAAATATCATTTTGCACATGAGTTTAGATAAAGTTGTCAGTTGTTATTAGTATTCATTATTAGTTTATTTTAAATGGCAACATGTAGTTATTTGTTAAATTTTGCTATTTTTGTCTAATATTTATTAATTAACACGTGATGCTTTATAAGCACTTTCGTTGATTTTGATGTGTAAAAAATAGTTCATCTTATTATATGTAATGAGATGATTGGAAAATGAAGTGTTTATTTATAATTTCGTTTGTCATTTTTAGCTATACTGATAAGAAAAACATAATTCTTGGAAAAGAGTTTAATGCTTTTTTTATAATAGAAATTGTGACTTTTAAAATTATTTAGATCTACAAAAAATTCTACTCTTAATATTACTGTCAGACATCAGTAGATGTCTTACTTAGCTCTTCAATGTTGGTCCTGGTGTGTTACCAAAAGATATCAAAATGCTAATTAGTTAGTCACACTTTCCCTCAAAGAAGAAAGAACAACAATATAAGAAGATAGCTACGAAAGTTGGCTACGTTTTTTTAATTTTATGTTAACTCACATTTCTCAAAGACTGTTAAGTTAACAGAATTTAATTATTTTAAATTTTAATAACATTTTTAATAATGTTAATAACTTTTATTTAACAGAATAGATTTATCTGTACTTTGTTAACATTTTTAAAAATGCTAATAGCATTTTCGTAATATTTGTTCATTAAAATTATTATAACGTAAATGTATGAATAAAACAAAAAATTATAACTAAAAATTATTATTTTAAAAGTTTTTCGATTTTATATTTCAGAAATATATGCATAAAATAAATACTTTTAAAAATTTTTATTTCTCAAAAAATCTTTATATGATGATTTCATTGACTATCAAAAAATGGTAAAAATTAAAAAGGTGCGCTATTTGGACCTAGTAGGGTCGAAAGATATTCTCTTAAGAATTTCAGTACTGAAAAAAATATTTTATATTGATCTTAGGTCTTGAGTAATATAATTATAAAAATGTTTAAATATTATTTTTCATATATAAGGATTCTATTGTTGATCGAAAAATGGGTCAGAGCGCCTTTTTAATTGCTCTATTGGGACCTATTAGGGTCGAAAGCTATTTCCTTAAGGATTTTAGAACTGAAAAAAAAAAATATTCAGATTGATTATAGGTTTTGAGTAATATAATTTTGAAAGGACGAGTTTCATCATATAAGGGTATCAAAAAATGGGTCAAAATTAAAAAGGTTTAGGCAATCACGCATAACCCGCTGAAGCAATTTTAATGAAATTTTATAGAGATTAATTTTAAGATGTATGGAACTATAGGATATAAATAAATTGTATGTTTCTGAAAATGGCCAAAATGTCGCTATTTTTCGTACTTTTATATTTTTTTTCGATTAAAGTGGAAGTTTTAACTGGACAAAGTTGTATTTTACGATTTCTTCAATTTATTTTTTTTATTAACTTTTAGGATTCCATGCAACGCAGATGGATTAGAAATTCAATAAAATGTATCAAAAATAATGGAATCGATGGAACTTAATTTATCATGCTTTCCTACCCTTGAAGAAATAAAAATTTAATCTTCGGTAATTATTTGCATAACCTATAAAAATTATGTAAATTATTTGCCGAAAAAGATTATTGATACAAATGTTATAATGATTTCCATATAATCTAATATTCTTAAAAATCCATAGGAAACTTTCTTTTTCAGTATTGACTACTTAGGTAATTTATCTATACAAACCTGCATATCTACAAAGGATATGGATTGCAATACGAATAAAATGTAACGTAATTTATACTTATCTCTAAAATAAAGGTATCATTTTTGCGGGGATTTTTGGGGATAATATAAGCAGTTATTTGGGGATGAAATTTTCTTATTTGGGGATAAGGCTCGAAAAAATCTGGGAACCCTGAAAAACTAGTTATTCAGGCAAAAATAAGTAGTTTATTTTTGTTTGTTTCCAATTATAAATGCCAGCTTACCAGGAAAGCAAAGCTTTTGCTGGGTTAGTACAAATCCAGATAAACTCATAATTCTGTAGTGCAAAAAAAAGATTAGTTTCTTTTTATGACATATATCATAAACGGAACTGCATTGATCCATCAATTTAAAGGATTCTTTGTCCCAAAAGTAATGTCCATAATTTTTTAGACTCTAACCGGCTATAAGTATTAAACCTTATCACCGTGTTTATTACAAAATTACTAGGTATAAAATTTAAAGCAGTGATCGGCACCTGTAACCCTCAGGGGCCAAATGTTTTTCGACATTATTTACATATACAACACCAATCAATATCACAACAAAGAGCTTACAATACAGTAAGTTTTATGGTAGCTTTCAATAATGTACAACAAACACATTTTTATCTCTTCTATTAGAGAAGATGTGAATTTTTTCATGGTTGTATCATATATAAAAAAATTATTTTACGTGTATTTTGTTCTTGTCATAATTTATGATGCAAATTAAACGCAACAATAAAATACACGTAAAATAACAGGATTTTATGAGTTGTACAACTTTAAAAAAAAATACACCTTCTACAATTCTAATTCGATTTTATGAAACGATAGCTGATTTTATTCCTAATAAAATATAGTATTAGAAAAAATATGAAAAAATATGTTTACTAATGAAGAAAACGACTTTATGTGTTTTGTAATTTTAAAGTTTGTTTTAAAAACAGGAAAACTGTTGTTAGACCTGACAAAATAACTAAAAAATCCAAAATTTTAGATAATTCACCTAAAATCTCAAGGAAATACAGCCGTTCAAACCTAAAAAAATATAAAAAATTGAGTTGTTACTTTCTTGTGATTTCTTTCAGTTTTGCAATGACAATCTACATCTTTTAGATTCAAATTCTTATCATCACAAACTTCCATATAATTGGCGTAAATGGTTGTAAAATGTATGTTTTTTTGCTAAAGACAAATGGCGGTTTTACAGAAATTGCCCAAAATATTTCGTAATCAAAAAATTTTTTAATAAATGACACATCCGACTCAAAGGGGCGTTACAAAATTTTTAAGTGCAGAAAGTTTATGCACTTTATACAATTTTTACCAAATTTTCAAGTTTTGGTCCGCACTTTTTTAGGACTAGATATGACTTTATATGTAAATTTTAATCGCCTTAATGGTTAAACTTGATAATGTGAAAAAAATTTAAGAGACATTAGAGGCATTCTTCTCCAAACATTTCGCTTGCTGACAACTACCGTGAAGTATAATAAAGTTCAGGAGGCGTCCAAATATTTTAAGGAATTATAATTGTATGGACCAAAAAAGATGTTCCTAAACTCAAAAATCAGCAACATATATTTATTTGAATTTTAAAATAAAAAAACTATTTTCGATGTAAAACTTATCACTAAATAAGATATTAGTGTATTAAAAAACCAACATTTTCAGAAAACTGGTTTTCGAGTTATTCAATAAATAATTAAAAAAAACCCGGTTTTGTAATACCGTATTTACGTAAAAAACCGGTTAACCGGTTTTTATTAAAAATACAAATATTTAAAAAAAAATTATTGTTACTTTTTCTAAAGAAAGTATACTTATAACACATATCATTTGTAAAGACAAAGCATAATGCTCAAATTTCGTATTTTTTGATTTGAATTCTGATAATGATTCTTCTGAACCAACTCTACCTATGTACCTATTTATTGAAATTCACCTTATTTTTGTGACAAACGATAAAACTTAAATTTACTTCTTACCTAGAATCTGTTAATTAAAATTAGTTTAAATCTATTAGAAAATATACAAATCTCATTTCTTAGTACGTCTGGTGCTATTCAAATCTCAAATAGGAATTAAAAAAAAAATACATTCAAATAATTAAGGGCCTGATTTAATACAACAAGCGAATTGTTTAAAAATAAAATTTGTATGTAAACTACTCAAAAAATGTTAAATTTTCATACAAATTTTATTTTTAAACAATTTGATACTTTTAATGCATAAGGCCATAAATAAGGTTTAATTAGCAAATATAAAAAAATGGGAAATATAGGTTAATTTAGTAAACAAAAATAAAAGGAGCATTTCATAAAAAACCGGTTAACCGGCAAAAAAAAAAACCGGCCTGTCGAATTATTCGAAAATAAAAATTGCTCGAAACCGGTCGTTTTTTAAGTAGTAAAAAACGGTTTCCGGTATCGGTTTTTGAATGCACGTATGTCTGTCATTACCCACTATTTTTAGAACTTTTTAACCAATAAACATTTTTTGCTATTTACGAAATTGTGCAAAAATAAAATAATTTTTATTTCTTCTCAGTGTTTTCAGAGTTATTTTGGTTGCGACAAAACAATTCCTCCATTTTTAAGATTTTTTTTTAAAGTTTAACTTTAAACCTTTACATCCTTTACGCGCAAATGATTAACGCAAACATTCTTTTCTTACACAAAAAAAATTTTGAAAATATTTTTACTAAAATTGTTTAAAATTTTTAAAATTTCTCATATACTTTTTAAAAACGAAAAAAATCGTATGTTCTACAATTCTTATCCGATTTTATCAAATTATAGCTCATTTTATACGTAATATTGGGAAAAAATAAGAAAAAATATGTTATAACAAAGTGTGGGTCAAAATGGCCACAAAGTTCAAAAAATACCAATAGGAATTAAAAAAATTGAGTTGCAGTCCTTAATATCTTTCACAGTTTTGCTACGAATAGGTATACTTTCTAGAAAGGATAATATCTTCTCTTTTTAATACAGTTTAAAAACTCTAAATTGGTTAACAGATATTCGAGATAAAAATTTTTTAAGCCGCGATTTCCGAAAAATCGTTGGTTTTTTGGACATAACTCTCGATTTTGGGGATATATTGATAATTCTAAAAATGGTATAATATGATATAACTACAAACTTCAATATGTTACATTCTAAGTGTATTCAATTTTAGTATCTCCGAACCTTATCAAAAATTTTCCCTGTAGACCAGAAGAGACCCTCTTAGATACTCCAGGTTTTCTTATTGCTTTCCACAAAGAGTATAACACAATTGTTTTTGAAACATTTCCAAATTACCAAATTTCAAAAGAAATTTTTTTAAAATTACTTAGGCTTAAACTATTTTGATGAAAATATGCAAAAATATTCATTTGTTATTCTGCTGTAAAATCCAAAATACACAAATTGTTTTCAAACAATCTGAAACAATGTCCAAATATTAAAAAATAATTTAAATAAATCAAACAAAGCCATACAATCGCTTGCAATTTATGCTGTGTTGTATTTAAAGCATTTGAATAGAATAATAAACTATTAAACGATTCATTAAAGGGTGGTCGAAAGTGATTTTTGTAATTTTTGAAATGCTATAAAATGACTAGTTTTTCCAGTATATAAAAACTAATGATATTTAATTTAAGTATAGATAATCATACTTTTGATTCAAATAAAATTAATGTTCAGTTTTTATACACTTTGGAATAATTTGTGATTTTGTCTCATAACCTCACTTTTTAATTTGGACACTAGTGCTACACAGTGGTTTTCAGTTAAATTCAAAATGTTTGTACAATATTTTTAAGTATCGGATATATACTAAACCCCTTTATTATTTGGAACATAAAATGCCTTTAAATGGTTAGTTATAGCGAAAACATATCACAACATCTTTAGTTTCAAAACTACACTGATTGAAATTTGGGAACGTATAACACATATATTAAAATGAGTGTTCGCTAGATATAGCCAAAAAATTAAGTACTTGACAATCTTTATTATCATACAATTTTAGTTAGTTCTTCTTTCTATACTAATTTCTACAAATTGGTGGTGATATCTCTAAATAGCATCATTTAGAAATTATCTGTAACATACTAGCAAATAACCAAGCAAAAAGAATACTAGCTTTTTAAGTAATTTTTAAAAAAAAAATATGTCCAAATATATCCTGAGACTTGAATTGTTCTAAATAACACAAAACCTCGGGCTATCATGCTAAGAATAATTATTATACAAAATTACACTTTTTTGTATTGCAGTGATCTCGTGATTTTGTGCAAAAATATTTAGCAAATCTAATTTTACATAAATTCTATAAACTTTTATAATCACTTAGTCAAATATACAATTGTTATAACTAATTATTTTTTTCCGTTTAATAGTCACATTTATTGCAAATTTAAGATATATAATTCTTTGTCCCAAATGTACATGTAAGAATTATAATTGGCTCCATTTTAAATTAAACCATAATTTTTAATCAAAATGTCCAACATTTTTTTCTCCCTTCTTCCTATTTTTGTTATAACTTAGTAAATACGGCTCCGACCTGTATAACACACATATTATATGGACTTATATCACTTAGATTGTGAAAGAATTATGAAAATATATTTATTAGTTTCTGAGTTATTGCACTTTGAAAATGACAAAAAGCACTTTGGACCACCCTTTACCATTCAAACAAATATTGTAATGCAATAATGGAAAAATACTTGTAATTTAAGGTTAAATATATGTATATATTTTATATGCCTCTTTGTTGGAAGCGTGACAATATGATTTTACCTTAAAAAATCAGTTTCATATTGTTTTTTTTTTTTTTTTTGCTTTCTTTAAATAGTTTGTTATTACCTTTTTAATTTACAATTACCTCATAAAATCTGCAGTTTTCTTCTTAGTTTTGTTTGTAGTTTTAGCATTAAAAACTATAAATATACTTCATTATTCATTATTTACACTGCCATTGCCAAAATGTATAACTATCAGTGAAATAAGTATTTGTTTTCTGTATGTATCAATTCATTTTGTATGTCGGCCAGACAGACAACCTTCCTAAAAATGTCATATCACTAGAGTAGTATGACGGTATAGTTATTTTTTTTTTTAGCTGTTTTCTACAGCTGAATTGAGCTTCCATTGCAGCGCTAGATGGATGGAGTCTGATGTATTGTTCCATTCATTGTTATTGTTGTGGAGAATACACGATGACATATTTGTAATCATACATACGTACATAGTCATGATGTGTTGTACACTTGTACTTAATATTGTGTGACATTTTGTTTACATTTTGTTTACATTTTAAACTTTTGTATACATACATACATACATACATCCATACATACATACGTATTTATTTATTAATCTCAATGCACTATCGGTATAAAATTGTTTTTTTATGCATTATTTAATTAAATTCAAAGAAATTAAAAAATATATTTAAGTATTTCGCTAATTTCATCTCATGATATGTTTTTATATTGTACTACAGTGAAACTAAAAATTTCCAATATACTTTTAAATCTATTAATTTAATCTGCAGATGAAATGTCTAATTATTTCATTTGTTTTATATTATCGAAATTTTTTTTACCTTTATCCCCCATAGTGCAATGACGGCGTCATAATCAAAGTTGTTGTTTTTTTTTTTTGCGTTCAAAAAAATCCTCATATGTAGCATTATGTATATAGATTTGTAGTGTCACTGCCAATTACAACTTCTTTGGTTTGAGGCTTGAAATACTTGTTAGACAGGAAACCTAATTTCTCTTTTGTGCTTTTATGTGTTTTTTTTTTATTTTTATTTTTTGTTCATTATTTAAATAATTTTCTCTTAGCATATTGCTATTGGAAATGTGTGCTCTTTTGATTTAAGTGTGATGATGATGATTTAGTTGAAAATTTATTTTGTTATTGTTTTTGTGCTTTTGTTTTTCTCTCAAACATTTTGTTGTTGAGACATAGTTAGAAATTGTGTTTGTTGTTTGTTGGTCTTTTTATGGTAGTGACTTCCGTAGCTTAAAGGAAAAAAACACAATTTACATATGGCTGTGTACTTGTCAGTAGATATTTGGCTGTTGTATTTATAAACATGTGTACTTACATATGTATTTTACATGCTAAATACATATGGGCCATTATCAAAAAATTTTGATTTTTGGGGCTAAAAAAGATTTGAGATTTTTTTGATAAAACATTAAAATCCATTTGTACAAATATAAATTGACTCAAATACAAGAAAAATCTGTTCGCGTTAATCATTTCGAGCAAGGCGCGAAAGTTATAGTGGTATTAGGTTGAGCGTAAAAAAATTTTTACAAAGTTTTTGTATTATCCTGGTAAAAATTACAAGCAATATAAATATACTGAGTTATTGAAATAAAATAAATAAAATAAATAAAATAATAAAATATCATAAAACTTATGATATTTTCAATGTTTCGATGGTATTAATGTAGCATATTTTAGTGTTTCCAAGTAAAATTAAAAAAAAAATTCTTCATATTAAAAATATTGTTTTTAAATATTTTGCGAAAAATAGCATCTAATTTATTTATCCATATATTATATGAAATTATATTTTATTTAAATTTATTACAAAGAAATGCTATATAATATTGCTATGCTTTTTTAACTCAAGTAAATTTTGTTTTGTCCATAAAATGTTTAACTTTCAACATTTTTGATGCGCCTCTTTATTTCGGTTAAGCCAATTACAGTTAACTTCGGGCTGTCCATGACATGTGCCTTAGCAAATGTGTTTTCACAGTTTCCCATTTTCAACTATTAACGGCATTTGACTTAAATTTATGGTTCCGATATCAATTATATTTATCACAGTTCTCATACAATCGCATGTTGTTATATAAAAATACAAATGCTTGCATAGTTTTCAAAATGTCCATAATTTTCTTTTATTTAATTTATTTTTTAGTATTAAATAACCAAAAAACTAAGTTCACACAGTATTTCGTGTTATTCCATATAAGTCTGCGAATGTGTCTCGCGAAAAACTGATTTTGTTTTAAACATTTTCGCACCTATTTTCCGATTTTGTGACTGTTTACCGCATTGACTATTAAGGGCATATCAACGGGATATAAAGCAAAATTCGCATAGTTACTACAAGTATCAATTCATGATTATATATTTGTATACCGTTGAGGAGTGCACAAACCCCGCCCAAAAAATTCAAAAAATTGGGTCGATCGGACGTAATCCGGGCAGTCAGCTTTGACGTTTGTCCTAAATAGGTTACCTAATCGATTAACTGCCATGTTTATTATATATATCTCGCCAATTTTTAAGGTAAAACAGGTATTATATGTAACAATATTAACATGTCAACATGTTGGTTAATTGGCAACACTTAAATTTCCAGCAACTATTTAATTCAACAATAATTTAAAATTACTCGCTATAATGATCCAAAAAATCATGATATACCACGCATTTTACACCAATATTTGTGTAACAAGTACAAAATCGATACCTCAAAGTGGGATTTTAGTCCATCTGCGCTGGAATAGTTTGCATATGTGGTAAAATTTATTGATTTATAAATGTTATAAATCTTACTCTACCAAATAATAAAAACCGTTGCTGACAGGCTAGATCCATATTATAACGAGGGCCTTTTTAAAAAAAGTCCATTGGGGGATTCACATAGTGTCATAAAATCATATGTCTTATAATAATAGTATGAAAAAATATGATACGATAATTTAGTGTGCTATTTTAAATTCAAATCACCTGATGTAAAACAATTATAAAATAATGCCAGTTTGTGCGAAAAGTACATTTTAGATTTTGTGATAGCAGACTCAAATAAATAAACATTTTTTATCCGTTTTTGTATAAAATCATCTCCGATTAAATACAGCACAATAAATATTGCATAGAAAGTTTTATTATATTAAAACACTTTTTGTTTGAAAAAGAACAACAATATTTTTAAATTATTTTAAAATTTTAGAACATTATGACAATATGACATTATAGCACACCTTTTGAATTTCCCACATGTATAAATTTTTACTTTGATTGCTTATAACATCACAACAAGTCATAATAGGCTAAAAAATATATATGTCAAAAATCTATCCAAAAATCGATCCAATTTTTGCACACATATTATTTTTGTGGCCCCATCTACCAGAAACTGCCAGTGGAGCAAGCAAAATCAAAACTTTTGTAAATTCAATACATTTCATGGGTGGTCTAAGGTATAGAATAGAAGAATAGAAAAAAAGGTAATTCTAAGCCTTTTTCTAAGTTTTTGAACTTTGAACAACTATCAAATAAAATCTATTATGTTAAAACTAGGCACTCTATTAGTTTCAATTCTTATAAGTTCAGATCTGTAATCCGTTTATTTCAAATTGTATTACTTCAAAACCTATTCAAGATTAAATTCAATATCAGCCAGGTTAAAAATTTTTCATAATGTAAAATATGTATATATATATGCAAATATATACAAATTATACAATTGGATTTATTTTATAGAAAAAAAAAAAAAAAATGTTTTGAACCAATATGATTCATTAAATGCTGAATTAATTATAAGATTTTGTATACGAATTTCAAGCAAAATAAGTTCAATTTAAAATTAAATTAAAAGAAATATACATAAATGAGGAATTTAAAAAATTTAGATTCGAGTAGAAATACACTGGTGCATATTCCTATAAACGAACATCAATTTTTTTAATCAACTTAATAAAAATGAGGCTAAAAAATAGTTAATGTGCTGCAAATTATTTTTCAAATTATTTATTGACTTAAAAAATTAATAACAAAAATGTGCATTAAATTTTTTCATTGTAATTTTAGTAGTTTAATGTCATTTTTATGGCATTTTCCTATATACGTACTTAAACTAATGAACCAATTTAGCATTATTAATAATGTGTTGAGAAACCTTTATTTTGGATAATTCCAAAAATTCAGTCCGGCATTGATTCGACTAATTTTTGAAGAAATTCTGGGTTAATTTCTTCCCAGGTTTGCTTAATTTTTAATTTTAACTCCGTTATTGTCATTATGGTTTCAATCTGTGCATTTCTTGCGAAAACTTTACGGACCATGTAGCCCTACAGATTCTCCATTGGATTTAAATCCGGACTGCAAGTCGGCCAATCCGATGGAATCATTAAACCACGTTTTAGATTGGTTCGAGACATGGATTGCAGCGTTATCCTGTGGGAATATGCAATCTTCATCCATAAATGAGAGAAGAGCATCTTGCAGCAGTTCATTATAAATTGCACTGTTCATTTTAGTTGGCACAAAACATATTTTTGATTTTCCTGCAGCAGAAAAGGCTGCCCAAATCTTAACACTGCATTCACCGAAATTTCGTTCGACCTCAAATCATGAAAACAGCAACAATATGAATCGAGACCGTCCAAATTGACTTTATTTTCATCAGCAAAAATTTTACTTTATTCCACTCATCTGTCCATTTCATGTATTTGCGCGCAAATTTTAAATGATTTTCCTTAAGATGCTGTTTTAACATTGGCTTACATTTTGGTTTCTTCCATTTTATGTTACCATCATTTCGCAAAATGTGTGCAACATGTTTGGAAGTGACAGAAAGGTCAAATTTATTTTTTATTTATGTAGCATTTAATTTATTGCGAGTGACTTCTTTTATTTTATTAATTTGCCTCTTGATTAATTTTGGATTACCTTTTGTTGGATTCCGCCATTCGTATTCCTGACCTTTCTTAAGAAAGCCTTAAATAACTCCTTCCAAACGGTTAATTCTTCTCTATTAGAATTTGAATTTTTTCCTGATCTGTAAGAAAAGTTCCTTTGGGCATCCTTTAAGCTGATGAAATTTCCCAACTAAACAAAACTATTTCCAGTAAACAGAGATTTTGTCATCAGAAACTTACCTTAAGTGAAACAGACAACTAAAACTGTTTAAATTTTTTATTATTATTTTTTTACAATAACTTTTCAAAAAAATTTTTCTCGACTGTTCTGATTGATAAATTAAAGAAAACAGCAAAAGCAAGAAACAAATATTTTTTACATAAAAAATACCGTTATATCGCGAGTTATTGTAACAACACAAGATTGTTTTTGGTTAAGAATATACCTTAAAGAAAAACAAAAATTTTAAATGCGTTTATAGTAATATGCACCAGTGTATTTTAATTTTTTTTTGTTCTTCTCACACTATCGTCGATTCGTAGTTTTATTAACGAATATTTATGCATGCGAAGTCTGTTCGCGTTAATCATTTTTATTAATGCGTGCAAAAGTTGTGGAAGTTTAATGATGAAAGTTTCGAAAAAAAATCTTAAAAATAGAGGTTTCGCTTTATCAAAACCAAAACAACACGATAACATCTTAAGGTGCTATAAGCAAATGTCAAAACAACTAAAAATTTTTATTAATCGAAATACATTGAAAAGAAAAACTTTTAATTTTATTTTTTGCACTATTTCATAAAAAAATAAAAATGTTTATTGGTTTAAAAATAGTGGCTAATAATAAACATATTTTTGGATATTTTGCTGAAAAAATCAAATGAATATCAGTACTGGTTTGCAAAATATAGTCGTTTAAATCTTACTACACATGATAATATTCTTTACAAAAAGTGCTATTTTAGTTTTTCTTTTTTTTTTTTTTAACAGAATTTTTGCAAAATTTTAAACATGTATCTTATTCAGTGATAAGTTAAATCGAAAATGGTTTTTATTATTTTAAAACTTTAACTAAAATATGAAATTTGTGGGTCTAAATTTTGAGCTTAAGAACATCTTTTTTGGTCCATAAAATTATAAGTCCTTAAAATATTTTGACGCCCCCTGAATTTTGGTATTAAGTTAATAAAATGCATTTATATGACATCAATATTAATGTAATTTCCACTTCACGGTAGTCGTCAACAGCAGTTATATATTTTGGACATTTTTCAACATAAGTTAGCTTTTAAGGTACCACTGGAAAGGTCTATCCTTTTACTATTAAAGATTACTGGTAGTTAACCTTTTAACTGCAAAGGAGACAATTGTATATATTTGGTTCCAAAAAGTTCATATCACCAAATTTTTTAAATTTTGTATGGATCCAGCAAAAACTTGGTAATGACATGTAGTTACGGATGTAGTTTTCAATGACAATAGCATACCGTCTGCATTACATAGAAGTAGTATAGTAACTACTTATTTACAATTTATTTATGATCAGATTTTTGAATATGCTATGATTTTTTAATTAAATTTACCAATTTATAAAAAAATTTATATAAAAAGACAAAATTTTTGGTTATTGTAAAGTTTTGGAAATCTGTTATTAAAATGTATAAAATTCAGGGACTGCAAATATGGATTATGGCAAATTTTTTGACCAAAAAAAAAAAAATGATATGATCCAAGACTTTTAGGATCACGTTGTGGACCACTTTGATTATTTATTTTTAACGCCTTTTCCAAATATGCAAAAACTTATATTTTTAGATTTTTACAAAAAAAACTCAATTGATAACAATTTTGAGTTTTATTTTATTGCTCAAAATATAACGATTATTTTTTATTTTTATTTTTTTTATTAAAAAATAACGATTATTTTTGAATTAAATTTTTTCGATTATAAAATAACGATTATTATATCCTCTACCTTAATGTATACCAATCGGTTTAGAATCACTTTCTGAGTCGATTTAACGATGTCCGTCCGTCTGTCCGTCCATGTAAACCTTGTAATCAAATTGCAGGTCGCATTTTGAAAATAATTTGATTAAATTTGGTACACATGTCTTTATGGTCCAAGGACGAATACTATTGGAATTGGTTATGATCGGTCCATTATTTCACATAGCCCCCATACAAATGTCCCCCTGAATATGGATTTAACGATCATAAATGCCTTAAATATAGCAATATTTATTTGAAATGTAGCATGTATAAGCTTTACATAAGTAAAAATCTGTATGCCAAATTTCATAAAGATCGGTCTATAATTGATCATACCTCCCATATAAAACCTCTTCCGAAAATTACTTTAACGTGCATATACGTGTTAATATTTAACACAAATAAGTTTTATATAAGTAGAAATCACAGTGATAAATTTTATCACAATCGGTCCATAATAAACCATATGTCCCGTATAAGGCCCACTTCCGGGAATCACTCTGAAAGGTATAAATAACAATATAATTCATACATATGTTTCATAGAACTATACAATACTCTTAATACAAGTATCAACAAAAAATTGGCCCAACTGTGAAGTTTGACGTACATACAGAATGGTGTAGGGTATCGTATGGTCGGGCTTGATCGACTATATTTTTCTAACTTGTTTTTATTTTTTCTTTTGATACATAAAAATATATTTTAGAAAAAAAAAATCGTAGAAAATAATCGCGAAATTTTGACCAAAAAATAATAATCGAAAAATAACAATAATAAAATTTATTATATTGCTCATTATCGTTACGGTATCTGATAAAATCTTTTTACTTTTAAAATAAAAATAAAATAAATAATAATAATAAAATAAAAAACAAAAAACTGCCTTTTATATCCTGAGATTTCACCTAAAATGTAATTAGTAATTGTTTTTACTAATAATGACTTCAGTAATACTTTAAAATCAATGAGTTATTGAACACCTTGCAAGTAATTAGTTCTTGTAATGGCGTTCTAAAAATGCCTACTTGTAATAATATGAGGTACATAGTTGCCTTTAATGTTATCGCCGTGTTAAAATAATGGCTTATTCAACTAATGTGTAAGTAGTGAAAAACCCTTATATTAGCTTCTTAACTCATAACATCGCAACTAAAGTTTTTGCTGTTTATACAGAATATTAAAAAATTTATAGTAATTCCTAAAATTTCAACACAAAACAAAAATAATTCAAAAGCTAGTTAGTGTGAATGCAAAAATAGATATATATTTTCGCATTAAGTCTAAAAAGAAAAAAAAAACAAAGAATAAATTAGTATTTAATTTTTATCTTAATTCATGTGTTCTTTATGATCACAAGTGTCTTTCTATTATAAAGCTTTTTGCGCTTTTTTCTTTGAATATTTTAGTTTATTTGCTAGTTTTATGTGTTTGTTAATAGTTATTTCACATTTTTTGCGGCTACTTTTTTTTACAGTTTCCATTCAAATTCTTTTTCAAGGTAAAATCAATTGAGATGAAACTAATTGAATAGAATTGAATAAATGAACATAAAAAACCGGCAACAATGAAAATTTGTCATAAGCACATTTGAAAAAATGTTTAAAATGAAATCATAAATTTTTTGCTCTTGTTAAAAAAATATATATGAGAGTATGTCATCATCCATCCGCTTTCATTTAGTACATTGGTACTAAACTAATAACATTATTTAATATTTTTTTGTATATTTACAAAATATTACCATATCAATAATAATATAGATTATTATATATATATTTTTTTAATATAGAAATATCCACATTTAAGTATAGACTCTGACATGTCACTAAGTAGTTAGTACAAAAAATTTTCTTTTTCATAATTTTTGTCATATATTACAACACTTTTAACTACATAATATATAGTTAACATTATGTATTATTTAATTTTTTGGTGCTAAAAGGATTGTTTATTTCATAGTTTTAATTACACACTGTTACAGTGAAAAATCACTTGAGAAATGACATAATGTAGGTTATAGGCCTTCTTGAGGACATCATAAATTAGTTTTAAAAATACATCCTCAAAATTTCGAGTTATTCGCAAAAAACTATTTTTGGGTATGTTCTTGTATAAATGTATTTCTAATTCTGTTATTCTTTTGTTTATTTTTCCTTTTTCAACTTTGCATTTGGTTCCACAATTTTTCGAGTTTAACTGCGATATATAAAAATTTTTTCTATAAATTTAATATTTTTAAATTAGATAGAAACTGTAGAACTTATTCTATTTTGTATTATTTTGTATTATTTTGTAATAACTGACTAAAACTTTTCATACATTTTTAGTTTTATTTATCAAGTAAAAAATATAAAAAAAATATTTTAACCAAAAAAATATGTATGAAGAATTTTTTAATAAAGTTTAGAAAATGCTTAATAACTTCTTGAGTTTTTAAACGTTTTTTGAGTTTTATTGTAAACAAAATAATACTTCAAACTTTGTAAAGAAATATGTGTAGTCTTTTAGAAAAAAATCAGAAAACTTACATCAAAGTCAAAATTTCGAAAAAGAAAAGGAAAATAAATATAAAAATGGTAAATAATTCATTATCTAATTTCGGTTTATATAAAAGATGGGAATACAGTTAAAAATATACGTCCTTCTGCTTTCAAAATCAATTTAAAAATTTTAAATTGACTTAACATTTATGAAGCTACGAGATCTATAGTGCAGAAACTATCCTAAAAACAACCTACAACCCACATTAGATCGTTTTTCATGTGAAAATAAAAAGTGACATTTTGTAGCAGCGTGTTATTAGTTAAATTCATATTTATTTTTTGCTTTTGTCATTATTTTTATAATTATTTTATAACAGCAAACTTTATTTTCTAATAATGTCTATCCTCCCTTTGAGTCAATGAACTATGGACATAATTATCTGTTTTAAATTTGGTCGCATTTTGAATTTCACATTTTATTATGATAATAACAAATCTTGGAGATAATTTTTTTTCGAAGAAAAAAACTTTTTGTATATGGCTAATTTGTTTATGGTATGTAACAAAGAATACACAGAATGGAAAGAACATCTCTTTCGTACAGCAACATATCTCTCTTCACACATACAAGTTGTATGCGAATTCAAAACACTTGTGAGAGAGAAAAACAACACAAAGTAAACAAAACTTTCCTTTGAAATTTAGTGAAAATTACACTCGCGATACATTTTTACACTAGCAAACAATATTATTATTATTTTTTCCACGCACATTTATTGCATTTTAACCCCTAACATGAACATTTTATATATATATATATATATATATATATATATATGTATAAAAAAATATATATGCACAAAAAAAAATTATTTTAAATTATTTTCATTATCATTAAAAAAAATCCAAAAAATATAATTATATTTATTGATGTAATCCGTTTAAAAAGATAAAAATTTATGAAAATCTTTATAATTGTGATGAATTATATTTAATAATTTTTGAATATTCTTCTGAGCAACTATGTGCGCTTATGATGTGTGGTGAAAGTGGTTTCACCACTAATACATATAAATAAATTTTGACTAACACAATCTTAGTTTTTTTTTTTTTTTTTTTTTTTTTTTTTTTGATAACAGAGTTAGGTTTTTTTACAAGCATTCCATTCTTTGTATTCTTTGGTATGAAATATTTTATTTCTTTTCATATACTCGGGTGATATATAGTTTTATGTTACTTTTATTTATTTTTTATTATTATTATTTATTAGTTTATTTTTTTGTATTCATAATTTTTTAATATTTAATTATTTTTTGTTTGTTTGAATAGAAACATTATGTGTAATTTTAGATATAAATATGGTTTTGTCAAACAACGATTAAGTAAATATACTGACATTGTCAATGTGTCCTGTCTAAAGGTATAATGATGTTATTAAAAAAATAAATATAAAATAATTAAATTGTTATAAAGAATATTAAAAATTGCAAAATTTCAGTAAAAATATTTTTTTTTTTACACTTAAGTTACCAATGTGTTTGTCATGCATTCAAATAAAACCCAATTGTTTAATTTGTTTCCGGAGAGAGTTAATAATGCGTATTTTTTCTTGTAAAATTAACTTATAAAAAATACATTTAGGTATTTTCGCATGATTAAAGAAAAATATGGCATAATTCCTTAAAATGTTTTGTATTACGGGGTTAACTATTTATATTTTAAGAACTAAGCTTATTTATAAGATAATAAAAGTATTCACTTCAAAAATTGTAACTTAAATAGACCCTTGCAAAGTAGAAAGATTGCATCGATTTTTACAAACCACATATAATAATATTTTACACAACTGTTGCAAAATTGTCAGAGTAGAACCAATTGTAAAATTATCAGGGTAAAAAGTTGGAAAGTTGCATCAATTTTATAATGTTGCTACTCTGTAAAAAATATGTAAATAGTACTAATATATCAGCTCTAAACTAAACTCTAAACATCACTGAAAATCAAACTCAACGCAAAAAAGTTAGAGCGCTATATCTTTTATGCCCTTCTCCACCTTACCGACAAATAATAAAATTTATGCCTTAAAGTATGTTTTCATATTTTCACTTTTGTGATTTAAAAACTAATCACAGCATAATATGTGTGTGAAGATAAATTTTAAAATTTATAACCCCAGACGCAAACCACGTTAGTTAACAGAGGTCTGTTAACTCGTTAACTAGCTCTGTTAAGCATGGAAAAACTGATATATTCAATAAAAATGGAATTAGGAACACATTTTTGGACCAAATGGGTCCAGAAAACCGTTACCATTACGAAATACACTCACATATCTTAAATTCAGGCAACTTTCTCAGAATTGGCTTTAAAACATGAATTTTACGATCATTCAAAATTTGGGATTCTGAGTGGGATGAATCCAGATTCCAGGGAAACAAGGCAACGTGGGCGGACAAAACTTTTTGGAGATGATAGATAAGGTATCCCACTATGTCCTCCACTTTTCAGATCCTTTAACAGTGTGAGTTGGAAGGAGTTATACAAATTTTTCAGAAATTTAAAATTTGGGATTCTGAGTGGGATGAATCCAGATTCCAGGGAAACAAGGCAACGTGGGCGGACAAAACTTTTTGAAGATGATAGATAAGGTATCCCACTATGTCCTCCACTTTTCAGATCCTTTAACAGTGTGAGTTGGAGGGAGTTATACAAATTTTTCAAAAATTTAAAATTTGGGATTCTGAGTGGGATGAATCCAGATTCCAGGGAAACAAGGCAACGTGGGCGGACAAAACTTTTTGGAGATGATAGATAAGGTATTCCACTATGTCCTCCACTTTTCAAATCCTTTAACAGTGTGAGTTGGAAGGAGTTATACAAAATTTTCAAAAATTTAAAATTTGGGATTCTGAGTGGGATGAATCCAGATTCCAGGGAAACAAGGCAACGTGGGCGGACAAAACTTTTTGGAGATTATAGATAAGGTATCCCACTATGTCCTCCACTTTTCAGATCCTTTAACAGTGTGAGTTGGAAGGAGTTATACAAATTTTTCAAAAATTTAAAATTTGGGATTCTGAGTGGGATGAATCCAGATTCCAGGGAAACAAGGCAACGTGGGCGGACAAAACTTTTTGGAGATGATAGATAAGGTATCCCACTATGTCCTCCACTTTTCAGATCCTTTAACAGTGTGAGTTGGAGGGAGTTATACAAATTTTTCAAAAATTTAAAATTTGGGATTCTGAGTGGGATGAATCCAGATTCCAGGGAAACAAGGCAACGTGGGCGGACAAAACTTTTTGGAGATGATAGATAAGGTATTCCACTATGTCCTCCACTTTTCAAATCCTTTAACAGTGTGAGTTGGAAGGAGTTATACAAAATTTTCAAAAATTTAAAATTTGGGATTCTGAGTGGGATGAATCCAGATTCCAGGGAAACAAGGCAACGTGGGCGGACAAAACTTTTTGGAGATGATAGATAAGGTATCCCACTATGTCCTCCACTTTTCAGATCCTTTAACAGTGTGAGTTGGAAAGAGTTATACAAATTTTTCAAAAATTTAAAATTTGGGATTCTGAGTGGGATGAATCCAGATTCCAGGGAAACAAGGCAACGTGGGCGGACAAAACTTTTTGAACATGATAGATAAGGTATCCCACTATGTCCTCCACTTTTCAGATCCTTTAACAGTGTGAGTTGGAGGGAGTTATACAAATTTTTCAAAAATTTAAAATTTGGGATTCTGAGTGGGATGAATCCAGATTCCAGGGAAACAAGGCAACGTGGGCGGACAAAACTTTTTGAAGATGATAGATAAGGTATCCCACTATGTCCTCCACTTTTCAGATCCTTTAACAGTGTGAGTTGGAGGGAGTTATACAAATTTTTCAAAAATTTAAAATTTGGGATTCTGAGTGGGATGAATCCAGATTTCAGGGAAACAAGGCAACGTGGGCGGACAAAACTTTTTGGAGATGATAGATAAGGTATCCCACTATGTCCTCCACTTTTCAGATCCTTTAACAGTGTGAGTTGGAAGGAGTTATACAAATTTTTCAAAAATTTAAAATTTGGGATTCTGAGTGGGATGAATCCAGATTCCAGGGAAACAAGGCAACGTGGGCGGACAAAACTTTTTGAAGATGATAGATAAGGTATCCCACTATGTCCTCCACTTTTCAGATCCTTTAACAGTGTGAGTTGGAGGGAGTTATACAAATTTTTCAAAAATTTAAAATTTGGGATTCTGAGTGGGATGAATCCAGATTCCAGGGAAACAAGGCAACGTGGGTGGACAAATCTTTTTGGAGATGATAGATTAGGTATCCCACTATGTCCTCCACTTTTTAAATCCTTTAACAGTGTGAGTTGGAAGGAGTTATAAAAATTTTTCAAAAATTTAAAATTTGGGATTCTGAGTGGGATGAATCCAGATTCCAGGGAAACAAGGCAACGTGGGCGGACAAAACTTTTTGGGGATGATAGATAAGGTATCCCACTATTTCCTCCACTTTTTAGATCCTTTAACAGTGTGAGTTGGAAGGAGTTATACAAAATTTTCAAAAATTTAAAATTTGGGATTCTGAGTGGGATGAATCCAGATTCCAGGGAAACAAGGCAACGTGGGCGGACAAAACTTTTTGGGGATGATAGATAAGGTATCCCACTATGTCCTCCACTTTTCAGATCCTTTAACAGTGTGAGTTGGAGGGAGTTATACAAATTTTTCAAAAATTTAAAATTTGGGATTCTGAGTGGGATGAATCCAGATTCCAGGGAAACAAGGCAACGTGGGCGGACAAAACTTTTTGGAGATGATAGATAAGGTATCCCACTATGTCCTCCACTTTTCAGATCCTTTAACAGTGTGAGTTGGAAGGAGTTATACAAATTTTTCAAAAATTTAAAATTTGGGATTCTGAGTGGGATGAATCCAGATTCCAGGGAAACAAGGCAACGTGGGCGGACAAAACTTTTTGGAGATGATAGATAAGGTATCCCACTATGTCCTCCACTTTTCAGATCCTTTAACAGTGTGAGTTGGAAGGAGTTATACAAATTTTTCAAAAATTTAAAATTTGGGATTCTGAGTGGGATGAATCCAGATTCCAGGGAAACAAGGCAACGTGGGTGGACAAATCTTTTTGGAGATGATAGATTAGGTATCCCACTATGTCGTCCACTTTTTAAATCCTTTAACAGTGTGAGTTGGAAGGAGTTATAAAAATTTTTCAAAAATTTAAAATTTGGGATTCTGAGTGGGATGAATCCAGATTCCAGGGAAACAAGGCAACGTGGGCGGACAAAACTTTTTGGGGATGATAGATAAGGTATCCCACTATTTCCTCCACTTTTTAGATCCTTTAACAGTGTGAGTTGGAAGGAGTTATACAAAATTTTCAAAAATTTAAAATTTGGGATTCTGAGTGGGATGAATCCAGATTCCAGGGAAACAAGGCAACGTGGGCGGACAAAACTTTTTGGGGATGATAGATAAGGTATCCCACTATGTCCTCCACTTTTTAGATCCTTTAACAGTGTGAGTTGGAAGGAGTTATACAAATTTTTCAAAAATTTAAAATTTGGGATTCTGAGTGGGATGAATCCAGATTCCAGGGAAACAAGGCAACGTGGGCGGACAAAACTTTTTGGAGATGATAGATAAGGTATCCCACTATGTCCTCCACTTTTCAGATCCTTTAACAGTGTGAGTTGGAAGGAGTTATACAAATTTTTCAAAAATTTAAAATTTGGGATTCTGAGTGGGATGAATCCAGATTCCAGGGAAACAAGGCAACGTGGGCGGACAAAACTTTTTGGAGATGGTAGATATCGAAGCGCATTTCACGAAGGTAAATCATATTAAATATAAGCCAAATTACTGACCTTTGGAGCTGGATATCTAATATTTTTAAATTATTGCTAAATGAGAATATAACTACAGACGTGGAAATATCTTTAAAAAACCTGGAAAATAGTACAAAAATGTACCTTGAGGAGACAGATGACTTTAATATTGAAGAAATTAAAGATAAGAATACTGGAATAAAAACCCCAAACTATAAAAAGAGTCCATTCTATTTAAAAAGTTATCAAATATTTAATAAGGTTTTGAAATCAAAACAAAAATCAAATTCAATAAATGAGTACCATAATAAAGAATTTGCTGAATTAATACTGAAAAAGTATGCCCCATACATGCCACTATGGACAAACATTATGGGAAAGTTCGTAGACAAAACCAATACAAGAGTTTCCAACAGTCCTGTGGAGAGCTACTTTAATATAACAAAAAATGTAACCTTAGAAGGGAAAAGTTTGGTGGTGCCTACGGAATACGTCCGAAAAAGCTATACATATGTCAAAGCAAAATTAACTGATGCCGAAAATACGTATGCTTGTAATCAAAGTATCCAAAAACAAAGTAAGACTGTTCAAAAGCCAATAATATTAGAGGAAGACCAATGGAAGAGGACTCCAAAAAAAGATAAAGGGAAAATTAACCGAAAAATAATATTCGATAAAATATTATTGCAATTCTCGTCGTGGCCAAGGGATATAAAAGTAAAACGTTATATATTGCTGACATATAATAAGGTATACAAGAATAAGACGGTTCCTTATCCCCTAACAATTGATTTGACTGAATTTAAAAGTTTGGACTCTACAAAATGCATTTTTAATAATGTAATTGATATCTACATAACAATACTATTAAATTGCTCCAACAAATCGGCGTTTTCATTTTCTTGCGAAGAAGGCAAAATTTTTTTCTTCTGCAAAAACAAAGTTGAACTTCCAGTGCATAAATTTAATCATATATTTATTCCAATTATACATCAAAGCCACTACACTGTTGCGTATTTGAATACGAAAAACAAATACTTTTATTTTATAAATTCGACTAAAAACAATATACCAAATAAAAACACAATATTTAAAACATTTTTGGATAATGTAAATGATAAATCGTGGAAATATAGTGAAATTGAACACGACTATCAAAATGATAGCTTCAACTGCGGTGTTTTTATTTGCCTATATATTGAAGCTTTACTTCACGACAAGCCCCTAACGAACCTACCAAACCCTAACATTTATAGGGAAACAATTAAAAAGTGTTTAATAGAATATGCCGATGACATGAGTGAAATATGTGTCCATTGCGGTGATAAAGTTCTAAACCCTACATTTCAATGTTCTGAGTGCAATCGCCCTGCATGTTTCGGCTGCATTAAATACCATTACCAGTGTAAAGAAAAAGAAAAGCTATGCATATTTTGTAAAAAATAAAATATAATAATGGCACAGGATGACAAAGAATTTTTTTTTCCCTTTCTAAATCATTTTAAATACACGTAATCATGGAGATCAGCACTTTGAAATACTAAATTATTTTGTAAATCCTTTCACTTCGATTTGAAAATTTGTCCGTAAAAATTTTTGAAAAACGAAAACATTTACATGAAAAAGTTTTCAAAATGAAGTGAAGTGTTTTACAAAATATGCCTCATAATTTCAAAAAGGTAAGCACAGACTTAGTACTCCCTGATCACGTGTATTACACAAATTAAACAAATGATATCCATGTGCTTCAAGAATGTACTAATTTTTTTATTAATAACTCAGTGCTACAAAATAAAAATAAAAAATAAATACACTTATAACATAGTGTAATAAATATTTAACATTTAAATATTTAAACATTTGATTCTACCTTTTATTTTTAAGCTTAAGAATAATGTTATCAACAATAATAAAATATTATTAAATTAAATAAACTAAATTTTAAACTGTTTATTTCGCATGAAAGCTAATTAATTTTATCGTTTTGCAAAATATGAATGCATATGTATGTGATACTATAATTTAAGGATTTTATTTTTATTCACGTCGAAATTAAATTAAATAAAATGAAATTCTTTTAATAATAAAAAAGTAGCTCCTTTTTTACTTCTATTTACAATTATTTTCCTGAGAAACAGAATTCTGAATCAGAATCCCAAATTTTAAATTTTTGAAAAATCTGTATAACTCCTTCCAACTCACACTGTTAAAGGATCTGAAAAGTGGAGGACATAGTGGGATACCTTATCTATCATCTTCAAAAAGTTTTGTCCGCCCACGTTGCCTTGTTTCCCTGGAATCTGGATTCATCCCACTCAGAATCCCAAATTTTAAATTTCTGAAAAATTTGTATAACTCCTTCCAACTCACACTGTTAAAGGATCTGAAAAGTGGAGGACATAGTGGGATACCTTATCTATCATCTCCAAAAAGTTTTGTCCGCCCACGTTGCCTTGTTTCCCTGGAATCTGGATTCATCCCACTCAGAATCCCAAATTTAAAATTTTTGAAAAATTTGTATAACTCCTTCCAACTCACACTGTTAAAGGATCTGAAAAGTGGAGGACATAATGGGATACCTTATCTATCATCTCCAAAAAGTTTTGTCCGCCCACGTTGCCTTGTTTCCCTGGAATCTGGATTCATCCCACTCAGAATCCCAAATTTTAAATTTTTGAAAAATTTGTATAACTCCTTCCAACTCACACTGTTAAAGGATCTGAAAAGTGGAGGACATAGTGGGATACCTTATCTATCATCTCCAAAAAGTTTTGTCCGCCCACGTTGCCTTGTTTCCCTGGAATCTGGATTCATCCCACTCAGAATCCCAAATTTTAAATTTTTGAAAAATTTGTATAACTCCTTCCAACTCACACTGTTAAAGGATCTGAAAAGTGGAGGACATAGTGGGATACCTTATCTATCATCTCCAAAAAGTTTTGTCCGCCCACGTTGCCTTGTTTCCCTGGAATCTGGATTCATCCCACTCAGAATCCCAAATTTTAAATTTTTGAAAAATTTGTATAACTCCTTCCAACTCACACTGTTAAAGGATCTGAAAAGTGGAGGACATAGTGGGATACCTTATCTATCATCTCCAAAAAGTTTTGTCCGCCCACGTTGCCTTGTTTCCCTGGAATCTGGATTCATCCCACTCAGAATCCCAAATTTTAAATTTTTGAAAAATTTGTATAACTCCTTCCAACTCACACTGTTAAAGGATCTGAAAAGTGGAGGACATAGTGGGATACCTTATCTATCATCTCCAAAAAGTTTTGTCCGCCCACGTTGCCTTGTTTCCCTGGAATCTGGATTCATCCCACTCAGAATCCCAAATTTTAAATTTTTGAAAAATTTGTATAACTCCTTCCAACTCACACTGTTAAAGGATCTGAAAAGTGGAGGACATAGTGGGATACCTTATCTATCATCTCCAAAAAGTTTTGTCCGCCCACGTTGCCTTGTTTCCCTGGAATCTGGATTCATCCCACTCAGAATCCCAAATTTTAAATTTTTGAAAAATTTGTATAACTCCCTCCAACTCACACTGTTAAAGGATCTGAAAAGTGAAGGACATAGTGGGATACCTTATCTATCATCTTCAAAAAGTTTTGTCCGCCCACGTTGCCTTGTTTCCTTGGAATCTGGATTCATCCCACTCAGAATCCCAAATTTTAAATTTTTGAAAATTTTGTATAACTCCTTCCAACTCACACTGTTAAAGGATTTGAAAAGTGGAGGACATAGTGGGATACCTTATCTATCATCTTCAAAAAGTGTTGTCCGCCCACGTTGCCTTGTTTCCCTGGAATCTGGATTCATCCCACTCAGAATCCCAAATTTTAAATTTTTGAAAAATTTGTATAACTCTTTCCAACTCACACTGTTAAAGGATCTGAAAAGTGGAGGACATAGTGGGATACCTTATCTATCATCTCCAAAAAGTTTTGTCCGCCCACTTTGCCTTGTTTCCCTGGAATCTGGATTCATCCCACTCAGAATCCCAAATTTTAAATTTTTGAAAATTTTGTATAACTCCTTCCAACTCACACTGTTAAAGGATTTGAAAAGTGGAGGACATAGTGGAATACCTTATCTATCATCTCCAAAAAGTTTTGTCCGCCCACGTTGCCTTGTTTCCCTGGAATCTGGATTCATCCCACTCAGAATCCCAAATTTTAAATTTTTGAAAAATTTGTATAACTCCCTCCAACTCACACTGTTAAAGGGTCTGAAAAGTGGAGGACATAGTGGGATACCTTATCTATCATCTTCAAAAAGTTTTGTCCGCCCACGTTGCCTTGTTTCCCTGGAATCTGGATTCATCCCACTCAGAATCCCAAATTTTAAATTTCTGAAAAATTTGTATAACTCCTTCCAACTCACACTGTTAAAGGATCTGAAAAGTGGAGGACATAGTGGGATACCTTATCTATCATCTCCAAAAAGTTTTGTCCGCCCACGTTGCCTTGTTTCCCTGGAATCTGGATTCATCCCACTCAGAATCCCAAATTTTGAATGATCGTAAAATTCATGTTTTAAAGCCAATTCTGAGAAAGTTGCCTGAATTTAAGATATGTGAGTGTATTTCGTAATGGTAACGGTTTTCTGGACCCATTTGGTCCAAAAATGTGTTCCTAATTCCATTTTTATTGAATATATCAGTTTTTCCATGCTTAACAGAGCTATGTTAACGAGTTAACAGACCTCTGTTAACTAACGTGGTTTGCGTCTGGGGTTATAAATTTTAAAATTTATCTTCACACACATCAGCATAATGATATATAAATAATCTTCAAATCATATACATATATACAGATATACGAATCGTTTTACAAAAGGGGTCCATTTTAAATTTAAACAAATATTTTTCGAAACAACTAACTACGGCCACTCCTTCATTATATGATGTAGTAATTTTTTTAATGCGTTGAATAAGTGTTGAAAATCAATATTAATGGATATTGAAATATTTGTATTGAGTCAATATAAGGAAACTGTATCATATGTTTTATTTATTTATTTGTTTATTTATTTATACTTTTTTCTCAAATAACCGTAAAAATTTATTCCCGCATTTCTTAATATATCCTAATTGGATATGCTATGCGAATTTTTAGAAGGTGTATCCCTATTGTACCGACTTATTTATATACATACTTCGATATAGGTTTCATATAAAAAATAAAAGATTTTTGGCGGAATTCAACTGTCAAGTTTAATGTTTGCCTATAACTCGGTTGTTTATAGAAAAAAAAAAAAAACGATATTTTAGAAAAATATTTACAAATATTTGTACAAAAACTAATTCTAAAGCTTACATAGAAGCTTCACAAAGTCTAAAGATGCGTTTTGACCGATATCTCAGTTACTAATGAACTGATTTTGTTTATTTTTTCTGCAAAAAATATTCCAAAAAAAAAAAAAAAATGATTCCGAATTTTCTGTGAAAAAATGAAGTCGCTAGCTTATATTAGAAAAGGCTTAGAAAAGTCGAAAACAAACACGTTTTTAGAAGTATTTTCGATACCTCGGCCGTTAATAGACCGATTTTGTTGATTTTTATTAGTGTTGATTGTATTCTCTATAATTTGATGCAAAATTTCTAGGGTTGCAAAATTTTGAGGTAAATACCTTTAATATCAATTGACCAAGATTTTAATTAAATTGAGACAGAGACAGAACACCAAAATTAAAAATATGTATAATAACACAGGTCAACACTAAAAAAGTATCGTGAAAAATAGTCATTCCAATCACCAGGAACACTTCAGCTTTTCTCCATCATGTCACATTTTTAACCCTTTGTCTACAAAAGAAAATATGCTTCGTGAATAATTTTCAGGTTATATAATTTTCTAGGTAATAGGAAGTTCAAATTGGTCATTCACGTTTTATAGACAAGAAATGGTGCTACAAAAATATAGTTAGTATAATATAAAAATCAATGAAGTTGTAAAGATCATAAAGCCCTGGAAAAATGAACTGTAAGGAGTGGATATAGGGAGAAATTTTTATTTGTTATAATTAAAACATAACCGTAAATCTCAAAAGTGTTTACATTTTTAAAATCGTATTGGCAGAAAATGTGATTTTGGAAACATAAAAATTTTGAAAACATAAAAATCCAAATTTAAATAACAAATTCAACAAATATTATAAGAAATAAGTGAATAATTTTGCTTAATTTTTACTCCTTAAACTAAATATTGTGAAAAAAGTTAAATGAAAAGTTAATTGTCAATCACGTCGCACTTTTAACCCATTGATCCTTGTTTTATAGAGAAGGAATAGTGCAACAAAAGTGTAGAACATGCAGTGTCTCCAACTTGTCTTATATAGACCCTAGAAGTCTTTAAAATTATCAAAATTCCCGAAGCTATTGGAGCAATAAGCGATGAACAAGGAGAGTTTTTATTGCATGCAGAGAAAAATTTTTTTTTGAATTTTAATAACTCTGTATTTATGATAATATATTTCTTTAAATTTTATCATTTAATGTTTACACTCAATAAAAATTTTTGATATGGTTGACTGCAAAAATTATATGTTTTTAAATATTTTTACCAGAAACAAAATTTTATTAATATGAAAAATATCATTACTTCTATAACCATTAAATATTTGCAGTCCTTTTTCCTTGTCCTTAAACCATATTATGTTTTTGAACCATGTTAATATTATACCCATGACAATAAAATGTTTCAAATAAATGTAATACTTATCCTTTTCATAAATTTAGTGGAAAAATTCAATAGTTGTTTATTTGTTTTTAAATATATTTTGTTTTTAATGCTTGTTTTACAACTTCATTGTAATTCACATTTAGTTTATATATGAAAAAATATAAATATGCAAGGTTTGGTTATACGCGGTGTGATTCAAGCAATACAAGTTATTAGTTAAATACCATTAAAGGGTTTAATTAAAATAAACATATCTTACAAAAACATATCGTACAAATGAATAAAATTAATGAACAAATAATATGTAGATATTTTTTTTTTTTTTTTTTTGGGCTAATGAACACTTTTCTCTATTATTTTCAATAAAAAATTTATGAAAATAATAATTGTTTGTTAATGCGTTTTATTTTAATATTTGATAAGCTGGCATAATAGTATGATAAAATGAAATAATATGATAAGATTGGATAACTATATGATAACATGGGATAATAATAATAATAATAATAATAATAATAATAATATGATAAAATGGAATAATATTACAATGTGGTATAATAATATAATAAAATAGAATAATAAATAACATCAAATCATAATCTGATAGAATGGGATAATGATGTAGTAAGATTATTAAATTATATGTTAAACTATAATCATAACATGAAAAAAAAACGAACCATAAAGTCGGGCACAATATGACAATATAAAATCATAATAATTATTACTTATAATCATTTCTATTTTTCGCTGTGATCATATGTTCCAATCATAATATGTTGCTTTTAGATTATGGTCCTATAACTATATTTTTTCTCTACATGTGAGAGATTATATCAAACCATATGGAATCCTACAATGTTGACAGACTATTGCTGCTTCTTAGTGTGAGAAAAAATTAAAAATTGTACTTTCTTAAATACTAATTTAAGAAAACTAAATGCATACATTTTTCAATGAAGCTGAAAATAAAATCATTATATCTCTTAGTTGTCATATGAATTAAATATTTCATTTAACTTTCTACACTATATTTAGCCTAAGGAGTAAGAATTAAGAAAAGTATAAATTTTTTATAATTTTTTGTTGAGTTTTTTTTTTATTAAAATTTCATTTTTTATTTTTTCAAACTTTTAAAAATCTTACTATTTTTGAGATCTAGGGTCATGTGTTAGTTGTATCAAATACAAATTTCCCCTGTACATCTACTCCTTATACCTCATTGTTCCATGATTTTATGAGGGTTAATTGATAAATTTTTGATTTTTACAATTTTAAAGACCTATGGACTATGTGTTGCAAGTTGAAGACTTGACTTATACTATATTTTTGTAGCACCATTTAATGTCTATAAAACATGGGTGAATAAATTGCTTTACATATTACATATAAAATTATATAACTCCACAGAGAAGCATATTTTCTTTAGACATTTTTGAAAATACATATTAAGGGTCCTATATTCAAAACCCTCTATATCGAAAAATACAACTGTTTATTCCTCTTATTTTGCAAGTATTTAAAAATTTTTTCTTTTACAATACTTATTTAAAACCACGACTATATCTTACATATGATTTGTTTTTAATATTTTACGATATTGGCAGTTTTAAAGAGACATAGAGGGTTTTGCACTTTTAAAATATTTAATGTATATGTTTAATAACGATATAGATAGTTTTGCATTGTAAAAAATACATTTAATTACTTAATTAATGTACGATTTTAAAAGTTTTTTGAAACTAGTTAATAATTTAAAAAAAAACCAACATAATTCAAATAGGTTACTTTATTTTGGGATCGGAGTAGAAGGAATGGTACCAAAATAATAATTATTGAAGTAAAAATTTTGTTATCGCTTAGATGAAGAACTATTAGAGCGAAAGTTTTAAAATTGTGTGGGAATAATTTCCTTATCAAGAATAACTGAGATGAAAATTGGCCGGCAGCTCTAGGGGAAGTGTTAGCCCCCATACAAGATAAATCTTAATTATAGCATATCTAAGGAACTATTACAGTGAAAGTGACGAAATTTAGTGGGAATAATTTTCTTGACAAGTTCCACAGTTGATATGAAAATAAGTAGGGTAGGTTTAGAGGGGGTAGTAGTTAATATTTATTATTGTATATATAAAGAAATATTCAAGCGATTTAATTTTTTTTTGGCCATATTCATATTCAGCGTGTATAAATTAGTCAGAAGTGATACACACTTAATTGCACTTAAAAATAAAGTTTTTTTTTTTTGTAATGATGGAAGGCAAGCGGCGACGGGCGACAATTAGCTGATCTTGTCCATATGAAAAAAATTCAACGCTCTGCCCCATCTACAGCATTACCAGATTAAATGACAATTTTTTAATTTTTGTAAATTAATGATTTATTTTTAAGCTGATAATAGTGCTGTCGCCCGTCGCCCGTCGCCACGTGACGCATACATTGGCTTTCTACTATAAGATAGAGGAATACGAAAACGTTGTTAAAATTGCAAAAACTAGGAATTTTCATTTGAAATTTATATCATAGATGAGGGTTGCTATAGGGATTATAATGGCATCAAGAACAATTTCATGAAAATCTGGGTTTTGAATATTTTCTTTTAATGTTTGTTATATTTTTTTTTTGCATATTTGTACTTTAAAATAAAAATTTACTTTTTGGAAATTCGTACTTGAATAAAATTTTACCTTTTTGAAATTCGTTTTTCATTCTAAATGGTACTTGAAGTTGGCCCTTTTTATGAAAATTGGTACAGTTTTTAAAAATTTGTATATAAAACTTTTTTTAATCGGTTTTTTTTTTATAATATAACATGGAAATGTCTACTATTTTTTTTTAATTTTAACTTTTTTAAAATAGTTTTTTTATTTTATTTTGGTTTGTAAATTGGTACTTCGAAAAAATAATAATAATAATAGTTCTTTTTTACAAATTAATACTTTTTCCAAATTGTTACTCTTTATGAAAGTTCGTACTTTTTGAGGATTGTTTTTTTAAATTTTTTTATGGTTCTACTTTCTTCGAAAAAGAGAGCTATTTTTAGGAAAATTTAAACTTTTTTGGAAAATGGTACCGGTATTGAAAAATAATGCTTGTTTTGTTTGTTAAATGCTTATGCATTTGGCGTTTGTGCTGATATTTGTAAGACACAAAAATATTGGTCGTACCAACCTTTAAGTGTATAAATCGTTTCAGAATCATTTTTTTGAGTGATTCTGAGTGTTCTTCAATAAAGCTTCTCTAGATTCAAAAAACGTAACATAATATTCTTTTTTGCGTTCTTATTTATTATTATTATTTAAACTAACAGTAAAAAGCAACAAAAATATGAAGAGATGTTTGTGAAAGGTTTTCAATGGAAATGGTAATCTTCAATAGCAAAATTATCAGAAGTTTTTCCGATATTTTTTATGTAACACACATGTCTCTAAATTATGAAAAAGCCTTAGAAAATTAATTTTAACATATGGATGGTCTAAAGCCAAAGCGATAACAAACTTTTTGCCACATTGCTTGTCTTAAATGGCTTATAATAGATTAAGTTACCCTCGTATTAAATTGTGTAATTATCTGTACAGCAATTTCTAGTTGAAAACATTTACAAAATTCCATT
The DNA here is from genome assembly GCA_932274085.1 of Protocalliphora azurea. Lineage (NCBI taxonomy): Eukaryota > Metazoa > Arthropoda > Insecta > Diptera > Calliphoridae > Protocalliphora > Protocalliphora azurea. Next base: position 149,999,664 of record OW026521.1, on the reverse strand, counting down.
AAAACATAAAAGATTATGTATATTTATGTATGTGTAAAATTTCAATGAATTACATAAATTACAATGTTTTAGTTATATACGAAAAAATCCGTATTTAAAATTGCATACAAGCGGACGGACATTCGTATATCATCATGACAATATTGGTAAATTCAAATGTGTATTTTTTTATTTATGTGTATGCATAAGTATTTTATATATTCGTAAATGTACATCAAACAGTGGAACAATAAATTATTAAACATCCGCCGCACTTCTGACATACAATTGTATGCGTTTTAATAAAATGCATAACTTATATTACATAAATTAACCAATGACTTAAAAAAAAGGCACACTTCACTGAAAATATTTTATTTGAATACATTACAATTTTATGTGTGTAATATAAAACTAGTATTATTGTAAAGTAAACATTTTATCTAAAAAAAAATAGTTTAGCATTTCCATATTCTATGTTTTGTATTACCTAGATTTAATTGGCATTGTTTACACTATCCATTAAAAATTTCAAGTCATAAATTTAAATATAAAATCAAATAAAATTCAAGTTGGGGGTACCATTAAGCAAATTATTAAAATTTATTTTAGGCAAATATATTGTTGTTTTTTTATTTTAATTTTTTTGTTTTGTTATTTTATTAAAATAATAAAAAATACATAATTTCTAGGGATTACACTTATTTAAGTAAATATTTGCCCAATGTGTCCGCAAATTTGGTAATATAAACCAACATTCTATACATTTTTTATTTCATAACATCAAATCTAGTCCACATTTTTATTTTAGGCTTTAATTAAGTTTTTTAACTCTTTCGTATTTTTTCTCTCTTAAATAAAATAACTCATATTTATAAATAAAGTTCACAACTTGAATAAAATTTAATAAGTTTTTATTGCTGTATAAACTTTTTTCGTAATTAAACAGAAAACATGACTATTGTTTTCATTTTCATTCAAGCGAGATTGAAATAAAAACACATAAATAGAAAACTTTTTTTTATGTAAAAAAAATATTTAATTTTTATGTTAAAAATAAATACTTATTTTATAACGCAATAAATTAATGAATTTGAAATTATAATTTTTATAATAAATAAAATTTTTTCGTATGATTTTGAAATCAGTATCAGGACAGATTATTTAAACAAATTTTAAAATTTATTTCTCCTTGCATTTTTATACCCATCATAAAAAAAGATGGGGGGAGTTATATTGGTTTTGTGTGATCATTTAATATATATATATATATTTTTAGGATTTTTTTTTTCATAAAAAAATACGTTTACAACGAACTCCCACAAATACTAGTTTTAGGAAAATAAAATTGCACAATTCAAAATGTTTCAAAAAACTTTCATTCATTTCAATTTAAATTATTTGACAAATAAAAATAATTTTCATTAATATCAATTTAAATTTAAATTTTATATTTATAGATGTTGACCTTTTTAACACAACGCATACACATTTATCGAAATAGCTAAAAATAAATCAGAAATTATAAAAGGATTAAAAACTAAATATTAGCAAATCTCTATTCCTCAAAGAGTAAAGATATCAAAACATGCCAATTTCGAAACCTCGGTAATAAAATATAATATTGAAATCGCATAAAAAAATTAATTAATCTCAATTTGCCACATGTGACTGATGAATGCAAAAAAATATTCTTCCTGATATGTGTATTAAAAATGTCAATATTTAAAAATCATAAATGTAGCCCATTTTTAAAGGAAAGAAATACGCTTTAATTACAAATATTAGTATCGTAATAAAGAACGTGTATTTTGTTAACAAAAACAATTTTTTGGAATTTTACGGATATAACGAACTAAATTTGTCTATATCTATATCTATATCTATATATATATATATATCTATATCTATATCTATATCTATATCTATATCTATATCTATATCTATATCTATATCTATATCTATATCTATATCTATATCTATATCTATATCTATATCTATATCTATATCTATATCTATATCTATATCTATATCTATATTTATATTTATATTTATATTTATATTTATATCTATATCTATATCTATATTTATATCTATATCTATATCTATATCTATATCTATATCTATATCTATATCTATATCTATATCTATATCTATATCTATATATATATCTATATCTATATCTATATCTATATCTATATCTATATCTATATCTATATCTATATCTATATCTATATCTATATCTATATCTATATCTATATCTATATCTATATCTATATCTATATCTATATCTATATCTATATCTATATCTATATCTATATCTATATCTATATCTATATCTATATCCATATCTATATCTATATCTATATCTATATCTATATCTATATCTATATCTATATCTATATCTATATCTATATCTATATCTATATCTATATCTGTATCTATATCTATATCTGTATCCATATCTATATATCTATATCTATATCTATATCTATATCTATATCTATATCTATATCTATATCTATATTTAAATCTATATATATATCTATATCTATATCGGTCCCTTTGAGTTCGTTATAACAGTATAAGGTTTGTTTCTTATTGAAAATGGGCGAAATAAACAAAAAATTATAGGACAAATACTACATAGAAAATGTTAGTGTCCGTCGTAACTCCATTTCACACTTTTTCGACGATATCTCTCAAATAGAAGCATGTACGGCAAAGAAATTTTGTATAAATAGTTCAAGGATTAATGTAAACTCGAAAACTAAAAATGGAGTTGTGTGTTTACCATCTCCCATATAAGGTGAAATTTTGAATTAGGGTGGCACAGAGACAAATTCGGCCAAGCCGAATATAACATTTTTACTTATTAAGTAAAGTAACGTTTAGGTTTTTATAGTTGGAACAACAAATCGACTTTTAGACGTTTTTAAAAATAGATTTTTTGATTTTTTTTTAAATAGTAGATTTTTCGACTTTTTTTTAATTTTGAAGTAGTTGACTTTTTGACTATTACAAACTTTTCGACATTTTCCGACTTTTCAACTATTTTGAACTTTTTTCGACTCTTTTCGATTGTATACGAAATTTTCTAGATTTTTCGATTATCTTGACTATTTTTTTTTTTTGTTTTTTTTTTTTTTTTTTGTTATTTGTCTTATAAAAACTTAAAATATATACAACGCAATCAAATATGTTGATTAATTAACAGACAATATATGCAATGAAATTGCTGGTTACATACAAAAATATATTTTAACGATACTATTTTCAACAGTTAGATGATGTAATTGTAAACTGCTAAGAAACTATTCCTTTTTAAATAGAGTGATTTTTTTTTTCGAATTTTTGCGACTATTTTTTACTTTTTCCGACTTTTTGACTATTTTCGGTTTTTCGACAATTTTTGACTATTTCCGACTATTTTCGACTTTTTCCGACTACTTTCGACTATCTAGTAACAAGAAAGACTTTTTTCAATAAGTCAGTTGTTCGATTATTCGAAAGTCGATTTGGTGAACCCTAATACTGTTATTTGACAATTTTATAAAAATTATTCATTTAAACAGTGTTCGTTTTCAATATTCATCATTGTTATTAGGAAATTGTGTTGCCCTGTTGTTACTAGTTGCACCCGACTTGGCACAGATTCGTAGATTTTGTAATACTAAAATATTTTGCAACGCAAAAAACGCTCTTTAGGCCCGAGCTATTAACATCGACAGTATTATTTTGCTGGAGAATCTAATTTTAGCATGAAATTCATTAGCAAAGAGTATGGACTCACTGCCTAGTAAATTTAAGTAGTCCCGTGAATTCATTTTGCTAGGTTCACTAAATATTTTCAACTTTTCTCTATAACCAAATTCGTCATTTATTATGAGCCATTCGCCACTATGGTTGCGCTTGAAGCATGCTCTTTGTGGACGTCGAATACCTTGGCAATATTCGTGATTGGAAGATTTAAAAATCATATTTTTCATCCCTCATGCCCATGAACTAAACCCTCTTTTATTATTATTTTTTTGTACGAGTCCAATTATTAAAAAATTATGACTTCTCCATTATATTTCTAAACACGTTGTTTTTGGTAAAAAAATTCTAAATTTTTTCTTAAGTCCTGCTAATCAGCAGTTGATTATAGGTCATCACTCTTAGAAACATAGCTTTTTTTTTTTCTTTGAAAATTTGGATCAGCCTTTTCTGCAGACACTACTTTGCAAACCTTTATATAAATAATGAGTCATAAATTAATGATTGTAGCACTTATTTCAAAAGTTCAGTGCCTGGTGATGTTTTGGCTATACATTTAAGCGTCTTAAATAATCCCCAATTAATTTTAATATTAACTTTAATAGTTCAAACTGAGGTTGAGTAAAAAATCAATTTGCACATATAATTATTTTCTATTAATATTTAGTTAATGATTTGTCTATTATAACGGTGCTACGAATAAAATGTCGAGAGAAACCTAATATTTTGCAAATAGGAACAATAGAAAATTTAGAAAAAAGCTATCGCTCTTGGAATATATAATAACGAGAAAACAAATATTGCACATATAATTTTTTGATAGGGGCATAAGTATTGTGAATAAATAGTTCGATATCAATGATAGTTTTATTATTATCTCATTTAAAGTTGTTTAAATGATTTGTTTAATGAAATTTTACTTTAAACTCAAACAAATTGTAAATACGTTTTTTCTAACCTTGAAATCTATTTATTAAATTAACTCTCTTATCTCTTAACATTTGTTAAACAAAATAAAAAAGGTAATAAAATTAAAGCATTTTTTGATATCATAATTTAACAAACATTAAAAAGAGCCTTTTTGCTTAAAACAAATAAAATAAGAATAATGATTTATTATACTTTAAAACACAAGAATATTTTTAATAATACGAGGGCGGATCAATAAGTCCATGACTTTTCGAACTTCCCTCGTAGTTATATGAAATGCAACAATATTCCCATCAAGTACCACCTGTTAATAGACTACTGTCAAATTTTGAGCATGTGTCGTCATTTACTTTGCGTTTAACAGCTGCTCAAAACATACAACCTCGTGTATTTTTCTAAAAATGTAAAAAAGTGAATTTCGAGTGCTCATTAAACAATCCGTCAATCAAACCAAGGAAAAGCTCGATAAATACTATGGGGACTCTGCAACATCGATTTCAATGGTAAAAATATGGTTTACTGACTTTGGTTGTGGTCGCACAAGTACAAATGACACTGAACGTTCTGGACGGCCAATTGAGGTCAGTACTCCCGAAAATGTCGAAAAAATCCACGATATGGTGTTGGCCGACCGAAGAGTAAAAGTGCGTGAGATTGTTGATGCCACAAGCAGATCTAATGGCAGTGTGGTTTCGATTTTAAATGATCAGCTGAGTTTAAGAAAGTTGTCTGCAAGATGGGTGCCACGTTTGCTCTCAATTGACCATAAACGTAAACGTATGACAACTTCAAAGGATTGTTGGAAGTTGTTTAACCGCAATCCGAATGAGTTTTTGCTGCGTTTTGTAACTGTGGATGAAACATGGATCCATTACTGTACTCCGGAGACCAAACAGCAGTCTAAACAATGGGTTTCTCCGGGTGAACCTCCTCCGAAGATGGACAAGGTAAGTTTGTCGGCCAATAAGGTGATGGTAACAGCTTTTTGGGATGCAAGCGGGATAATCCACATCGATTACTTTCAAAAGGGGAAAACAATAAACGGCGAATATTATTCCAACTTATTAATGAGGATTTAAAAAGAAAACGATCCCATATAGCCAAGAAAAAAGTTCTTTTTCATCAAGATAATGCAAGTGCAGTCTCAATGGCAAAACTCTATGAATTGGTACCTAATCCACCATATTCTCCGGATTTAGCCCCAAGTGACTACTTCCTATTTCCAAACCTAAAGAAATGGCTCGGTGGAAAGAGATTCAGCTCCAACGATGAAATTATTGACCAAACAAATGCCTATTTTATGGACCTCGAAAAATTATTTTTTTTGTGCAAAGTAAATGACGATTCTTACTCAAAATTTGACAGTAGTCTGTTAACAGGTGGTACTTGATGGGAATAGTGTTGCATTTCATACAACTACTAGGGAAGTTCGAAAAGTCACGGACGTATTGATCCGCCCTCGTAATAGTAGCGTAAGTTCGAATTTAGATAGATTAATGTAATAGGTGGATATTTTATAAAAGTGTAATTTTTGTACCCTACACCACCATATAGGTGGTTGGGGTATTATGCGTTTATGCTGATGTTTGTAATGCATGGAAAAAGTTATCCAACACCTACCTTAAAGTATACCAATCGACTCAGAATAACTTGTTAAATCGATGTAATGATATCCGTTCTTCCGTACATCCGTCCGTCTGGCTGGCTGACCATGTAAACCTTGTTTACAAAGTAATCTTAAAGATAATTCAATGAAATTTGTTATGATCGGTACATTATTTCACCTAGCCCCCATACAAATGTCCTCCAGGAATAGATTTTAAACACTCAAAAATGCCTTAAAGATAAGAATATTTTAATGAAGTTCTGTACAAGTATTAATCTTTGTACCAAATTTTATGAAGATCGGTCCACAATTGACCATAGTTTCCATATAAACCCCTTTTCCGAAAATCACTTCGATAAATAAATGACACGGAGGAGACATCAAAATATCACGATGATATTCCCTGAAACAACAACCAATTTAAAAAAGTACTATTTTTCAAAAGAACATTTTGTTTTAAAGTAGGTACCATTTTTGAAAAAGTGTGCTTACCAATTTGTAAAAAAAGTAACATTTAAGAAAAAAAGGACCAATTTCAAACAAATAAGTATTATAATTATCATTTAAAAAAAGTACCAACAAATTAAAATAATATTTTAATTTTCATAAAGAATATAATTAGTTTATAGTTTTTTTGTTGAACCTTTTTATAGTTATTTTATAATTTTTGTATTTCGGATTAAGTTTATTGAATAATTGTAGAAGAATACACTGTAAAAGTTTTATTGGACACTCGGCAGAATGGAATGCATTTTATAGTCAGCCACGTCCGTCATCAGCACTCTTCAGCGTCCTACCGTGATGTTCTCTGTAAACATCATCTATTTAACTTAGAACTTTTAGAGAAATGTAAATTATTTCCCTATAGCTTTTTTAAAATTATTTTGCATTCTCCTTTGTCAATTATTATTGTTTATGTGCTTAAAGCTACCAGTTAGGTAGTAAATCCAAGCAATGAATACTTGTTATTGTTTAGACACTTATTAAGTAGCAATGAACAATGTTGTTGTTGTTATTTGATTTGTTCCTTCTGTTGGTTTTCTACTTTTAGAAATACTTAACAGTGGAGTCAAAATAACACTTTTACACCATGCCTTGTGTTGAGTTAATTAGTGTATAGTTTTTTTGTTGAACTTTTTTATAGTTTTTTTTTAGAATTTTGGTATTTTGTATATATATATATATATATATATATATATACCATTTTTAAATATATATATATATATATATATATATATATATATATATATATATATATATATATATATATATATATATATACCATTTTTAAATAAAGTAAAGTCAATAATTTAAAAAAAGTACCAATTTTATTTTAAAACTGTACCATCTGAAAAAACAAATTAAAAAAATATTTAAATTTAAAAAAACTATTTTCAAAAAAGTACTTACTTAAAAGTATTTAAAAAAAGTAATAAAGTTATCAATTGTCAGGAAAAAGACAATACCAAATAAAAAGGTACTAATTTAAAAAAGTACTATTGTTTAAAAAATGTACAAATGAAAAAAAAAGAAATACAAATTTTCAAAAATGTACCAATTATAAAAAAAGTGCCCCGATGGTCTAATTGGTTGCGGGTTCGATTCTCGCCAGAGACTCTGATTTGTTTTCACAACAACGAGTAGTTGTTCCGCTCGGTTTAAATTAGCTAATTTATAATTAATTATTTTCTTTTTATAAATTTATTTAAATATATACTTATTCATTAATTTATTAAAAAAATAATAATCAATTAAGAAAAAATATCTTAAAATATTAATAATTAAAAAAATACCAAAATGCGAAAAATTACAAAGTTTACATAAAACTATCACTTTTCAAAAAAAAAAAAAAAAAAATACTAATTTTGTAAAAAAAAGCGGTACAAATTAAAAAAAAAATTAACAATTTTATCGTATTCCCCTATTGTTCGGCTTGAAGTGTCAATGAATAAAAAAAAAAAATTATAATAAAAAATAAAAAAAAACTATGTTTTTTAATTTTATTATATTAATTTTTATTATCAAACATTTCGACTAACTTTATTGGCCATCTTCAGGGATGTGTTTACTACAGTTACAGTTTTTAGTAAACACATCTCTAAAAATGAAATATTGGACAATAAAAATTAGTATAAGAAAATTAAAAAAACAGAACCACTCATAAAAATTATAAATTACAAAGAATTTCAAAGTTTCGAAAAATACACAACTTTAAGAAAAATTATAAAATATTTGCCACAATTATATCAACTCAATATGGATGTCAAATGCCCGCAATACAACAAAAGTTTTTTTTAATGTTTTTAAATGTTATATAAAGTATATAATTAAATAATATAAAATTAAATAGTCAATTTTTCAAAAAAAAAAAAAAAAAAAAAAAATATTTTCTTATGTTAAATAAAAATAAAATAAATAAAAAATAGTATTATATTGCAGGCATTCGTAGCTTTCATTTGACATCCATAATGGGTCGATATAATCTTCGTAATTATTTTATATTATTCTCAAAAATTACCCATCTTTCGAAACTTTGAAATTGAGATGAAATTTTAGATCCTGGAGAAAAACTGGGTACACAGTTATATCATAGATGGCTCTAGTTTTATCCATTTAACATTTTTCTTCACGTTTGAGAATGATTGTTGCTAAAAATAAATAGTAAAAGGCAACATTTTCAAAAGGATGTTTTCTTAAGTTCTTGTGCTGCAACATTTAAATAAAAAATATTATTATATTGCAGGGATTCTTAGCTTTCATTTGACACCCATACGGGTTTGATATAATATTCGTAAATATTTTATAATTATTTTTTATTATTTTTTTTTTAATTTTTAAATCCTTCGAAATTTTCAAGTCCTTTAAGAGAGAAATTGGCGTCCTGGAAAAAAACCGAGTGCGTAGTATGGTCTCTAGTTCCATGCATATATCAATATTTTCATGTGTGAAAATTACTGTCACACGGTGTAAGCAGCAAGCATTTTAAATTGTTTTTTTAATTTAAAAAAAAATGTTGCAAATTTGACACAATTTTTTGCGTGATCCTCGTATTTATGCAATTGTTTATAATTATCACAATTCTGTTTATATATTAATTTTTCACAAAACTTTCTGTTAATTTTTCTTTCAAATTTTAAATACTTACAAGTAAAACACTTTTGATATTTGTTATAATTGAAATGATCACATATTTATTTATTTGCCTATTTTTGGTAGAATGTATACTTAAATAAGCAGAATTGTCGCATTTGGAGATTTTGTCTAAACACCATTACATCAACAGAAAATTACTGTTTGGTACGCTTTATGGGCTGGTGGAGTCATTGGTCCATATGTCTTCAAAAACGATGATGGATTAGAAATTTTTTCGTACCTCAATTAGCTGACATGTGGTTTCAAAAGGACGGAGCCACATGCCACGCAGTACTCAAAGAAATTTTTGATAAAATTGGCTGCCAAGATCGTGTGATTTAACCCCATTGAATTATTTTCTTTGAGGTTATGTAAAGTCACTTGTCTATATAGATAAACCAGAGACAATTGAACAACTGGAAATCAACATTCAAAAGAGTTATTGGCGAAATACTGCCTGCATATGATGCGAAAAGTTTGTGAAAATTGGTGTTCTAGCCACATGGCCGAAATCAGAAGAAGTGAAAATTTCCATTAAAACAAAAACAAAGTTTAAAAAATTGTTTTTGTTTACTATATATTTTTAAAATGTAATAAACGTGAGAACTTTAACGCGTAACTGTAACTGTAAAAAAAACACCCGATATAAATATAAAAGTTTTCTTTTAATTGTCCGATGATTTAAATTGTAATTAATAATTGTAATTTTATTTATCCAATAATTTAAATTGAATGAATAAAAGTTATTTCTGTTAGTTTTTATATTTTTGAAACATTTTTAAATGTGCAATTTTATTTATCTGAAATATTTTTCTTGGGACCGTGTTCGTTATAAACGTAGTTATTTGTATGGAAAAGTGTTCGCTATAGCCATAGTTCGTTATAACTGTGTTCGACTGTTTTTATAAAAAATTAAATTTGTCATAAAATAACGTTTATATTTACGACGACTATTAAATAATAAACTACGTAAAGCGGTTTCAATAAAAGACACCTGTTTCTAAAGTAAACTTAAACGCATTCGCTATTTTTACAATAAAAAATATTAAATATTTATATTTTTTACTGCATATGGTCAGTATTTGTTATTATTTTTTTTATAAAATGTTTCTAAAATAATGTACTAAAATATGACACAGTACTTAGTTTGTATTCGAGATACTTTAATAAGATTAAACAATATTTTTTTTACATTATTTACTTTGAGAAGAAGCACATTTTCAATTGAGTATTTTGTGGTTCTTTACAAATTATTTTAAACAATTTACAAAAATGTTAATAAAAATCTATTGTTCGTTAAAAATTAAAAAAATGGGTTTTTAATGTACTTGGATTTTTAAAACTATTTACACAGAAAAAAATTAAATTTCGTATTCTATTACTAAATTCATAAAACCAATTATATTTTTTTACTGAAATCGGACCTATCATAGAATTAGTAAAATCAAATATTCAAATTCGTAAATATTTTTTTGAAAAATTTTAATTTTTTTTTTCTTATTAAAATATTTTTATTATTTATAAATTTGAATATTTGAAAATTCTTAAGAAATTCAATAATATGGTTTATTAAAATTGATAAAAATAATATTAAATTTTTTCCAGATTTTCAAACAATTTTTATTTTTTATTTAATATTTTTTTTTTACATTTTCTATAATATATACAATAATTCGGATCGAATGTTAGTATTGTATTTTATCATGTAAATGCATGTATGAAAATTTGGTATAGAGAAGCGAAACTTTTATATAATATTAACTAATTAATGGAGACTTTTTTAGATGAAATATAGTTTGACGACAATACACAGTGTATAGAAAGTAGATAATGTGTAATTATGCTAGTGAAAAATAATGATGCCATAACTAATAGTTTATCTATTCATGTATAGTAGTATATAAAATATACATATATGAATAAAAAGATATATATGAAATAAAAGAAGACACGACACTATTTTCAAATTTTATTAGCGGCCAAAACCATCTAAAACAGAAACGCAATCGTTATCACTTGAAACATTTTATAAATGAATTCAACTTACATACCTTCTAACGAAGTGAAATATCTAAGTTTCAATGAAACCAAAATAGATAGGATATAACAAATGCGCACACAAACTCTGCTTTGGTACCGAAAAAACCGTACAACGGGGCAAACATGTATCATTTTGTTAGGGATAACTTCCGCTAAAGACCATTAAATTATCTTCAAGAAGTCCAGTTACTTTCGCATAATTATATTACGAGAAACAGCTACATGTTCAGGCACACTTTTGAAAGGACATAGTTAAATCGACTTGAGGATTATACAGCAATATACAATAGACCAACCATATCATTTATGCGATATATTGCTACATACATGCATATTTCATATGTTTTTGATTCATCTAGAAGATACAAAAAAATAAATCACTATACATATTTGGTAATGAAATATATACGAAAATTAAGGTAACTTACCTCTGGAATCCTGCAAATGATGGATTTTATATTTTTATATTTTTTTGTGTCAACATTTTTATAATTTTATTTATTTTTATATTTTTAATTATCAAAAAACAAGAAATTGTTGTGTGTTTCGTATTAGTTTAGAATGAATTTACAAGATTTTAATATATTAAATCAAACAAATTTTTTTAAATAATATTTTATTTAAAGTTAAATAATGATTTATTTAAAATATTCCAGTCATAATTTTTTCTGTGCAACAAAATAGAATATTAAAACCAAATATTATTTTTTTTTTTATTAAATTTAATTTAAATCCAAATAATGATTTATTTAGAAATATTTTAGCCATAATTTTTTCTGTGTATATTTTTAAAATTATATATATATATATTTTAAATTAAATACACAGACATTCTAGCGATTAATTAAATCTTACAGTTCAATTCAAAATTCGAACTGTTATCAAATTAACATAATTTTAGTGCTTAAATTATTAATTTTGTGTTTAACACTGTGTTTGATCGTAAAGATAAAGAAAAATTATTGCCAAGACCAAAGATATGAATTTATAAGTTTAGTAATACTTTTATAACTAATTAAAATTTTAATTGATTTAAGCATGCGACACGATCATGTAATAAAAAATTAACACTAAAACTTTTGTCATTAACTAAAAGACAAGTTAATACATTTTATAAATAAAGTTATTTCATCAAAATTACGAGTACCTACCAATATTTGTCTATATTTATTTAAATATTTAGCAATAAATGATGTTTGCGTTATCTAAATAAATTTTATTGTTACTATGTATATATTCGTCACAATTAGTTTTTATTTTGTAATTTGATTATTTATTTTGCAATTTAATACTTGAGTGAATTATGTATCTAATACTATTTTTAGCCATGTATATTTAGATTACAAAGAAGTATTATTTGAAAGCCAATTTTGGTAATTTATATAAATATATATGTGTATAAAAGGTGGAATATTAGAATATAAAAAGTGGAATATTAATATCTAGTTCAGGGGTTCTCGCAAACAACAGCTTCACGATTCCCTTGAGACAAACAATCAAACAAATTTTGTTCAAGCATAGAACAAACGTCCATACATTTTTATGCAAGGGTGTATATTTAAAAAAAATTATGATTTCTCAAATTGATATCAAACATTTTAAAATCATTCTTAAACCTAAAAATAAACAAATTTTTAAGCTTAAGTCAGAATTTTGAAGTTTAGGAAAATATTAAAATTATTAGGTTTAAAATTTGTTAAGGACTTATTAATAAATAATTTTAAAAAATATAAAATATCCGGTGTAATTTTTAAATTAAAAGGAACAATTTGTTGTTGATATTACACATAAAAAACTTAATAAACTTGTTTATTTTTAAAGCCGCATTTAAATTATATTTAAGAATTAATCTTTAATCGGTTTGATAACTAATACAATGAATAATTTCTGAATTCCTTCTTTTGTTTGGAGAAGTTATTATTTGAAATTTGAGATATTTAATTTGGTTCGATTTTCGTATTAAAAAAAATATATAGAAAACAAAAATTTGGAACTAAGAATGGGATATAATTGATTTAATTAATATATAGTTATAATTTTGTTTACTTTCGACCCATATATGAGTTGATGAATTCGATGAAATAATTAATAAATTTCAAGACATTTTATAAACTAAATTTTAATTATTCGATATTAAAATGTTAGTAAATGGTACTCGCAAAACACCCCCCCCCCCCCCCCAAAAAAAAAAAACCTTTTTAAGCATGCCATTTGAGAACCGTTGATCTAGTCATTACATATGATTTTTTTTTGGACAAAAACGTAAGATGATTTTGTGGCATTTTAATTAAAAGATTTAGCGCATTTAAATTTATAATAATTCTTTAAACATTTTTTTCGAGAAACTAACAATATGTTTCACAACAACGTACAATGGTACCAATCGCAAAAAAAAAAAATGGTAAAATATGTAGAGTAGAACTTAAGCTATTAGAAAAATGATCTTGTCATACCGCTGCTTTAATACAAGATGATGATGACCTATATAGAGTATCATAGCTGACCAACTCGATACAGTGAGCCCAAACTCAAAAAAAAAAATGGTAATAAATCTCCTAAACTAGTGGTCAGATCAAATTGATATGTATAGGAAAGTTGACCTTGTAGTGTCATATTAACCACCTGGAGCATGAAAAAGCTTTAAGAGCTGTTTATTTCTACAAATTAAGGTCGATTTTAATGGTTTTTAAATTTTTCACGAGATAAAGAATGCATATATACAAAATGCATAAACACTTAAGTTACCTCGTTACGGTTGAAAAGATATTTATACTTGAATTTTGAGTTTTATATTTTTTATCGTGATTTTTTTTTCTCCATAGAATAGTTTTTTTTTTTTTAATCCTATAATTCCCAATATATGCAAAAATAAAATTTTGGAAATTTTTTTGGTTATTTCAATTCTTCTAACCGTGAAAAATGTTCAAAGTCAACACGAAAGGAGTTTAATGTTTATCGGATGCCTATATTCTAAACTATTTATGTCAAAAACACAACTTTTCAGAGGAGCAAAAAAAAAATATATGTATAGTTTCACATAACTGTTTCGGAAAATGTTTTTGTAAGTTTTCTTTAATTTTTTTGTCAAAATTTTATTATAATATAAAACCATTCATAAAAAATGTCTCAAACTAGTCAATAACTAAGTTGAACAGTCTTTGAAATCTCTGATATCAATGAAATTCACTACAGACATTGACTATTGGAAGTGTTTCTTAAATATAAACTTATAGAGTCAGGGCCCTTTCTGGTTCAAAAATATAACGCTTTGAAAATTGAGAAAATGCTAAAAAAGTTGTACTTGTTAATTGCTAATTACTTCTAAAATATAGATTATAGAACTCTGGTTTTAATTTCATATTATAGACAAAGATAATAACTTTACAACGATTTTTATTTTTATCAAAACTTCAAAGGTCAAAGTTGGACATATAAAAATAAAACCATTTTATCTAAAAAAAACAGGCGGGTTTTTCAAAATTCTTAAAAAATTATAAATTTAATCTAATTACAATAAAAATATCAACCACAATAGGTATGGTAATACTTCTCAAATTTCAATTTAATAAGACCTGGTTAAAGTACTGGAGAAAGCACTGTGAACAATACAAGAGGTATTTTATATAAAGATGTAGTATTTAATGTACAAGGTAAGATACCCAGACGACTGGATACTATTATCACAAAAACGATAAAAAGGAATCCTCAAAGTAAAATTGTAATTATATTTGTATAAAAGAAAACTCAAAATAGAAGAATTACAATTTAACAATTTAAATTCTTAAAAAATATATGTATCCATAAAGATTTCCACGCATTTTATGAAAATTTAACATCCGCATTCAAAAAAACTTAATACAGCTTTAATAACCAATGTTAAGAAAATTTCCTTAAAGTTGTATTCAAATGATTCGCTTAATGTACCTTTAGTAAATCATTTTAAAGTAGGTTCGACCCTAGTTTAAATCTACTTTAAGATTATTTCCGTTGCATACATATTTCAAGAAAAATAATTTGCGAATGTTAAAATTCGTTCCGAAATTAAATGCACTAATATAGCTATTTTAAAACGTATAAACTGAATTCCGGGACAGAATAATATTTTTTGCACACATTTATGTTCAATTTAAGCTATTTTGTAATAAAATCATACACATAGACAGAAAAAAGTCGGTTTTTGGTGCTTTTGGATTAAAATGCCCGCTTGTCAACTAAATGTTCGCTGCAATCACATATGTTCGACTTTTTCGTTGTTTGTTTCCACGTAATTCCAAATAATACATTAATATGTACAAATCTTAGATTAAGGTGCCATTAATCTAATGTATCAACAAAAATTACGCATTTTAACATAAAAAAATTATTAAAAAAATTAAATTTTAACAAAATTAAAAAAAAAAATAATGTAAACAAAACTAAATATGAAATAGTGATGTTGATTTTATCACAGAATATTCGTTATTCGGATATTTATAATTACAACCAACAAAAATTAAATAAAAGTATTTTATTTATACATAATTATATTTACATAAGCTAAATATTGATATTTTTCAAAATAAAAAATTTATTTATCATCAAAAACGTATTAGAACATCAAAAATAATAATTTATTCTAACTATTCACAACACTGCCAATATAAATGAGAGAGAAACTGAGAAGGGTTGCCTACATAAACAAAAAACAGTTTATTATTTAATGTAGAAAGCAAACAGTTTTTTTAATACGATTTTTTAATAAAGACTTTAAGAGCTAAATTGTGTATTAGTTAGTTTGTGTTTTTTATAAAAATTATTTTTTTTAATACGGCTGTAAATCACTAACTTATTAATTTCTAATTAATGTTTATTAACTTAAAAAAATTATTTTTTTCGTTATAATCTTTCTAATTAATGTTTTAGTACCTTTTATAAAAAATAAAAAAAATCGTTTTATCGAAATATATCGGAATAAAGAACCGTACACCAATCTACTTTTATGCAACATTTCAGCTTATTCCAACGTAACAGTTGCAAGAAGAAATCATTTAATTCTTAAGAATCCATATCCACATTAAATAAGTTATTTCTTGGAAACTTTGACAAATTTTCACAGTAAAGTTTTAATCAAAACAGCTATGTGTAAAAAATATTCTAAATCAAAAAATAATTTTATTAAAAATATTTCCACAAAATGAGTTATTTGTAGTTTTTTGAGAGATTTTATTATTGCTCTCTTGTGTCTAATAATCCCGATTTTTTTTTTTTTTGTGTAATAACTATCTGCAAGGTTCCAACTAATCGTATAAGCTTCAAAAACATTTGTCAAATTATAAAATAAAACATTTTTTTTGCTCTCCTGAAAATCTAATAAAATAAATAAAAAACAGCGACAATATAATTTGTTTTTAATATTTACAATCTTAAAGAGAGATAGAGGGTTTTGCACTTATAAAATATTCAATGTGTATAAATAAAACCCTCTATATAATTATATTAAATAGAAAAAAAATACATTATATTTCTATTTAATATATGATTTTAATAAATTTTAAAAAGTTAGTGATTTAAAAAGCAACAAATTTCAAATAGACTACTTTATTTTGGGATGGGAGCAAACAAAACAAAAAAATATAATTATCGCATATCTTAAGAACTATTACAACAAAAGTCTTAAATATTTTTGGTAATACTTGTCTCATCAAAGTAAATATTTATTATTGCATATCTAAATAACTGAATTGCTGAATTGTATATACACTTTACTTATATACACTTTACTTGCAGCGAACTTACTTGTCAACTAAATGTTCGCTGCAATCACATATGTTCGACTTTTTCGTTGTTTGTTTCCACGTAATTCCAAATAATACATTAATATGTACAAATCTTAGATTAAGGTGCCATTAATCTAATGTATCAACAAAAATTACGCATTTTAACATAAAAAAATTATTAAAAAAATTAAATTTTAACAAAATTAAAAAAAAATAATGTAAACAAAACTAAATATGAAATAGTGATGTTGATTTTATCACAGAATATTCGTTATTCGGATATTTATAATTACAACCAACAAAAATTAAATAAAAGTATTTCATTTATACATAATTATATTTACATAAGCTAAATATTGATATTTTTCAAAATAAAAAATTTATTTATCATCAAAAACGTATTAGAACATCAAAAATAATAATGGAATAAAACAGTTAACGAATAATTTATTCTAACTATTCACAACACTGCCAATATAAATGAGAGAGAAACTGAGAAGGGTTGCCTACATAAACAAAAAACAGTTTATTATTTAATGTAGAAAGCAAACAGTTTTTTTAATACGATTTTTTAATAAAGACTTTAAGAGCTAAATTGTGTATTAGTTAGTTTGTGTTTTTTATAAAAATTATTTTTTTTAATACGGCTGTAAATCACTAACTTATTAATTTCTAATTAATGTTTATTAACTTAAAAAAATTATTTTTTTCGTTATAATCTTTCTAATTAACGTTTTAGTACCTTTTATAAAAAATAAAAAAATCGTTTTATCGAAATATATCGGAATAAAGAACAGTACACCAATCTACTTTTATGCAAGATTTCAGCTTATTCCAACGTAACAGTTGCAAGAAGAAATCATTTAATTCTTAAGAATCCATATCCACATTAAATAAGTTATTTCTTGGAAACTTTGACAAATTTTCACAGTAAAGTTTTAATCAAAACAGCTATGTGTAAAAAATATTCTAAATCAAAAAATAATTTTATTAAAAATATTTCCACAAAATGAGTTATTTGTAGTTTTTTGAGAGATTTTATTATTGCTCTCTTGTGTCTAATAATCCCGATTTTTTTTTTTTTTTTTTTGTGTAATAACTATCTGCAAGGTTCCAACTAATCGTATAAGCTTCAAAAACATTTGTCAAATTATAAAATAAAACATTTTTTTTGCTCTCCTGAAAATCTAATAAAATAAATAAAAAACAGCGACAATATAATTTGTTTTTAATATTTACAATCTTAAAGAGAGATAGAGGGTTTTGCACTTATAAAATATTCAATGTGTATAAATAAAACCCTCTATATAATTATATTAAATAGAAAAAAAATACATTATATTTCTATTTAATATATGATTTTAATAAATTTTAAAAAGTTAGTGATTTAAAAAGCAACAAATTTCAAATAGACTACTTTATTTTGGGATGGGAGCAAACAAAACAAAAAAAATATAATTATCGCATATCTTAAGAACTATTACAACAAAAGTCTTAAATATTTTTGGTAATACTTGTCTCATCAAAGTAAATATTTATTATTGCATATCTAAATAACTGAATTGCTGAATTGTATATACACTTTACTTATGTCCGGGCCCACCAAAAGTATGCAAAATCATATTTTTTTCCTGGGATTCAAATGAAACAAACTGTTAGTTATTTATTAATTTCAGATAATTTTATAAATTTTGACATCGATTTATTGCAGCATATTTATGAATATTTTGATCGTAAAAACATATTTTTGCATATTTTGGGTTTAGCTAAAATTAGGATTTTTTATAAAAATATGACAAATAAAATTTATACAAAATCTTTATATTAAAAAATATTTTAGCAATACATATTTTTGCATATTTTATACTTAAGAGAATAATTTTGCATATATTAAACTAAAGACCATAATTTTTCATATTTTACACTTGAGACAAAAATTTTGCACACATTGCATCCAACAGAATTTTTTACATAATTTGTAATTAGCGAAAATTTTCATCTTATAAATTGATAGAAATTTTGTAATTTCCTGATACAATGTATTAGCTTTAAATGTTTTTAAGTGCAAAAAGAAAATATTTTTTAGCAATTGCTAATAAAAATCAAGTTATTTCTATCATATAATTTACAATTTAGACACAAATAATAATATTTTAAGAGCATATTTTTGATTGCCCTATTTTTGACACTTAAGTGTACACTATCCAGTTTAGACTCAACCTCTGAAACCTATTGTAAAAAAGTAATAAAAGTAATCAAACTTTTTACAGTTCTTAAATGATAATTTTTAATGGCCAGCATTATACATCAGAAGATTGACGAAAAACTAAATTTCTCAAAAAAGTTGCAAATTTTCTAAAATCTGATAAGTGCAAAAGAATAGAATTTTACCAGTATTTATTCAAAATAATGATTAGTGAAAAATATTCTAGTTTGCGTCACTACTGCTACCCAACTAGGTGTCCAAGCCGCGAAAAAAGTTGTGACTCATGTTAAATTGTGCCTTCGAATAAAACATAACATAAAATTTTCGTAAAAACTCTTACTATCATTAATTTTAAATATCTTTTAACAGCAGATCGATTTCTGAAATCCGGTCGTTTGTCCACATTCAGACAGCAGTCAAAGATTTTTTTTTAACTTACTAGAAAATGTAGACTGAGTAAATTTTGACAAATTAGATTTCAGGGAAAAGCTTACTATGGACCTACAGAATTAGATGAAACTTCAGAAGACTTCAGAAACTTCAGAAAAAGAAAACGTCACAAGAATGAATTAAAAGCAAAAAATTAGAGAACATGTTTGGCCGCGTAATGGCACGTTGTGTATATAAATAACAAAGCTGAGAAGAACTCTGAGGCAAAGAATAATAAACATAATAATAGTAATAATAATAATAATAATAATAATAATAATAATAATAACAAATTAAAAATATTTTAAATATTTTGCATTAACCTAGAAAACATACGTTATTGTGTACCGACCCAGCAAAAACTTTTTGGTTTTCGGTAATAACAACTACTTATTAAAGTAGTTTCTTGGTAATGAAGCGTCATTATTATTTGCCTACTCTGTATTACATTAATAAGTACTCAGTAGTATAATAGCACAGTAATGCTGCAATCACGTGGATGAGTTGGCTAGAGCGCCGGATTAACAACCAGAAGGTTGTTGGTTTAATCCCATTCTGAAGCTGTTAGTTTTTTATAACAAAGTGTCTAAAAAGATATTTTAAACTAAATAGAGTTTTTGTCGCTTAAGATGCTATGTGCGAGATGGTGTACTGAGTAAGACGTTATTCAGTAAAAACGAATGGTTAGTGTGTGTCCAAGTTCGAGTCTCACTGACGGCAAAATTTTTTTGTTTGTTTTTATTTTTGTTTTCGTTTAGGTACATATTTTTGAGTACCCCTAGAGTCAAAAAATAACTACATGAATTTGTGGACAAGTCGAACAAAAATAACTAGTTATTCAGGCAAAAAATAAGTAGTTTATTTTTGTTTCCAATTATACCTGCTAGCTTACCAGGAAAGCAAAGTTTTTGCTGGGGAATAATAGAATTTTGTCATTACACTAGGAAGCACCCAGAATTGGGAATGTTATTTTACTCATACAGAGTATTAGTTATTTAAACTATCTCGAATTTTGGCAATTGTAAAGGAATTGGATAAAAGTTAAAAGCGAACTTAATAAGGCCCCAGCTGTGATCAATTGTGATTATTAATTTTTAATTATTATTGAGAGAAACCGCGAAAAATTTCGTAAAAGTACTTAAAATTTTTTTTTCAGAAGTTATACCTAAAAAAATTAAAAATAATCTAAGTAGCAAGTCATTTTTAAATAAAATGATGTATCAGAAAAATCTGAAGAAGAAATGTTACAAGTAGTTGATATAGTTTTAATCCTAACTTATTTCGTTCATATTTTATTAAAAAAAAATATGTTATGTTTTATTTGAATGCACACCTTATCTGAAGTGCTAGCTTTTTATTAATAAACATTTGATCAAAAACCCGATTTACATTTTTGGTCAGAATTTACCACCGTGCAATGGTGCAACGTTTAACCTTTTATTAAATATTTTTATTTATTTTATATGAAAGCAAACGTACTTTATTGAAAACCATATTGACTAGTGTTTATGAACCCCTCATTAAATATTCAATTTATTTACAAACTATTCACTGCTCGTAGTATTTAATAGTGAAATGGGGAGATAATTAAATTGTGATTTTCAATCTATAAGCACTTTACTGTACTGAATGCACACTTTATTAGCTGGGGTGTCAAAGTGTTTTGAACTTATTGGATCATTATTAAAAAAATTATTGTTTTAAGCACGAAACAATCAACAACAAAAAGTCAACAAACAACATATTAAACATAAAAACAAATCCAACAATTGTACACTCATCTATTCATACATTTATTCTTTCGTTCATTCATTCATTCATATCAGTTATTAATTGAACAATTTAGTTAATAAATGAAAAATATGTCTGTACAATTTTTTATATGATACTTTTAACGTACATTTTATTATATATTGTCATCATTTATTCTTCCATACTCTTATGATGACATACATTTTTATTTATTTTTGAACATTCTTTTGTTAATTTGTTAAACAAAAATTGTATGTTATGAAGTCAACAATTAATTGTTATAAATATTTTTTTATTTATTTGAAATAAAGTCTACAATAACTGAGAAAACTAATCTAATTGATATTGTGCCTTTTTATACCGGATGCTGGAGTAAAAAAAAGGTAGTTCTGACAAAATTCACTCACTCTTTTTGTATAATTCTCCTGATCTTAAAGTTTATTTTCTATGTTATGTTGGTTTATGTTTGTCTTTATCGTGATGCTACACTGTAAATATTGCAAATGGGCCTAAGTTTTCATGGGTTTTTTTTTTTTTGTATTTATTATATGCAATTTATTGAAAGTCAATGCTAGATAAACATATATTTTTTTATATTTTATTTTGCTAAGTTTTTTGTAGACTTGATTTTTATTATCTTAATCGTATTGTGTATTTGCACCAACCCACAATTATTTCAGTTAGTTTTTATTTTATTTTTTTATGGGCTTTTATTTTGTTTTTTAAACACCTACATACGTTGGTTGTTGGGGCCACAATCATAATGATTTAATGCTTTATAATAAATAGTAAATAAGCTTTAACACTTAATGGTACCAAGTGTATTTGTCGTAACAAAAATTGAGTAATAAATATAAATTTTTTTATCAAAAGGAATAGAAAAACATCAAGATTTTTTTTTTATCGAAAATTAAAAAAAAAATTAACAAAATTTCTAAAAAAAAAATGTTTGAAAATTTGTGTTTGTGTAATATAAACAAATTTGTTGTTTTTGTGTGAAAAATGTCCTATAAAAAATTTTTGCCAAAAAATGTTCTATAAAAAATTTTTGCCAAAAAATGTTCTTTAAAAAATTTTTGATATCGAAAATTTTTCTAAAAAAAATTATGGAAAAATTTTCTAATTAAAAATTTGTTATCGAAAAATTTTCTAATTAAGAATTTGTTATCGAAAAATTTTCTAATTAAAAAATTGTTATTGAAAATTTTTCTAAAAATATATGATCGAAAATTTTTCTAAAAAAATATGAAATTTTTCTAAACAAATTTGTTATCGAAAATTTTTCTAAAAAAATTTGTTATCGAAAATTTTTCTAAAAAAATTTGTTATCGAAAATTTTTCTAAAAAAATTTGTTATCGAAAATTTTTCTAAAAAAATTTGTTATCGAAAATTTTTCTAAAAAAATTTGTTATCGAAAATTTTTCTAAAAAAATTTGTTATCGAAAAATTTTCTAATTAAAAAATTGTTATTGAAAATTTTTCTAAAAAATATGTTATCAAAAATTTTTCTAAACAAATTTGTTATCGAAAATTTTTCTAAACAAATTTGTTATCGAAAATTTTTCTAAAAAAATTTGTTATCGAAAATTTTTCTAAAAAATTAGTTATCGAAAACTTTTCTAAAAAAATTTGTTATCGAAAAATTTTCTAATTAAGAATTTGTTATCGAAAAATTTTCTAATTAAAAAATTGTTATTGAAAATTTTTCTAAAAAAATATGTTATCTTAAATTTTTCTAAAAAAATATGAAATTTTTCTAAAAAATATGTTATCAAAAATTTTTCTAAACAAATTTGTTATCGAAAATTTTTCTAAACAAATTTGTTATCGAAAATTTTTCTAAAAAAAATTTGTTATCGAAAATTTTTCTAAAAAAATTTGTTATCAGAAATTTTTCTAAAAAAATTTGTTATCGGAAATTTTTCTAAAAAAATTTGTTATCGAAAATTTTCTAACAAGCATTGTGTATAAAAACTGTTTATCGTAAATTTTTGATAAAAAATTTTTTACCCACTTTAAAATTATGGACAAACAGACCTGCACACTTTTCACCATTAAATTTTTTGTTTTATTAAATCTGAACATTAGTGTCTCGAGGAAAGATTTTTTTTGGATTCTGATGGACCAAATGATACGTATTTTCCCCATACGATTTTGTTCTATCTGAGGCCTTTATTCTGGTGAAAAATTTTTGAAACAATTTATTTTTTATAATGAATATTCAATAATACATGAGTCTCAAATAAAAAAGGGGATTTATTGCTTTTACTCTCTCAAAGTGTTTTTAAATAGGCCTGTGTTTACACAAGCAAGTGTTCTTGTTGAAATTTTTAGTTTTCTCTTTAGAACTTGCCTTGCAATTCTTGCTTTAATTGCATTGATTTTTTTTTTTTATATTTTGTAGTACAAAAGAGGAAAACAAAACGAATTTCATACAGGCAATTTTTCTTCTTATATTATTTTTTCTTCCCTTTCCACGATCTCACGAATTCGGCAAAAAGAATTGCCGTGTGTGAACGTCGACCTATAGATTTTAAAAATGAACATACATAATTAAAACAATTTTTGGTTTATTAAAAACGTTTTGAATGGAAAAAATTTGTAGATTTTTTTTTTTTTACAAAAAGGGGCAAAATTTTTAATATGATACTGTAACATTTTTATATAATATCCACTTAATATGATTAATTGAAAATAGTTATCATTAAATTTTCTAGAAAATATTGTTGAAAATTATTTATTTTTATACCGCACGTGTTCATTATAAACAAATAAATTCCTATTTTGTTTAAACATTTTTTAAAGAATATAATTGACACTTAATTTTTATTAAGTTATAATTATATTTTTATTTACAATAAGATCAGTAGCACTGCACTTTGTAAACTGTTGTTCTGATAAAAAAAAAATATTTTGAAATTACTATTGATTTTGTATTACATACAGAAGTAAATAAACATTTTAAATTTTGTTGTATCTTTTTGGATTATAAACCTTTTCAAAAAATATTGATTGGTGTATTTTTTGATATTATTTTTTATTTTTACTTTTATCTTTTACTTAAGCTTTTATATACTTTTAAAATCATACTTTTACGAAATGTTAAAGCTAAGTAATTTGCAGAAAAAACTTAATATTATTAATAATTTTAATACTGAAAAAATTGCCTTTAAAATAACATTATTATTTTATTGGTAGAAAAAAAAAAATATATATATATATATATATATATATATATATATATATATTTGTTGTGCCATTTTAATAATTTCCTTTTGTTTTTTTTTATTTTACAGTCTAATAAACCTCATGCTGCAACCACTACTAATGGTCATACAATATCATCGACCACAGATCGTGTGCCGCCTATTAGTGGTTATCAGTGGCCTAATGATCAGACTCCTGGTGTAATGGGTTTAAAAAATCATGGTAACACATGTTTTATGAATGCTGTCTTACAGTGTCTCAGTCATACGGATATTTTGGCAGAATATTTTGTTTTAGATCAATATAAGGTGTGTATGAAAATAAAGAAAAAAATACTCGTTAATTTTTTCAAGTTATTTTAAAATAATGTGACATAAAAAACATCATTATTCTTTAGATAAAATCCTCAACCATCTCCCGTTAACTTTCCAATCAATTATCAAATACCTCTTTTAGTTCGAAAGTATATAAAATATAAAATAATTTATTTATAATTTTACA
Organism: Protocalliphora azurea; assembly: GCA_932274085.1. Taxonomy (NCBI): domain Eukaryota; kingdom Metazoa; phylum Arthropoda; class Insecta; order Diptera; family Calliphoridae; genus Protocalliphora; species Protocalliphora azurea. The sequence continues at coordinate 149,974,366 of OW026521.1, read as the reverse complement.
CAGTATTCATAATAAAAATAAATATTGAAGATTTTTGACAAAATATCTTTAAGTCGACAACTTGTAATTTGTTAATTGTTAAAAGTTTTAAAGGCGCACTAATTGCCGTCTTTCTCCGATTGTTTACTTTAAAGTGAAGACTGCGCATGAAATAAATCCGTGCACGCTTTACCCCAGGTCTACAACTGAGATTAACGCTGATATAATATGTGTTTATATTATGTTAAGTATTAAATAACGGGTACATGTACTCTAATGAATCCTATAAGATATCATTATTTTTAATCAGTGACAGAGTAACATGTCCTTTTTATTTAAGAAATTCGCACTTTTATATCACAATTTTTATAAAAATAAACTTCCAATTATGCCTGAATAACTAGTTATTTTGGTTCGAGTTGTCCACAAATTCATGTAGTTAGTTTTAGACTCTAGGGATACTAAAAAATATGTACCTAAACGAAAACCAAAAAAAAAAAAAACAAAAGCATTTTGCCGTCAGTGAGATTTGAACTTGGACACAAGTTGACCATTCGTTTTTAATGACTAACGTCTTATTCAGTGCACCATCTCGCACTTAATTTTCTAATTGACAAAAACTTTTTTGGTATAAAATATCTTTTTAGACTAACAGCATCAGAATGGGGTTGAACTAACAAAACTCTGGTTGCTAATCTAGCGCTCTATCCAACTCATCCACGTGATTGCAATATTACTGAGCTATTATACCATTGAGTACTTATTTATGCAATGCAGAGCAGGCAAATAATAATGACGCATCATTACCGAGAAACTACTTTAATAAGTAGTTGCTATTACCGAAAACCAAAAAGTTTTTGCTCATTCTTTAAATTTCTAATAGGAACCTTAGAAAAAAATGTGAAGGCAAAAAACTGGACGAAAATTATTGAGATTTTTTCTTTTTACAAAAATATGAATGCTGCCTAAAGGGGTAATAAACTTACTGTCAGACTTTCTATAACTTCCTCGTTATAAATCACAGATGTTATCAGATAAAAAATCGAAATTGTTGAATAAACTTTTGGTCTGGCTAGACATTTATACATGTGAGGAAAAAAGCACTTCATTCATAACAAATAACATTTTTAACAAAGAAATGTACGCAAATGAATAACATCAGAATATATTCTTTCTTATCATTAGAAAACACAACGAATTCCAATTTTTCTGGCCTGATCTCTCTTCTCATTATTACAATAAAACAGGAACAGAGAGGTATCAAACAAATGGTCTTGCTATGTACCATTTTAAATGTATTGGTTCAAGATAAAAAAATATTTAAAGAATACTTAAAGCTGACTAAAAAATTCCTACAATGATGGGTATTCCAGAAAATATTAAATATTTTATTAAAAACGAATCAATTTTTTTTTTTTAATTTTTTAATATTAAAGCTTTTAACAAATTCAAAATTTAAAAGAGATTGATTCAATGTTTACATGTTTATAAGCAGAATTGTATGCACTAAATTTTTCGTGCGTAGTCCTTATTTGTCGATTTTTGAAACAGATTTTAATTCTCCTGAAAAATCTAAATATTAGACTGAAGTTGTATTGTCAAAAGTACACAGAATTAATTGGTCTTTTGTTCCCGAAAATTTGATAAAAAAAATTTACATATGTATCAAATATCAAATTTTGGTTTCACTGATAAAAAAAATAGTATTTTCGTGAACCCACTGTATCCGCTTAAATAACATATAGAATTGTTTTGTAACATTACATACTACCTTGTTTAATAACACTTTAATAATATAGTTATGTTTTACTTTTCCGGTATTTTAATTAATTTTTATTATTATTTTTTTTTATTTACAGGCAGATTTAAAGCGCCGCAATAAAATCAATTCGCGAAAATTTGGTACAAAAGGTGAACTAACAGAACAATTGGCCAATGTCTTAAAAGCCTTGTGGACATGTAAAAATGAAAGTGATCATAGCACTAGTTTTAAGGTAAGACATTAGTTATTATTTTTATTAATAAACGTTATTTATTATTATTATTTTTATTATCTACAGGCCGTTGTTGATCGTTATGGTTCACAATTTCGCAGTTCAACCCAACATGATGCTCAAGAATTTCTATTTTGGCTTTTGGATAAAGTTCATGAAGATTTAAATACCGCCACAAAAAGACGCTATAAAAGTGTCAAGGTAAGTTAATTTACATTAATTCTCACTGTGTTTTAGTATACTAATGATGGTGATAATGATAAACAAATCACATTTGTTCATATTCATATTGGTATACATGAATATTTAACAATATAGCTTCATTAGTGTTATATTGACAACTTTTCATGATGCATTCATGTACTTGAATAAAAGGAATGTAAAAATAAACAAATGTTGTAGTAGTACGTAGGTAATTGGTATTTATGACTTGAGTTATTTTTGTATAAATAAGAATCGGACCGCTGATATTTTGCTATATGAGTGTTAGTTTGTTATTAAGACATTTGATTAAAAAAAGAAGTGCATTTATTTTTCATGTGTGCATCGTTAATTGAACACCTTCAATACAGGTGACATTCCATTTTGTCATACTTTTTCTGATCGTTATAGAAAATGATATTTACACAGAGAAATTATAAAACAAGATTTTTATATGAATGTAATTATAGTAAAAATATACTACAATATATTAAACCTGGGGTGTACCGCTACCCGTATTGAATTGAAATAAAAAAAAAACTAAATAAAATTAATTTTTCCATACAACCTTAAAAAAAAAAAAAAAAAACTTATCAGTAAAAACGATTGTAACTATACTGAAATTGTAATCTGTAAAATAAAATTTTCAAATATTTGTTTCTTAATTTTAAAATGCTGTAGATTCGGGAAAAATAAAATAACCAACATAAAAATAACGGTTAAATACAACAACAAAATCCTTACGAGCTTAATAATTTCTATCTCCACAATGGTCAAAAATTAATTTTTTCTGGCATAAATTTAAAAATCATTGTTAATGCCTTCTTGGGGTTGTATTGGAAGTCATTTTATCTAAAATTAACAATAATATTTATTAAAACCTCTATAATACATATTTTTGCTATAATAGATATATTTTATAAATATGACATTTACCTGTTTGCTTTCGATTTTATTTTAATTATTTTGTAAGTTTTTAGATTTTAATTGATTAGTGAAACTACCCAATAGGTTAGAACATAATATATTCTCCTACTTGTTTGTAAAAACATGAAATTTCCGCTTAGGTCTACGAAAATTTAACTGAAAGAAAATTGACGATACTAAGACTCTGCCGCAAAATGCTGGTGCTATCTGAATTACTACATAAAGTAGACACTTTAGCGAACATTTCCATAACTTTTTGTCCCACAAACTGATAGGTTATCTTGATAAACAACACGCATGAAAACAAAATGTAAAAATAACGACAAATGTACGACTTATGTAAAATTTAAAATTAAAGCCTTAAAATACATCTCCTAGGCTGCAGTTTACATTATACAACATTGTTATATATTTTTCTTGTTACGCGATATGGCTTTTATAATTCTAGCTCCATTTTAATAAAAATATAAATAATACGTTAAACTACCAATTCTAATGCCTTGTCAGACTATCAGCATTGCCACTTTATATTTTTTAATATATGTTCTTGATTGCTTGGTCTGTTATAATTTATAAAATATATTCACTTTTTACAATTTCTTAAATTATTATTTTTGAATTTCTGCCAAAAAAAAAAAAATGAATTTTTGAATAGTGTGCTTTCCTAAAATACTTTAAAGAAGAAAGCGCGAATACATCTCTAAGTAACTGTACTAACTCACTTCCGTTTTGGAGATCTTTTTATATTGATTAGTTTTCTCAGTTTGACGACTTTTTTCGTCCCATAGTTTTTCCCGATTTGGTATTTTTTTTTCCTTTTTGGTGTTTTTTTTTTAATTTTGACTTTTTGGCGATTTATGTTATTTTGTCGTTTTTTTTTGATTTAGCGATTTTTTTCATTTTGGCGATTTTTTTACTTTCGTTTTTTTTTATTTTAAGTTTTTTCCCTTTAGCGTTTTATTTTTTCATTTTTGCCACTTATTTATTTTAGCGTTTTGGCAATTTCTTTTATTTATTACTAGCAAAAATCACATAAAACTTTTATATATGCTCGAAAAAAATATGATAAAAGTCATAACAGTTACGGTCCTTGATTTTAAATATCCAAAATAAAATAACAATAAAGTGAGCTTATCTTAATAACGCAGATAAAATAATTAATTTTACATAAAAATATACATTTGCTAAAAATAAAAATAAAACGGTATGAAAACAAAAGACCTTTCAAAAAGCAACACAAATTGTTTACTTTTTCTATTTTGTTTCTCATAATGCATAAGACTCAGAAAAATAAACAAATCTCTCAATTAAAATTGGAAAAAAACTCTGACTCAATGTTGTTATATCATAACAACAATAATGATGCTGCTTTGAATTGAAGGAGATGTCTAAGAGACATGAGAAATAAAGTAGAGAAGAGTTTAATAATTAGAGACGCATATGTATCAGGCTTATATACATAAATGAGAGTTTTATATATGTATTAGTACCAACTTTTACTGCTTATAACTTCTAAAATGCTAAACACATTTTTAATATCCTGCACATCTATGAGAAAATACCTTTCTAATGGTATATTTTTTATTAAAATCGAATGTGCATATAGTGTGAGCGTAAATAGAAAATGTGTTTGCATATTAATTATATAGATAACTAATTATTCCATTAAACTTTGCAAATGGCTTTCTTTTCTCATCAGATTAAACTTTGATGCGTCACAAATTTTACCTATTGTAATTCTTATAATGCATTTACATAAATATTTTTATAAGTGCTATATAAAAATTATTTTAAAACAAGATAAGATATCAATTTGACGCAGATATCGTTTCAAAAATAATTCATTTTTTTCACAAAGACAAGACACAACAATTCAATTAAAGATGTTAGTTACATTGCACATATATATATATATATATATATATATATATATATATATATATTCTGGTAACTGTTTGGCAAATACTTTACAACTTTCTTATTCTCAAGAAAATGGCATTTTATTAAATACATAACAAAAATATTATTTATCGAATTTCGTAATATAATTCGCAATAATATACTTTCTGTTTATGACATAATTAAACATTTAAACAAATATTGATGCATGTTCTTCCCTCCCTTAAGATACACGAGTCAAGGTGTTGTGAGAATATCATTCTATAGTAAAGTGTAATTTTAACTGAAACGTTAAACAAGTGTTGTAATAAGTATTTAACACTAGTCTCATAATAAATAAATAATAAATTTTCACTTGAATTTTAAGAAATCGAACTACTTTATTATTTTTTTTTTTTGTGTATATTTGTAAAAAAAAAACGTTTAAATATTTACAACTGAAATATAAATAAAAAATGATAAGATAAAAATAGGCGCGACAATGCCTTTAGAGGTGGTTGTATGTAATAAAAATAAAATAAAAACTACAAGGGTAACTACTTATGTTTTAAGAATTCACTATTCTTCTAATTAAATTCTTGCTAATTAATTTTTTTTAATTATACTTTTCTAAAATTTTCAGAACAACTACGGCCGTCCAGATGAAGTTATTGCTGCCGAAACTTTGGCCAATCATATACGTTGTAATAATTCCTTTGTGCAAGCTGTGTTTCAAGCACAATTTCGTTCATCATTGACATGCCCACGTTGTAAAAAACAATCGAATACCTTCGATCCATTCCATTGTATATCGGTACAATTACCACAACTAACGCAACAGACAATCTTTGTGACGGTTGTATATTTAACACAACAACCGCGACAAGTACGCATGGGTCTGACAGTCACTGCCGGTTCACCCATAATGGCCCTACGAGAGCAATTACACAAGGATACCGGTATACCGAATGAACGTATGGTATTGGTGGATTTACAAAAAGAAGGTTTTATGCGCGTCTTTTACGATACACAGCCAGTGAATACTTTGCAAGGTATTGAAACAATATATTGTATAGAAGTACCAGTAGAAAAGGGTGCCGCAAAAACGGATGGTGGTACAACAACATCAACAGCAGCTCAACCAAATACAAACAATCCTCAATCAGCTGATTTATTGGTGCTGGTGGCAAATGTTAAGAAAAAGAAATTGACGAATACGGAAAATGAGAAAAAAGAGAAATTTAGCCTAGAACGTTTTGGTGCTCCATTTTGTTTACAAGTACCCAGAGACTGTTCGTATGCGGAATTACAAAAGAAATTGTTAAAGGAAATGTCGGCATTATTGAAGCCCGAAGTGTTTTCCTATGCTACGCCTTTGAAAGAAATGTTTCAAATACGTTTACAAGATCCGTCAGCAGATCCTGATACCTTTATAGAGCAAGTAGAACATCCTTTACTAACCGAAATGATAGATTTGGCCTTGTCGGTATTGTCAGTAGAAGCTGGCCCCACACACATAAAACTTCTTTTGGAGTGGCAGGAGCCAGAGACACATTTTTGTGATCTCTCAGACCAAGTGATGGAACATGAAAGTGTACCACGTCTATTAGCCAGTAAAACCAATGATACAGCTGCTTTAACTTTGGAACAGTGTCTGGAACATTATACCAAAGCCGAAACTTTGAGTGCTGAAGATGCCTGGCGTTGTCCTCATTGTCAGGAATACTTGCCGGTTGTGAAAACTTTAGGCCTATGGTCTCTGCCCGATATTTTGGTAGTACATTTCAAACGTTTTCGCCAACATCATGGCAAAGGTGCTAATGCTGCCAAATTGACTACCATGGTCAACTTTCCTTTACATTCATTCGATATGTCGCCTCACCTGGCAAGAGGAGTGAATAATACTAATATCACTAACAACTCACTAATAGCTGAGACCGGTTCAGTTTTTAACCGTCCAAGTCCCTGGCGTAAAACGAAGCCTGGCGATTCACGTTCTTCCACGCTAAGTTCTCGTGATAATCGCGAGACACGTTATGATTTATATGCTGTCTGCTATCATCAAGGAGATACTTTGGAAACCGGTCATTACACTGCCGCCTGTAAGAATCCCTATGATCGCCAATGGTATAAGTTTGATGATCAGCGTGTTTCAAAAGTCCCAAGCGATTCTTTACCTGACGAAATAGTCAATAATGAAGCTTATATGTTATTCTATCAACGTAGAACCTCTGAAAATCCCGAGTGTTCGGGTTCTAGTTCGAATTCAAGTGATCATTGGGTATCACGTATAGCTCCGCCAGCTGCAGTACCAGTGGTTGCTGCTTCAACCGTTAAGATACACAATGCTGAGACAAATATGACAACGGAGACTATTACTGCTAAATCAATAGTAAATCATGATATAGAACTACAGGTGAAGACATCTGATACTAAAGAATTGGATATAACTAAACCCACAAAGGAGATAGAAACAAATGAAGAGAATGGTAAGTCTTTTAAGTTTGAACTAAGAATATTTATTAATGATTTATTATATTTTCATAAATTTTAGCTCAATCTTTAAATGCAGACGAATTACCAATTGCTTCAACATGCGCTAAAAATGAAAATCCCGAAATCAATTTAGATGCTTTAGAACAACTCTTAGATTATGCCGACGCAGATGTCATAAATGAGGAATCGGATGATTTAGAGCAACAGTTAGAAAATTTAGAGATTAAAGAAACTGAAGACCTTACAACCGAAATCTTTACTATGGATGAAGATTGTAAACTGGATGAAGATGAACTAGAATCTAAAGATATTAAAAATGATCTAACAAGCAGTGAAACGGCAGTCAGCAATCAGCAGACAAGCTTAAATAATGGCAATGAGAAAGATCAACAAACAGAGGATGTTGTTGATAATATAACTAAAGATAAAACACCTTCCACTACCGCTACATCGTCTTCATCATCTTTAGCTTCGCAATCACCTGCCCCCAGTTCTCTGGCAGTCTCTAAAGATGCTGCCAATAATTTACAAAATAAATTCAATGGATTTTTACAATCTCATAACACCACCACGTCAACAAACGAAAAAGAACGTTTACTTTCGTCTAGCCTTAAAAGTAATAGCAGCAGTATTATAGGTTCAGCCTTAGCAGGACATTTTTCCAATTATCGTCAGCCTTGGCATGGCAGTCGCTCAAGTGTTTCTGCGGTTGAAAATGCCATGCAACCTTCTACAGCCGTAGCAGCTCAGCATCCTTCGCTACACCTTAGACATTCCTTTTCTACGGCTTCTAATTATCGTTTGCGGGAATGTGGTGATACATTATCTTCGGTACTAAGAAATTCGGTTAATACCTGTAGTAAAGATACTTTAATATTTTTGGATCAGCAACAACACCATCATCATCACAGCTTAATGGAAGATGATGATGATTCAACATTTATGGGCAGTCGTTCATTATGGGTATGTTTGTAAATTGGATATTTTAATTAAATTGAATTTAATTTGGGTTTTTCTGTTTATAATTTTAGATATCTCCTGTAACGCCTCATAAACTAATAACAGTATCACCAAAAAATTGAGATACGATATAAACAAAATTTACAATTTATTCAATAAACCAAAAAAAGGAAACTTTTTATTAAATGATCGAAGATGAAGAATAACCCTAAAAATAACGAACACTACATTTTTTTTAACAATAAGACAGACTCATTATGAGAATTACTTTAAAGTTCTTTTTTAATTTATAAGAATTAAAACATTTACATGTATACTTTAAAAAATATATCAATGTTACAAAAAAAGTTTTTTACATAAATACCATGTATTAATAGAGGACAACAATAAAAATCTAATTATAAGTCTTTATCAATATTACATGTTTATTATGTTGATTTAAAACAGAAAAACAGAAAAGTTTATACACGATTTATACAAGAATTTAGAGAAATATTAAGTAAAACAAAATAAAAATATTTAAATATTTATGCCTAAGTTAAAATATCTAAAAAAAAAAATAAATATGATGCAAAACATTTTTTTTATGTAATTACATAAAATTATTTACAAAATATTATATTAAATATTGAAATACAAATCTAAAAAAAAAATATTAAAAGTAAATACGTAACTTGTTTTTGGAGCATATTTTGGAAATTAATATAAAGGAGATAAACAGAAAGATTAAAAAAATTACAGGATTGATCGCATAGAATGTGTGTTTTTGATTGTTCAATTAAATATGATGCAAAATTATAAAAATATTATAAATAACTAAATATTTAATTATAATAATTCGAAAGATTTGAAAGAAAATAAGTACAATATGTAAGGTATTTAATTGTGAATTAAATTATTTAAAAAGAAAGAAAAAAAAACTTAAATAAAGAATGATAAAAAAGCAACGTAAAAAAATGAAACAAAGTTTCTTTTGGTTTTTATTTGTAAGTGTAACTAACAATTTACTTGAAACATTTTTTTAATATTATATTAATTAAAAATTGGATTACTTTTAAGTGCTACTAACTCTATGAAAACTAACACTATTTATTATTAATAATTGGGTACAATTTTAAAATATTAAAAGCAAGAAATTTAAATTTTTAATATTAAATAATTTCATTTTCTTTATCGCCATTTTTAAGGTTTTTGAGGTTATACCTATCATCTATCTCATCCCACTTTTTTCGGCATAAGTTGAAGTCATATTTTTTTTTAATAGCAGGCGAACAGAAATCATAAGCTGGGTGTTTTTTAATGTTTCCGTTTTATATTATATGAATCACTCAGTAAATGATAAACATTTCGCATTACTTTAGCATAATTTAAGGCGTTCATATAAAATTTATTAAAACCCTAAGATATGCAATAGTTTTTGTGTTAGTTTTATTACAGCGATATTAGAAAATATTCGCAGATTCTGTTTATTTTTATTGATTATAATATTAAAAATTATTGCAATTTATATAACTTATTAAGTTTGAACATATTCAAAATATAATAATATAATTGTATCATGAACATATTTAAAAGTAAAACGTATTAATAGCTTTGAAGAATTTTGTAATAACAAATTATATACATAAATTATAGGCTTTTCGAGGACATCAAATAAAATAATTTGCCATTAAGTATATGAAAAGTTTATTGATAGAGGAGAATGTTAAATAATTCTTTAAAATTTTTTAGCAATTTCAAAGATTAATATATCATTTTGTTCTAAACAAAATAGTATTTAAAACTTCATATACAAATTTGTTTAGTCTTTTTTTTATTGAAAAATTGAAGATAAAAATTACTTTTTTTCTGTCTAAATTAAAAATATGCTGCTAAGCCCAAAATATTTAAAAGTATACTGTAACAAATCGATGGCAACATTTTTAAAATTGTCTGAAACGAGTGAATAACTATAGTTTGTTTCATTTAAAGCCCATATTTTTATTTTGCATATTTTTGGTTGCCTTGGTCATTACTTATTTGGAATAAATGTATATAAAATATATTAATATATTTAAAAAGCTACGTTCTTCTGCTTTTGAAATCAATTTGAAAATCTGAAATTTACTTGAAATTAAGAAGCTACGAGATCTTTAGTGCAAGAACATAAAGGAATTTATGAAAAGATTTTCCCCCTTATTTTGTAAATCGCTTCACCTTACTTTGAAAAATTTTCCATAAAAATTTGTAAAAAAAAACAGTTTATACGAAAAAATTTTCAAAGTGAGGTGAAGTGTTTAATAAAATTATAAAATATAAAGTTAATTTTATAAAAATTAAATTATTTTAAAGATTCGGTAACATTGTTTAACTTTTCAATTGAAATTATTAGTCCATTCCATAAATATATAAAACTTTTATAAAGTTCAAATTTAATTATGAACAATATTTTTTAATATTATAACAATTATTTTTCTTTAAATTACAAAAAAAAGTTTAATTATTTGGAGCTGTTAACTTTTTTTACCCAAAGTTAAAGTTTAACAGTAGACAAAATGATTATATTATGTCAAAGGTTATGCTTTAACGAAATACTTATGATAAGTTAACCACCCTTAAAAACCCAATTATTATGTATTTATTAAATCGAATTTTTATAATTTCTTGCGTAATACTACAATTACTACTAAACAATGATATTTGTACTACAAGTTTGTTTTATATAATTAAAAATTTCTTTAAGATCTCTTAATATTTTAATACTATATTATTTTTTTATATACTACAATCTACTATAAATTTTATATCTTTCTACGATTAATTATTAATTTTATATACTTTCTTATTTTAAAATATATTAATTTTTCTTTATCTAAAATCTAAATGTTAAGAGCATGAAACACGTAATACATAAGTGAATAAAAGTTTATAAATTGAAATGTTTAATAAATGTGTTGTACATTTTTTTAAAGAGAAATCAATAAAAAAAGTATTAAGAAATTAAAAAAATATTAAAAAAATCATATAATTGTAAAATGTGTTTTATTTATAAATAACTTTTGCTAAAAATTAATGAGGTTCTTTTTGTATAGATTTTATTAAAATTGTTTAATAATAAAAAAAAAAAAAAAATAATAAAATAATTGTTTGATAAAAAAATAATGAAAATTAAAAACGTCTACAACTTTTTCAAGAAAATACTAAAATCAAAAATCGTTTACTTAAGACATTGCACAGACAAATTAGCATATACATATATTAATTTTATTAAAATAAAATTTACTGTTTCAATTTTATTTGTTCATCCAGTTAAGCTATTTAGAAACTTTAGTTTTATTAATTTACTTATTAGGGTATTCACTCGAATAATGTTTGTTCGACTAATCGATAAATTAAAATCAAATAATTTTTCGCTTAAATTAAAATCAATAAATTCGTGTAAAAGTTTATTCAAGTAACTTATGCCGATTAATCGAATAATTTGAGTAAAAAATATTTTAAAAATTTACTTTCTTAACTAAGTTTGAAGCAATTTTTCATACTGAAATTCTTATTTCGTACTTTAAAACAAAAACTAATCAAGAAATATAACGCGTAATTGAAGTAAGAACGATTTTCAATGTAAAATTGAAATCATTTGTTATTTATAATTTATGTTTGGAGGAGGTGAAAAAAACAAAATCACCTTTTTATACGAGTATTAAATTTTCCGTAAGAAAAAAATTTAAAGATTTTGAATTTGATTTGGAAAAAAAGATTTTTGTTCTACGAATGACACAGCAATCGATAGTTGTAAGTATGGAGTTGATGTACCAACAGAGTCTCTGACTGGTTTGGTGGATATAATGATGATAGCTTGGATGTAATTTAACCCTTTCTTTTAACATAAGTGATCTCTATTAATGTAGACATATTATTGATGTTTTTAACCATTTTATATTTTATTAAAATTAATGGTTAAGATTGTTTTTGTTTTATTTTTTAACAGACACAGAAAGATTTATTTAATAATTTGAATAACACGAATAACTTAAAAACTTTATTCGATTAATCGATTAATTTAAAAACAACATTTTCCAGTTATTTGAATAATCGAATTATAAAAAAATCGAGTTAAATGAATACCCTATTAGTTATGCATTTATGTTTAACCATAAACTCTTTTCAACAAAGTAAAATAAGAATATGAAGCATTTAACAAAGCCTGAAACAATTCCAAAGTCATCAGATGCATATTGCCCACTTTAATCTATATAAAAGAAAGAAATCAATTTAAAATCAAAAAATTTTCCATATGTAAACTAATAATGTGTAATTCTATTCCAAGTAAGACTAAAATTTTAAATTAAATTTAAATTGTTTAAAAACAAAATTTGTCAACCTTGAATTTGTTTAAAATAATTTTCATTTATGGAATTATTTATAAAATGGATTAGAATTACACACATTTTATATGAACAAACTCTTACAGAACATGGTTTTTGTGCTCTAAGTATTATTAATTGAATACTTTTTTGTACTGGAATGGGATAACTAAACCAATCAGTTTCATAGGCAGCAGCAGCAATTTGTAAATTCTAAAGTGTAAAATTAAAGAATTTTATTAAGAAATTCTTAATATTCATAATTGCTATGAACTTTAACCTTTTTTTTTACTGAAATAGTGAAATAAAACAAATGACCAGGGCAACCAAAAATATGCTCCAAAAAAGTGTTTTATGCGCAAAAAATGTTCTTAAAAACGGAATATATGGCCATAAAATTAATATTCTCTTAAAATATTATTTTTAAATAAATAACTAACAGTTTCGTTAATTTGAAGCCCAGGAAAAAATATGATTTTGCAAATGCCAACAAATTGAGGATAAACGTCTGGGGGGGGGCGGAATCATTCCAACAGGAGTTGATAGCATTTCATTAGCTGGTAGGTCAACTTTTTATTTACGATCTACTAAATAACGTTTTTTTTCACCAAAATGGTTTTACATAAGTCAAAAAACTAATGTAAATATACTTCTGAGCTAAAAGTACTTTGTTTAAGTTAGATTTGTTGTCAATTGATTCTTTTCTTTAATTAGTACTTTTTTGAGCATTATTTTTAAAAATTATACTTTTTTGTTCTTCTTTTTAATTTGTACGTTTTTAGGAAACTGATATGTATTTCTTTGAACAAAACTGGTTGAAAAATTATTATTTTTAATTGGTACTTTTTTGTGCTGACGTTTGTAAAGCACAGCAAAATCTTCGGATAAAATATACCGTTCAACTCAGAATCACTTTCTGAGTCAATTTAACGATATCCGTCTCCGTCTAGTCTTCTCTTGTATCTTTAGCGCGAATAAAAAAATCAGCATCCAAAACAACATCCAAATTAAAACTGGTGAAATTTTGGATATCGAGAACATTCATCAGTTACAGCACCAACAAAGGAATCTGTTTTTCATATCGTTTACGCTTACAAAACACGTTATTTAGTAGGCAAAGTTTTGACATTGGAATCAACTAAGTAGTGAAGAGCAATTATATTAGCTTCTTCACTCATGAAAGGGTGGTCCGAAGTGCTTTTTGTCATTTTCAAAATGCAATAACTCAGAAACTAATACATATATTTTCATAATTCTTTCACAACCTAACTAATATATGCCCAAATAATATGTATGTAAAATATTATATTGGTCGGAGTCGTATTTATTAAGTTATAACAATAAAAGGAAGAAAGGAGATTTTGGATATTTTGAACAAAAATTAAGGTTTAATTTATAATGGAGACAATTATAATTCTTACGTGTACATTTGGGATAAATTATTAATTTTTAAATTGCCAATAAATTTGACTATTAAATGGAAAAAAGTAGTTTGTTCTAACTAATTGTATATTTGACTAATTGATTTATACAATTTATGTAGAATTTCTTATATTTTTTCAAATTATGAGTTGAGAAATATTTTAGCACAAAATTGAACTAAAACATAATCACTAGATCACTATAATATATACAACAGTAAATTATCTTAAAATCTGTATACACTTGTGATCATCTGAATGCCTTCTAAATATTGCACATAAATGATCAATAAATTATAAAGTATTGCAAAACCTGGTGCACAGAAATTATTCTCAGCATGATAGCCCAATTTTTAGTAGCTGGTATGTTATGGATAATTTCTAAATGACGCAATTTAGAGATATCACACTCAATTTGTATCAATTAATATAGCCAGAACTAATTAAAATTGAATGATGGTATAGGTTGTCAAGTACTTAATTTATTTGGTTATTTCTGGCGATCAGTCATTATAGTATATGGGTTATACGTTAACAATTTCAATTGATGTAGTTTTGATACTAAAGATGAGATATATTTTCGCCATAAAGAAATTTTGTGCTTCAAATAAATCAGGGTTTAGTAAATCCTCCAATATTTTAAAATATTGTACAAACATTTTAAATTTAACGGAAAACTTTTGTGTAGCACATACATTAGTATGTGTTCAAATTAAAAGGTGAGGTATGAGTCATAATCGCAAATTATTCCAAAGTGGATAAAAACTCAACATAAATTTTTTATTTAGGTCAAAAGTATAGATAATCATCTTTAATTGGGTATCATTAGTTTTTTTTATAGCACAAAAACTAGACATTTTATAGTTTTTCAGAAAAAAACAAAAAAGACTTCGGACCACCCTTTACATGGCAATTCAAGTTTTTACTGGGTAAAGTAATTGGAAATTGTTTGAAAATTATACCTACTTTTTTTAAAAAGAATTCGTAATTTTCATAAAAATGTATACCTTTTATGAAAATTGGCACTTTTTTTCTAAATTGGTAAATTTGAAATTAGCACTTTTTTTGAAAAATTAGTACTTGTAAATTTTTTAAATAAATTTATTCGGCGCAGGTGAAACTGGCAAGCAAAGAAAAAAAATTAGAAAGCATTATGGGTTTTTGTGATATTTCCGAACACTGTGAAAAACGAAGTTGATAAGTTTTCTAGGGCCTTCTGAAGTTGAAATTTCTAAATAAAAATGTAAGGTTATTTTAGTTTTCGGTAATAATTCAAACATATTTTATATATGTTCCAAAGATATATGGGGCTTTCGAAAAGGTGTTTTCAGACAGAAGGATTGACGTACATATATTTATTTATTTGTTTATATATAATTTATGGGAACCCATCTTACCATCTTTTGGTGAAGTCTATAATATGAATTAAAAATAATCTTCTTACCTGTTCCTTTAATTCATTGGCATACCAATATAAAGCCAATATTTGAGCTATTATCATAGTTATGTAGGCACACACAATTAAAGCCTGCACAGAAGAATCCACCTAATTTAGTCATTATTACATGAAACAAATTAATTAAAATATTAACATTATATTATTAATATTGATTATACCTACAATTATTAAGAGAAACAATAGAGCACATAACAAGGTGCTAAAGGCAATAAATTCCAAAAGAAATATGAAAGTTGTCAAACGATTAACGGTTTCTATATAGCTGCAATTAAAAACATTTTTATTATACATTACCAATTTATTTTTCTGAAAATTTTCGATACATTTTCTTTTAACCCTTTGACAACCATAGGCAAGTATGCTTGCCTGCGGGTTTTTGGCTTATATATTTGTCCAGGTAGCAGATAGAGCAAATATGTCAAAGACTGTTTTATAGAAGAGGATTGGGGCAAGAAAATTGTAGTTGAGTGTCAGTCCCTATCTGGTTCCAGTTGTACCCTGCGAGGTTCCAAATTTGTCTAAATAATGGTCTTTATACCAAGGGTTGCTACAGGGCAAATAT